>OX411547.1:22848693-23317865 GCA_948146395.1 Fragum whitleyi | reverse complement strand
ATGATAACTTATTTTTATACAGCATCTTTCTGAAGATGTTAACATTGATATGTCTTACTTGTTTTGAAAAAACACGCAAGCATTCCTTTTGTTCATAGCGACATAACACGTGTATATTTATCGCGTACCTTTATCTAGCTTTTTTTTTAACGTGATCCACCAAGTAAAATGGGAAATATACTAATAGACAAAGGTCTTGTCCGGTTTTGCCAATATGCTAAAAAGGCATTTTTTATGTTTTTTTCTTTCTTTTTTTTGTTATGAAAAATAGAACACAAATGAATTTAACATTATTGTAAAGAAGACGGTTAAATCTTCAAGTATAAGGAGGTTTAGTAAAACTTTGATCTAAGGTCTAATCCAAGCGAGGGCACCATTTAAAGATATAAAATCGTGCATTCTTGTACACGATATTCACGTCAATGACATCGTGCATCATTTGCTTTAGGGGTCGGCACAACGCCGTTTCAAATGTTCTGACTTACGTGGCTAAACTCGGCATGGTAAACCTTAAAATTCAGAAAACAAGAGGACTATGATGGTCCTAAATCGCTCACCTGAGTCTCTTTGACCCCTGTCACATCACATTTATTAAATAGGCAGATGTCAAATTTTTGAAGGTTTTTCATTTTCACCAATAGTGCTCAGATGGGCTAAAAGGGATGCGCCCGGGTGGAGCTAAAATATGACCCCAGGGTCATGATATGAATAAACTCCGTAGGGGCCCACTAGACGATGTTTCATTCCAAATATGAAATCTGTGTGCCACCTGGTTTCGGAAAAAGAGATTTTTTTATTCTATGTCAAAAGGGTTGTGCCCGGGTGGAGCCAAAATATGATCTTAGGGTCTTGATATTAACAAACTTGGTAGAGGTCCACTAGATGATGCTACATACCAAATATAAAAGCTGTCTGCCTTCTGGTTTCAGAGAAGAAGATTTTGAAGATTTTCATTTTTTACCCTTCTTGCTCAGAAGAGCTAAAATGAATGCGCCCGGACAAAGCCCGAATATTACCCCAGGGTCTTGATATGAACAAACTTGGTAAAGGCCAACTAGGTGAGGCTTCATACCAAAAATGAAAGATGTCTGCCATCTGGTTTCAGAAAAGATTTTTTTTTAAGATTTTCGCTCTTTGATTCTATGTAAAAGGGTTTGGCCCGGGTGGAGCCCAAATATGAACCCAGGGTCTTGATATGAACACTGGTTTAGTAGGAGGAGATGTTTAAAGAAATTGTGGACGACGCACGACGCACGAGAAGTAAAAAAAAGATGTAATGCTTTATATACAACTTCTAATCAATTAAATGCGAGTTTAGTTAATCCAAAAATGGCAGAAAACGTCTTTTTTCATGATCCAAAAGCAAACCTGCAAAAACTAAAACGGATTATCAATACAGAAAGGCTCTCATGCAAAACTTTACTTTGCTATATCATTTGCAGAGATAAAAAGTTAAAATGCATTAACGCCGTTGGGACTAAGTAAACGTCATTTGTGATCCAATGTGGGTGAAAGAAGTTCATATGTTTTGAGGATAGGGCCGATTTTGCTAAGCAAACTTAAAAATATTATCTTTCAAATTATAAGCCTAATTGAACAAAACAAAACCGGATACTTCTTTTGTCGTTAAGTATACAAGTGTTCCTGGAATTGAAAAAGAGAAAGGGTCCAGTAACGTTTTAATAACTATATTTGTTTCAGAATCCTTATTATGGAGTTTCAGATTATTATATGACATATATTTATATCCTACGTGGCCAAAATATTATTACGAAACGATCACCTGTGTGACGCAGATATCATTTTTTGGGATTAGAATTTTGAGAAATAAATCACAAACAATTTTTTATCGAAACCAGATGAAAATGCTTAAATTTGTTGTTGCCATAGCACCTAAAGTTTGAATAATCAGCCCTGCGTTCAGAACCGTAAAATGGTGCAGCAAACAGTTTGCTAATCTTACCCCGCTTCGCACTTGCGCTTGTGTGAAAAGCGGGAGATAATTGGCAAACTGTTTGCAGGGCCGCCTTGCGTTCAGGATACGATAGTGCTCGCCGGGAACAGCGAGCAGTCTATGTTAAACGCATCGCAAGCGCTTTCCAAAACTGATTGGTTGCTAGGCAAAAAAAGTTGCTCGATTGAAAGCTAAATCCACCAGAATCCACCTAAATTTCACCAGAAAACATTATTTTTTCATATACAATGAATTGCAAAATATTTGTTTTTCACAGATACCGCCCGTCAGATGATTAAACATCCAAACAAAACGAAAAGCATAAGATTTTCGAGAAATCCGATGATGATTAGGTTGTCCGCTATTTTTGTTCACCTCGCGAGGTTTGCTAGCCGATTATGGCAAGTAACCAAAGCAAGCACACCGTTCAGAATAGGAAAGCAAGAAACCGCTTGCTAACGTTTGCAAGCACTTTGCTCTCCTGGACGCAAGGCTCCCCTTGTTCAGAATGTAAAAACGTTTCGCAAGCACTTTGAGATGATACCTCGCTTTGCACGTGTACATACGTGCAAAGCGAGGTATCATTTCGAAAACGATGCGCTTACGTTTCCATCCTGAACGCAGGGCTGGTTATTGGCTAGATATTTGTCATTATCAAGGTCAAGAACAATATAATACTTTAACTCAAATTTATTCTTATTTGTTTGACCTTAAAACGGTTTATACATGTAATTCGCAAACAGATAGCATCGTTTTGTCATCCTAAACGAAGGACAAGGTCTAGCGGACTGAATTTGCAAACCACACTGGGCGGAATTAGCTCCCGGATATTGCTAAAATCTTCTCCGAAATCCGCCGTTTTTACCACCTAAATTATCAACACGAGTTAGTAAATGCCAAATTTCTTTGATCCTGTTATCTTTCAACGCTAATTAGACTAATTTCAAGACTCATGGTTGCCATATCTAATATTAGATGTATGAAATACTGTCTAACATAATTACCTGGCTATATTAGAAAATGGTCTAGCCACAGGAACGTGTACATCAAGAAATAGATTCCACTCTCTTATAATTCACATTTGTTAATACAATGTACATGTAATATGAGAATATTATTATCAATAATAATAAATATGATAAAAATACAGTCTTTCTTTCAAGGGGCAACACAGTTGGGTAAATCAGCCAGTCTTACATATGGGCGCTTACAGTTTCAATTAATTCAGTGAAATCTCGATTATTTTTCCCAGCTATTTCTGTTACCAACGAAGTTATATTTTATGTGATTTTTCAGTGAGTTTGGAGCGTTTTTGAATGGTTTGAGTGAGTGTTTGAAAGAATGGATTTCTGAGTGAGCGATTTAGAATGGTTTTGATTTAGATGAATGTCATTTTCACGATGTTACTAACTGTGTGTTTATGTGCTTAAGAGCTAGAAATCGAACCCATGAACCCAGGATTGATAGCCAATCGCGTTACCGATTGAGCTCGGCTCGACTCGGCTCAAATTATATTATTTTGTCAGCTGAAAGACTATGCAAATTCTATAAGGCAACCTTTTCCCCCACATTTCCTATTTTTGAGTGATACAGTTAGTTGCATCATGAAATTGACATCCATCTCAATCAGAACCATTCTAAATCGTTCACTAAGCGGTCCATTCATTCAATCATTCATTCAAAACACTCACTCAAACCACTCAAAAACGTCCAAACCCATTGGTTCTTGAAGAAATAGGAAGCTATCTATAGAACTTGTATGCATATTTTAAAGGGGGGTAATCAATATTGCTTTGTTCATCCTAAACAAAATTGGATTTTGCATTACCTCCCTTCAATTTCACACATAACTCACTCCACACACTCATTTTATTTCATTCCAAAAGCATTACAAAATCATTCACTTTGTCAATTTCACGATCATGGTAACTGTAGGAGATAATGTGCTTAAAATACTAGGAATCGAATTTGTGATCCCAGGATTGATAGCCAAACGCGTTACTGACTAAGCTAGGCTCGGCTCGGATCAAATTGTAATAATTTGTCAGCTAAAAGACTGTGCAAATTCTATAAGACAACCTCCCCCCCCCCCCCCCCCCCCTTCCCCCAACATTTCCCATTTTTGAGTGATAGGTCGAACAATGTTAATCTCAAGTGCGGATATGATATTCACCAACTTCAATTTTATACGTGTATATCACATCTGTAATGAAGTAGTTATAACTCTTTACCGTATTACGAGAAATACTAGATCTATTTTTTTTTCAAATGCTCGCAGTAAATCCATCTTTGCACTATAATAGTCTAGTCTGCGTTTTGATATTAAGCATTACGATCGTTTAATTTTAAAGAGTTCTAGAGCATTTATAGCGTTTGATGAATGTGTGAAGAGCATATGTGACCAGTCAAGATAAAAGGGACAATCTGGTTAGTGCGTAAAGCGTCGACTCTCGTCAGACTGCGCGTATTGCGCAGCCTGTCTAGAGTCGAAACCTTTCGCTCTTCGCCAATTTTATGAATCAAGAATGAAAGTATTCTTGAAATGCCACCTCTGGTGGACCTCTTATCTCCTTTTCACAAATATTTACCTTACGGAGTTCCCAGATTGTCCCTTTTCTCCTGACGGGTCACATGTATCTATTGTAATAAAGATACACCAATCAATGTGTAACGAGAACAAGCGTTTGCTACTGTCTTAGATAAAAGAGATAGAATGACGTGTTTCTGGCGTGATTTTTTTGTGTCCAAACGGACACAGCCGCTAAGCATAACTTTGCACATTTTGAGACCGAAACGTCAATTTCATATCAATCAGACGAAAAATGGGTCCTGCTTCTAACGCAAAGCAAACGATAAGAAACAATAAAATGACGTTTATGATTGACGATAACATTCTTTAGTGTTTGAAATTAAACGCTGAACGACGTTGGTATCTATGAAGGTTTTGGTCATTTTCTAAAAAATAATTTGATTGAACAGCGTTCTCTTAACGATTCACGACGATAAGCGTCGATTTAACGCTGGCCTATGGAAGAATTTGTATGCTAAGTTTGTTCAGCATACCTCTGAGCCTAGGATGAAATTTACATTTGTAAGCGTTTAAGAATAAATCCCCGCTTTGCACACAGGAACAAGTGAAATGCGGGATACAATTTCTAAAACTTTTTTGCAAACTTTTCATCTTGAATTCAGAGCAGGGCTTGAATATGTGAACTGAAGATCAATTTATTATGTTAACAAATGTTACATGTAAATGTACATAAGTTTCTAAGATTTTGGATATCTCGTAAACCCGTCACTTATAACCAATGTACCGAATCTAAATGGGCATGTGCGTCACTTTTAAGACAATTTACATGTGTGCAAGCAATTCACAATGTGTTAATCCTAAAAGGCTGACCAGAGTCTCCTTAACAGTTAAGAACACCGTAAAATTGTATGGTTGAATGATTTTGGAATGATTTTGGAATGATACGAATGTCCGAGATGAGCGAGTTTTGCACGCAAACTGGACGAAATTATAGTACTGTCAAACTTCTCGTTTCACAACGTTTTGGCCATTATTTTGCAGATAAAAGGCAAGTATAATGACTACTCAAGTCAATAGTATACGGGTAAAGTCCGAGTTTCTACATATAGCTTCAGACATAAGCCTAAAACTAGGTTGGTAAAGGCGTCCGAATTTACCCGGTTTTCCGATTGAATTGATCATTTTAAAAGAAGTTGCTTATCGTTTTGAACGATTTCGCAGGGTTTTCGAACGATTTCGACCGTGGGTTTTTTTACCGATTTGATTGAGTGTTTGGCATGGACGGAGGTGAATGAGTGAATGATTCAGAGTGATTTTCACGATTTCCTTATTTGTAAGCGCTCTACAGTTAACTTAGGTCTTAGCTTCATCTTCGGGTGTCGGCAACTTGTCTTATTGCATTGTATTGGTTGGTTGTTTAGGTCGCTACATGTCATGCAGCAAAATAAACGCCGCTTTTACCAATCGTTCAGTTATACCGCGATGGCTTGAGCGACAAACACACGACAGTTCTACTATCGCATCGTTTCCCGGGGCCCGTTTTACTAAACATCTTACGATCATTTTGTGCGTAAGTCAAAAATTAAAGTTACTTTTACAGTAGTAACTTAATATGGAATTCTGCCATGCAACATCTCATTGGAATCGTCTTCTAAAGACGATTTCAATGAGATATTGCAAGGCAGAACCCACCAATGAATAAAAACACTAGATACGATTATTGATTTTGACTTACGATAAATTTTTTCGTAAGTTGTTTGGTAAAGCGGGCCCCAGGGGCCTCCATTTGCTATTCCACATAGGTCTACGACGAGCAGCCCATTGGTGGGAGACAAATAGTCGGAAAGGATGAGTGGCGCCGTCGTGGTACGAATCCGGGACCGTTTGAATGATAGTCCAATGAGCTACCATTGCGCTATGACGGTGGCTACCAAATTGTCTGAAGTGCGCATATTATTAGTGAAATGATAATAAAATATTTAGCCTACAGAGCAAGTGAAGATCTAGTCTACATTTATAAACTATAAAAATGATAATTGAGTATCCCAATGTTTATTTTATAAGCTATTACCGAACTTATTACAACTTACCTTTGCGTAATGTTTCACAAAATTCTGTCTTTCCATCAAGATATTCGTAAAATAGTACAGATATTCCAGAATTTTTTTTAATGAAAAGGCAGCGATTTTTCACGTTTCGGTATATGACGTCATCGATACACTGAGAACGTCAATTTACTTGCTTTATGCGCCAATACTATTTTTTTTTCAAACGTGCATGATGTATACAGATTTGCTTAATTCGCGACACATGTTAAGTTTGTCGTTCTTGTTTGTTTGAATCGATAAGTCTAATTTTGTGTTACATTAGCGAGATGAAGATAGTTTTTCTGTTATAAATAAAGGATTTTTCTCACAAGTGAAATGAAACAATTGTTTTATAGTTCAAACATTTCTCCGTATTTTGACTATGGGTGGTTTATTTGGAGCCAGTGCAAAATCCTGGTTTCTAATTAAAATTAGTAAAATTCAAAAGGGAGCTGCGAGAATCATTTTACGCAAACCTAAAAGGTCTAGTTCTATAGAAAATTTCATTTCTCTAAAATGGCTTACCTTTGGAAGCCGATGCAAGTTTTCACGATTATCGTGGTTTATAAAACTATTCATGGATTAGCTCCGGCATATATGTCAGAATTTGTAGAGATAAGTAACAACAATTTTTATGATTTAATATCAAATTCAGGTAACCCGATATCTCATAAGTGCTTTCCAAAAACGATCTCTGAAAAATTATTAGATGTCTGTATAAGATATAATTCATTAAGTTACCCCATTCAAAATGTATATGTCTTTTCAAACAATATTGTTATTCTATCATAATTACATCATACCATCATCATAATCGCCATTATCATCATCATCATCATTTTATAGGTCCGCAATGGAAATAAGAGATAACCTTTCTCTTTTTTGCGTTATCCTAGGTAAGGATGTGGCAGACATGGTATCTATTTAATATCTGTGATCATGTGTTTTATGTTGTTTTATATACTCGCTAAACTGTGATCATTTATTTCATGTTTTACCATGTAATGTCATGTATATTTTACCTAAATAAAATCTATCTATCTATCTTTCTTTCTATCTTTCTATCTATCTATCTATCTATCTATCTATCTATCTATCTATCTATCTATCTATCTATCTATCTATCTATCTATCTATCTATCTATCTATCTATCTATCTATCTATCTATCTATCTATCTATCTATCTATCTATCTATCTATCTATCTATCTATCTATCTATCTATCTATCTATCTATCTATCTATCTATCTATCTATCTATCTATCTATCTATCTATCTATCTATCTATCTATCTATCTATCTATCTATCTATCTATCTATCTATCTATCTATCTATCTATCTATCTATCTATCTATCTATCTATCTATCTATCTATCTATCTATCTATCTATCTATCTATCTATCTATCTATCTATCTATCTATCTATCTATCTATCTATCTATCTATCTATCTATCTATCTATCTATCTATCTATCTATCTATCTATCTATCTATCTATCTATCTATCTATCTATCTATCTATCTATCTATCTATCTATCTATCTATCTATCTATCTATCTATCTATCTATCTATCTATCTATCTATCTATCTATCTATCTATCTATCTATCTATCTATCTATCTATCTATCTATCTATCTATCTATCTATCTATCTATCTATCTATCTATCTATCTATCTATCTATCTATCTATCTATCTATCTATCTATCTATCTATCTATCTATCTATCTATCTATCTATCTATCTATCTATCTATCTATCTATCTATCTATCTATCTATCTATCTATCTATCTATCTATCTATCTATCTATCTATCTATCTATCTATCTATCTATCTATCTATCTATCTATCTATCTATCTATCTATCTATCTATCTATCTATCTATCTATCTATCTATCTATCTATCTATCTATCTATCTATCTATCTATCTATCTATCTATCTATCTATCTATCTATCTATCTATCTATCTATCTATCTATCTATCTATCTATCTATCTATCTATCTATCTATCTATCTATCTATCTATCTATCTATCTATCTATCTATCTATCTATCTATCTATCTATCTATCTATCTATCTATCTATCTATCTATCTATCTATCTATCTATCTATCTATCTATCTATCTATCTATCTATCTATCTATCTATCTATCTATCTATCTATCTATCTATCTATCTATCTAACTATCTATCTATCTATCTACCTACCTATCTATCTATCTATCTATATATCTATCTATCCATCCATCCATCTATCCATCTATCTATCTATCCATCATCATCATTGTAATGTGTTAATTTTAATATAATGAGTGTGCATGATTTTTTAGCGGTGTGTCCCCCCTATCATTATCATTTATCTGAGTTTATTTTCTGGAAAAGTTTCAATGTGTAGGTTCTTCATTTAACCCACAAATTCTACGCGAATAAGTTTACGTCAGAAAAGAAATTATTTGCAAAACGTTATTCTTGTAAGAGCTTGTTTAGATTTGATGCAAACTGAATTCCAGAAATTGCAAGTCATTAACCTTTCAATCAATTCACCAGATCATTATTAATATCGTGAATATGTTGTAATCACCAATCTTGCTTTACTTGTTTTGTTATATATTAATTTATTTCAGAAGGCCTCATTGTAAATAGGTTTTTCATTGTATTGTATGTATGGCGATAGCCTAATGAGCTACCTTCTTTAAATAACGATTTTATTAATAATATTATTATTATTATTATTGTCATTATTATCATTATTTAAAGTAATAGCCATTTCATGCATAAGTCCTAAGTCTGATTCGGATTTTAGATTCACACCTCAACTTTTTTAAATAAATTCTCATTAAAGGGAGGTAATCCAATATCGCTAATTTTATTCAGGATAAAATATGCAATCAAGTCCTATAAAAAAAAACCATCCCCTTTCTTCAAGAACCAATCAGGCGCCCATAATTTCAATTATGTCAGTGAATCGCAATTTTTATCGACCTTTATTTATTTTGAACGTAGTTGTTGATCTTAACTTTTTAAGTCATTTTGAGCGATTTTGAATGGTTTGAGTGAGTGTTTGGAATAAATGAAAAGAGCGCTGAGTGAGCGATTTAGAATGGTTTTGATTGGGATGTACACTTAGTAACATCGTGAAATCGACATTTAACTGGTCAAAACCGTTCTAGATCGCTCGATCAGCGCTCCATTCAATTCATCCAAATGTCTCATTCTAATCACTATAAAAAAGCTTTGTTTGTTTGTTTGAATGGGTTTTACGCCGCTTTCAACAATATCGCAGTTATATCGCGGCGGCCGGAGCACCTAACAATGGATTCCTGGTATTTCTTTCACCTGTACTACCATTACACCCTTTCCTAGCCTCCGACTGCTATCTCACATAGGTTTACGATTATCTGCCCATAGGTGAGAGACAAACGTCGGAAAGGATATTTGCCGCCACCGGGGATCGAACCCACGACTTCCAGATTGGATGTCTTATGCCTAACCAACTGCGCTATGGTGGCGGCCTATAAAAAAGCACCGAAATTGATCAAAAACGTTTCATGGGACTCACATCAATTATAGTTTTCAGGGGCCCGTTTTACTTAACTTCTTACGAGATGATACATTGCAGAATTCCATATTTAGTTACCACTGTTGAAGCAACCTTAATTTTTGGCTTACGCAAAAAATGATCTTAAGATGATTAGTAAAACAGGCCCCTTTGGCCCGTTTTACTTAGCTTCTTACGAAAAAAATAACCGCGAGTCAAAATCACAAATCGTACCTGGTGTTTTCATTCATTCTTAGATTCTGCCCTGCAATGCCTTGACGATTCCAACGAGATGATGCATGGCAGAATTCCATATTTAGTTACTTACTAGTAGCAACTTTAATTTTTGACTTGCGCAAAAAGATGTTTAGTAAAACAGGCCCAAGGATCCTGGTTACTTTTTTGAGAGACTCGCAAAACCTTCGTCCCTTAACAATAATGTTTTAGTAACAGGCGCATGTTTAAGTATTGCAGGTTTTCCATATATAAATATATATATATTGACTTTTCAATGTCATAAGCATCTATAGATAAAAAAAATTCGGAGTGAGGCGTCAAAGATCAATTTTATATTGAAAATGATAGGCAGTCAGCGCACAAACATAGAAATTGTCTATACATTGTATATTATTGAGCACAAACAATAGTTTTGCGATGATCCATGGTATTATTTGCTCTACAAAGCAAATCGTTCCAATGTTAAAAAGTAAAAATAAAAAATAATAGTTATTATTATCAAACATGTTGGGTTTTTTTTTCAACATTAATAAGGTTTATAGGGAAAAAAAGTATTTTCAGCCGCTTGAGTGATTTTTTCATAAGCCAAATTACATTCTTTTTGCAACCTCAACATTTGATTACATGCGTTTGAGTGTTTTACTTCGACTACAAAAAGCCACGCATTCTAGAACTAAAGCGTAAAGCCTAGCCATGAATCAGCAATCGAAAATTCATTTATTCATGCATTCATTCATGCATTCATTCATTCATTCATTCACTCTTTCATTCATTCACTCTTTCATTCAGTCACTCTTTCATTCAGTCACTCTTTCATTCACTCTTTCCTTCATTCAATATTTCATTCATTCATTCATTCATTCATTCATTCAAACAAGAATGATGATAATCATGACAATAATAATTATTTCAAGATACGAGAAAAAAAATCCTACAATTAATCGGACAAATATAAAAAATCACCCGAGGCGTCATTTACACTGTATTGCCTACGGTTGGTGCAATTGCAAATCCTCGTAACTTCAGCTATATACTATTTATAAGCACATTGTTGTTAAATATTATATTATATATATATATATATTGACTTTATATATGTAAAATAGTAAATGTTGATTTCATAGAGTAATGAGACAAAAAGCCTTATCACACTTATCTATGAATCAGCTTCGAGTATTCATACAGTGTGACTATGTTTTTAGTTTCATACCTACATGAAATCAACATTTACTATCTTTGTAAAGTTTCGTTTGGAATTACTTTGTGCCAAAGCTTACAAAATAGCTGCGTACCGTCAAACTTATTTTCATTGAGAAATAAAACCAAATTTTCGCTGTTCATCTCTTTTTAGATATTCATGATTATAATAATGTCAATAATATTGCACTTATGTCAAATATCGCCCCCCCCCCCCCCCACAAAAAAAAGGAATAATAATAATCAACTATATCATTAATATTTAAAAAATGAATGATATGTTGACAATAGTTTTCGAGCGTGTGTCGCCTTTTTCAGGGGACATCCTATAAATCATCGACTGTACATTTCATACAGCGTGAAATTGACATTTATTCCGATCAAAATTATTCTAAACCATTCACTAAGCGCTCTAATCATTCATTCCAAACACTCACTTAAACCATTCAAAACGCTCCAAAATCACTTACAAGATGGAATTAACAACATTCAAAATAGATATAGCTAGAAAAAATGGCGATTTGACTATAATTATTGAAATTATGAGCGTAAAATTGGTTCTTGAAGATGGATGAAGCCATGTATAGAACTTATATGCATATTTCATTAAAGGGGGGGGGGGTAATATATAAATATAGCTAATTTTGTTCATCCGGATCAAAATTAGCGAAATTGGGTTACCTTCCTTTTATTTCACTCAAAACACGCTCCTCCAGCTCATACAATTTCATTCTAAAATCAATTCAAAATCATTAATTTGGTCAATTTCACGATGTTGTTAACTGTCCAATATCAAAGTATGTTATGCTGAAATAATTCTTGGCAAAAACTGCAACAAAATGAAAGCGCTAAAAGTGCTAAATGCACCCCTTGCAAGTCAGTATTTACTTGAAAAAATAATCTTAATTTTTTCCCGTCGAAAAGGAAAAAACAGGTTGTACAGACTAAGACCAGGCTGCACATAAGTGCAGACTGATCTTAGTCTATACATCCTGCCAAATCAGAAATATTTCGGGTTCAGCATCAGAATGATTAAAAGTTGTCAAGAAAACGACTCCAATGTTATCAGATGCATGATTTCTTTTCAAATATTATAATTGTTACATTTACTTACCAATAAAAATCAAAAATCCTTTTAATTCAATAGCATATATCCGCACAAAATATATCCTTGAAAATAAGATCCTATTTCGAAATCAGCTGATATGTTCAAATCACTTTCACTCTCGATGGTAAACTATAAACATCGTTAAACGGACCAGTGATGGTTCACTCGCATCGAATAAATAATACAGTATACTTCGCTACCTTTCTCAATTAGCAGCCTGCGCTTTTTATAAATACACCAAGGCTTACAAAACCCTTTTCAACCTATTTTGTGGTATTTCATATTTATTAACAGATTCTTTACTTTGAACAGCATTTCAGTGGACAGATAATGCATAATACATCTACTGCTCGCCATATCAAACATATGCGTATCTCAAGCAGCGTCCGACCCTGCGTTCGGTATCTACAAAGTTTACGAACGTTTGAAATGGAAATCCGCTTTGAAAATGATTACACGTGAAGAGCGAGCGAGGTACCATGTGTCAAAAGACTCACGAACGATTACATAGTAAACGCCCAAAATAAGTGTTTGTCCATTGCCTTTGTGATGACGTTAAAAATTATGTGCTTTGATTATGGAAGAAAAATGAATGCGAGCGAAATCAATGAAAATACCGAGGGAATTTCCGGATTCTTATTTTAATACCCATCCCCCGTTATCATTGCCAAGTGCAATTCTCGAAATTGATAGACCGGACTATTCATACTATTGATTTACCGTTTAGCAAGGTCACGTCGCCTTGTATGAAATGTGCTGATCTAAATTGGATGACAGAATAATACATTATTGATTTATAGATAAGCCAGCCTCATGGAGATGCGACAATTACTAATTAATATTTTGTTGTTAAGCGATCAAATTGTAAATACATGTTAATTTAAGCTGCATTCACGACATTTATGGTCGCTCACAAACGATTTGCTTGTCGTGTATATCCCATTGAACGATTCAAAATTTCTTAACTACAGATTTTAAAAGATCTAGTTATACAATGGTTTGATCGAACAAACGCGCCGATCATTTGAATCATTTGTTGAAATGAGACAGCAACAATGTGCAGTACAGACCATCCGGTGAAATTGAGAAGGCGAATGATCTTTGAATTTAGATTAATTGTTGGTCGTCTTGAACGATAGAAAAAATCAAAACAAATCGATGATTTTTGAGCGTTTTTCATCAATTTTAGTGAGTGTTTGGAATAATTGAATAGAACGCCGAGTGGGCGATTTAAATGGGCTTTAATCGGAATGAGTGTCAAGTAAACGTTTTTACTACTGTATATAACTAAGTGAAAAAATTCTCTTTATCTCTTGAATGAAACAAAACAATCTTAAGTATGCTCCACATATCCAATGAAACGAGATTCTGGTATGGCTTTACATTTATTTTGGTCGATTTGTTCAGAACACGGTTACTTTCAGTCAGTAAGTACTATAAAAACTGACTCATGATTTGGCAAAGATCATTTTGCCTTGGCAAGCCAGATATTTCCTGTCCCATTCAAGATGTCACTCTTACACCCCGTGAACGTTAATCAAAGGTATGATATATAACCAGGGAACAACAAAAAGAAGACGAATCTACAAACTACTATAATAGACTACAGTTAACAACATCGTGAAATCGACAAGGTGAATGATTTTGGAGTGTAATTGAATTAGTGTGTGGAGTGAGTTTTTAGTGAAATTTAAGGGATTTAATCCAATATCGATATATAATTTTGTTCAGGATTTCTTTCTTTCTTCTTTTCTTTCTTTCTTTCTTTCTTTCTTTCTTTCTTTCTTTCTTTCTTTCTTTCTTTCTTTCTTTCTTTCTTTCTTTCTTTCATACATGTGATGATTCCAGCTCTGTGTTCTCGATTTGATAACCATAATTATTATATGAGGAGCACTATATTTTCAATTAGACCACGCTTGAAGCGAATCGGCCAATCAGAGAACAGTATTTCAAAAATATAAATCACAGATACAACTCCTAGCATTGCATCTACAGATATACAATGAACAGGTGTCGTGCACGTGAATCTTGACAGATTTTTGTGCCGTGTCATTTTAAGAAAGTGTCGAGCATATTTTATATGATCGCTTTTTTCAAAAGACTTTCTACAGTTGCATACATGCAAAAGAGCTGCTATAAGTAACGATAATAGATTCATAAATGTTGTTTCGGCATAATTACGCAAAATAACAGTAATATATCAGCGAGTATACTCGTTTTCGTTGTCCAGGTGTTCGGGTTAAAATTACAGTCAATGTTAGAAAAGCGTGGTCTAAGTCAGATAGACAATCTCGTGCCACGGTATATGGAAATAGACACTCGCTGAAGCTCGTGTCTATTTCCCATATACCACGGCACTCGTTGTCTATCCTATACTTGACATCAAGCTGGCACAGGTGCTAACGTTTTTACAAATTAAGTCCGCTTTGCACGCAAATGCACGTGCAAGGCGGGAGTTAATTCGTCAACAGCTTACACCGTTTTGTCATCATTAACGGAGGGCATATATACTCACTAAAATAATTAAAAACAACTATCCAATCGCCCAAAATACTTCGAAATTTAATTGGTTGGCGTAGCTTTTAAATCGTTTGATTGGTCCATGAAAACAGACAAGCACAAAAGGAAGTAGATTTTAAAGAGAGGGAGGGTAATAGAATATCGACAAGTTCGTCCATTTGGACGAAGTTGTCGATATTGCATTACCTTCCTGGAATTTCATTCAAAATTCTCTCCTCTGCCTCATTCAATTCCATTTAAAAATCTTTAAAGAAATATTCACCTTGTCGAATTCACGATGTAGTTAAGAGTCTTGCCCACATTTCAGGTGCTCCGGGAATATTAATTATTGCGTTGTGTTCTTGTCTAATTTGCTAAACGTTTGTGCCTCTCGCACATTTGAAATGGGTCGAAAAGTATCACAGAGGCTCATTAGATTTTCGTTTTATCCAGGTACTATCAATAAAAAACGTCTTTATATTGTGAAAATTATTTTTTTACCTCTATGCCCAGAGTTTTGAGTTTACAATTAAAGTGCGTTTGATTAAAGTCCCGTTAGAAACTTTTATTGCGATACTTTTTTGAAATATTTACTTCTTTGCTTGTTGTTATCAAATTATGAAAAATAACTAGACCCAAATAGTTTTATTAAATTCACGGAGTTATGAAAATGAACATTTATTAAAAAATATTTTTTTCACCTTTAAAGTGCATTTGTGTGCAGTCAAATCTGTGTTAGCAGACACCTGTATTCAGCAAGCAACCTGCCTTAAGCAAGCAGCCACCGAGTTCCTAAATGAACCTATTGCTTCTAAAGTGACCATATTAGCGACAACACAAAAAGACGGTTAGTTGTTGCAGGGGATAGTGCAAGGGAACGTGACGAAACTGCTGCTGAGATCCGCCATGGTTCTTAAACGTACTCGATAAAAAACAACGTCACGTGGGACCTCGATTTAACGTCTCATCCGAAAGACAGTAAGTGAGCCAGTCCGGGAATCGAACCAATGAGATCGACCTTCAATTGCCTTGAAATCAGGGCCGGAGGTAATAAAACTTTTCTCATGCTCAACTGAGAATTTTCTCTAATTTTTATATCAAATAAATGTATGAAAATAAAAGATAATATTGATAAGTTGTTATTTATAACAACTTATTAATATTATCTTTTATGGTGATACATTAAAATGAGTATTCAAACAGAATTACGGCTTAAATCTCAAATTGAAATTTGAGAAAATTTTGAATTGAGAATGAGAAAAGTTTTACAAGTTCGGGCCCTGATACTTTACCGACTGAGCCATCCAGGCTAGCAAAACGCATTAAGTAATAATACATTCATCCCTTTGCTTCCAGAATGTGTGCTACTGCTGTACGAAATGGGTTATTTACTCTTTAAATATCATTTTAAAAACACTTAAAACATTTGTAGTCATTATGGCTGACTAAATGATGTAAAACGTGGTTAATCTCTACTACTTATTATTTAATGTGAATTAATCAAGATAGATATAAAATCTAGTTTTTACTCTTTGAACCCAGAACCCATGATAACCAATAGATATATCAAGGGACCAAATGACCAAAATGATGTTACTGGGCAAAAAAAAAAAAAAAAAAAAAAAAAAAAACACGCCTGAAAAAGTGGTTTTATCTTTATCAAACTTTTCTTCCGAATTATTCCCAGATAAATAACTACATTTTGAGAGTCGTCACACTCGAAACCAGCCATGTGTTCGGGACGATTACGGTCGGACAACTTTAAGAAATTGTATCCCGCTTTGCACGTGAATCACGTGCAAAGCGGGTATACTATTTCGTAACTTTTGCAAACGTTTTTGCTTCCTGAACATAGGGTTATCCACTATCTCTTTTATTCACGGGGGGTGATGTCCATAATCGGAGCCACCGGCTCCGCTTTCAAAATCATGTATGGAACTTCCGCACCACGTGCGGCTCCGATTATGTAGATGTAAACATTTCATATTTTGAATGAAAAATGGGGTAGGAGGTCGGGATTTCCTCATTTAAGTAATATTTAATTCATTAATCATAAAAAAGTCGAATGCTATTCGACCAGTTATACATTTTGCAACGTAAACGTACTCAAAAGATGTAAGTACGCTCGTTGGTTTTTGATAAAAATGATTTCTTCTGGGAGCAGTCTTGAGTCAGGAATGTCAAAACACGTGGTTTTTACCTCCAAAATGCAATATTCTGAACAGAATTAATAACGCAGACCATTGTTTTCAGTGTACACGAGTTTAACAAAACAACTACAATTCTCTAACTCAATGTTTATATCTTCAATATGATATAGATCAAAGAAAATAGTTTGGTTCCGATTATGTGGATTGGCTCCGATTATGTACCCTGGCTCCGAAGTTGTGGAGTGTCTTCTTCTTCTTCCATATAACATCTTCAATATGAAATTTCCACTAGTTTCATGGGGCGCTTCTTATCATCATTCCACGATGCAAGCTACGTTTGTTACGTTTCACTTCTACATGTTTACTTTTATAACAATATTCCGGTTATTAGATAGTCAGCTTCATTAATATTACTTAGTACATGTACGTGTAAAAGAATCGTCGGCTTATAATCCAGGATTAAATGTGAAGAGATATAAAGATTTCTTCGGAGCCTGTCAATAGTTTTTCTTGCTTATTATACTTCGCACTCTTTAACAAGGTCAATACTAACACTCTTTAAACACTAACACTCTTTCAACGTCGATAATTCCATGAAATTTTATCAGATATATTTTGTGAGTGGTATCAAAAAAAGATGTTGCGAATTTCGCGTTCATTTGATACATATTTCAAGAAATACTATTTATATATCTTACTAAAAAGGACTCAATGGTTCTTAAAACTCCCTTTTGTTCGATTTTTAGCACTTCTGATCATGGCAAGCTATTGGGATCAAGCTGTGTCCGGCGTCCTTCGTCCCGCGTCCGTCACCAATTTGTGTGGACTCTAGGGTACAAATGTCTTAAACTTGGTCAGGATGTCTGTCTCCATCAAATCTTGGTGTTGTTCGAGATTTGGTCTAGTGGGGTCAAAAACGGAATCTTGTAAATGAAAGGGGTCAAATTTTAGCAAAAGTTTTTTGTGCACTTCAGAGGCCACATTTTTTGGCCAAAGTGTCTGTAAACGTCACCAGAATATTTGTCTCCATAAAATCTCGGACAAGTTCGAAATTGGGTCAAGTGGGGTCAAAATTGAGGTCAAGGGATCGTATCCTAGAAAACCCTCTGTTCACTTTAGAAGTCACATTTTTGGCCCCAATATCATGAAACTTGGTCAGAAAGTTGGTCTTCATCAAATCTTGGTCATGTTGTAAACTGGGTCAAGTGAGGTCAAAAAAGAGAATTAGGGATTAATCTAAGAAAAACCTTCTGTTCACTTTAGAGGCCACATAATTTGCCCTTTGTCCTGAAACTTTGCCAGAATGTTTGTCTGCATCATTCTCGGTCAAGTTTGAAATTGGGTCAATCGGAGTCAAAAATGAGGTCAAAGGGTCATATCTTTGAAGAACCTTCTGTTCGTTTTATAAGCCACATCCTTGACCTAAATGTCCTGAAACTTGGTCAGAATGTTGGACCCTATCAAATCTAATCTTGGTCAAGTCCTAAACTGGATCAAGTGAAGTCAAAAATTCGGTTAATGGGTCAAATCTTGGAAAAACCTTGTTTGAACTCCAGAGGCCACTTCCATTGCTCAAATGTCTTGAAACTTGGTCAGAATGTTTGCCTCCGTGAAATCTCATTAAGTTAAAAAAATGGTTAAGTGGGACCAAAAATGAGGTCGATATGTCAAATTAAGGAAAATCAGGACATTTATTTGTTTTAACATATTGTCAGGATCTTTGTTTTGAAATCTTAGACGAGTTGGAAAGAGGGTAAAAAAACTGGGACACCTCTTCAAATCTTTGAAAATCCTTCAGTGCTTTAGAGGCAAGCTATTTGACACAATTTTTTTGAAATATAATCGGAATGATTGTCTTTTTGATATCTGACTTTTGTTGAGCTAGTCATGAATTTCAAATAAGTAGTTTTGACACTTTGCCACATTTGTCAAATATTTGTAAATGCCTCAGGTTGGCGCTTAAGGGCCAATGGTCTCTTGTTTTTAAGCCCAGCGTAACATTTAGTTCCGAATTTTCGGAAAGTTTTGAATATATTTACATAAATTCCGATTAATTTCAGAATTTAGTACTTCATCTCCGGATTTTTCAACTTTTCAATTGGAAAGTAATTAAACTAAATTTAGTAAAATTAAAACTTATTTAAGACTATGAAAACCAAATACTGAAAATGTCCCGAGCGCTTTTTCGGTATAGGGGGCCGTTTTATAAAGGCGATTTTGAAATTAAACAGAAGTATAAAAATTTAACATTTAGCGAAACGGACCAATATACAAAGGCGAAAACACGTTTTATATATACTGAACAACAACAAAAAAAAACCCGCATCACTTAAACTTTTAGATATAACTTTTTTCATAATCTAGAGTTTGGAAAATAAACGTAAACTAATTATTGATCTGTGACAAAAAGGATTACACCGAAGACATAGGCATTGGAGAGTTACAGGTGACTACCCCCAAAATCAAAATTTTGAAATCAAATTCAGTTTTCATTGCTCTGTAAAATTCAATAGCGGCGTGTGTTCATGTGCAATATTGCTCTCAAATAATGTTCGACACGTGTATTTCTGAATTTTACCTTTAAATCCTAACATGGCTATCCGACTGCTCTTAATGCTGCCTTAATTTTGACTCAAAACCTTGCGATTTTGCGTTCTTTTGTGACATCTCATTGCAATCTCGTTTCTGTTTGAGTTTGAGATAAGTCTGGTCGGTGAAAGAGAAGGCATCGGTATAACTTAAAGACGGTTTTCGTTATAAACAATGTTTTCTCATGCAGCAGATTGAATGAATCGTACGAAACTCAAGTTTGCCGAGTAGTACAGCTTATAAGGTGGAAACGACAAACCGTGAAAAACATTTATCAGATAAAGCGAAGTTTTCGAGTTTGGTGGTAGCGAAAAAATGAATTTCGGAACGTCATTGCGCATCGACATATTAAACTGATTCATTTACGCGATTAAAATCAAGGACACTAAGGGGCCATAACTCGACCATTGCCAGGTTAAAACGCCGATTTGAAACAACTACCGATGCCGAACTTCGGTGCTGACTGGATGGGGAGGACGGATTGTACTACAATTTGTGTTATGACCGGAAACTTTTTACTCTCCAGGTCACAGTTTTTTAAGGTTATAGTGGACTCATGGTGACAGTGAACCACAAAGATGAGGTATCTGGGCCGTTTGTAGACTCCTTCAAAAGCAAGAGCCATAGGGTGAATCACCGACAATCATTTATCGTCAGCTTATCGAAAACGAGTTTACAAAGAGAGTAAAAAAGAAAGTTGCGAAAACCCAATACCCAAAGTGAGATCGAGGCAACATGAACATCGAATACATAGCCATTTTGGGATTTGCTCCTAGGGATAGTCGCCTACACGCGCTTACAACTCTTCAATGCGTATGACTACGGTGTCATTCCTTTTCTCACTAACTAAATAACTAAATAAATATATAAATATATAAATAAATAAATGAATAAATACATAAATAGATGTGTTTTTAGGCAAGTGCTTATGGTTTTCGGTCCCTAAAGGCTAGGCACTCAAAGACTTTGGAGCATTTATACATAATTACAGACAAATAATTTTCTTTCAACTTTCTAAAATTTCAGTAAAGAACGATTTTCTAGAATATTGTGGTTGTTTTCTTTAATTCGTACACACTAAAAACAAGGGTCTACATCAGACATACTGTTCAGAATATTGCGTTTTTGAGGTAATAAAAGTAAACGAGAAAGGTGAGGCGTAAAATGGACAACGTGTGCAATAGAATGACGAGAAAACAGCGCCCTATGGAACTAACAGAAACTTCATATTGAAGGCTGTTGGGATCTATGGAAGAAGAAGAAGATACTCCACAACTTCAGAGCCAGAGTACATAATCGGAGCCAATCCACATGATCGGAACCAAACTATTTTCTTTGATCTATATCATATTGAAGATATATACATTGGGTTAGAGAATTGTAGTTGTTTTGTTAAACTCGTGTACTCTGAAAACAATGGTCTACGTTATTAATTCTGTTCAGAATATTGCATTAAAAAGGTAAAAACCACGTGTTTTGACATTCCTGACTCAAGACTGCTCCCAGAAGAAATCATTTTTATCAAAAACCAACGAGCGTACTTACATCTTTTGAGTACGTTTACGTTGAAAAATGTATAACTGGTCGAATAGCATTCGACTTTTTTATGATTAATGAATTAAATATAACTTAAATGAGGAAATCCCGACCTCCTATCCCATTTTTCATTCAAAATATGAAATGTTTACATCTACATAATCGGAGCCGCACGTGGAGCGGAAGTTCCACACATGATTTTGAAAGCGGAGCCGGTGGCTCCGATTATGGACATCACCCCCCCGTGTTATTTCTATGATCAACCAACATCGCAGAAGACCGCTGTATAAAATTGACTTATGCAAAGCGAAATTTCTCATACCTACTTTCCAAATTTGCTAAGTGAATGCATAGCGCCGGCGGTTCTATGGGCTTTGGTTCTAATTTCTTGACTTGAAAACTGCTCGATTGTGCATTGTTCATAAATTTGAAGCCTCTAATCCTCCTAATTCTACAAAACTAGTTATTTATTTTTTTTTCAAACGAACCAATTGATCGGGCAAACTAAGGTTTTTTTTTTTCATCAGACGAGTGACTGTTTAAACTCATTTCAGACAAATAGTGTGTCGGAGCCAGCCCTTTGAAGGTCGGAGACAATTATGCGTAATTACGACATCAAAGTATTAGTAATTTTGATTCTAAATGATAACAGACGTTATGAAATACTGACAACAGCTACAGGAAACAGCTCGAGAAATGTCGAGTCTTTGAATTGTGTGTGCAAAAGGGCTTGCAATGATAAGAAAAAATAATAATCTATAGTAAAACTTATGTTACTGTTAAAAACATCGTAAAATTGACAAGGTGGATGATTTTGGAATGAATTTGGAATGAAATTGAATGAGTGTGTGGAGCGAGTTTTGAGCGAATTAAGGGAGGTAATCCAATATTGCTAATTTTGTTCAAGATAAACAAAATAAGCTATATTGATTACCTCCCTTTAATTAAATGTACGTTCTTTCTATACGTCGAAGTTTTTTTGTGAGTCCCCCGAAGTTCGACATATAGATATTCCACTGTATTTTTCTGTTTGCACGTCTTCGTCGACCAATCAGACACTTGAAAGTCCACACCAGCTATTAAAATCGTAGAATAAATAGATCGATTTGAATTTAAAGTTGAAAGTCTTGGACGACTTTTTAATGTTTTCTAATGATTTTGGAGCGTTTTGAACGATTTGGTTGAGTGTTTTGAATGAATGAATGGAGTGCTGAGTGAATGATTTAGAATGATTTTGATCGGAATGAGTGTCAATTTCACGATGTTTTTAACTGTATGCGACCACTTAGGGGACAAAAAAAATGTTGGCTTATCCGAATATCATAGATTGTCGCATAACTCTTGCTGAATTATAGATATTCGAACCCATTGGAATTACCTCATTGAAACGATTCTTACAGTTAAGAACATCGTGAAATTGACAAGATGAATGATTATGGAAGGATTTTGGAATGAAATTGAATGAGTTTGAGGAGCGAGTTCTGAATGAATTTAAAGGGGGGGATCCAATATTGCAAATTTGTCCAAGATGAACAAAATTAGCGATATTATTTACCCCCCTTTAAAAAATGCATATATGTTCTAAAAATAGCGTCCTATTTCTTCAAGCTCTAATCAGAATTTCAATTAATTCAGTGAAATCCCGATTATTTTCCAAGCTGTTTTTATTCTAAACAAAGTTGTTATATGTTTTTCAGTGAGTTTGGAGCGTTTTTGAATGGTTTGAGTGAGTGTTTGGAATGAGTGAATGGAGCCTCGAGTGAGCGATTAAGAATGGTTTTGAATGAGAGAGACGAATGTCAATTTCACGATGTAACTATCTGTATGTGACTCCAATAACGTCTATCACGTAAACGCTCCGACGAATCGGCGATGCGTCGCCGACGACTGTTTGTCGAATCGGTGGTAAAATCGGCGACTAGTCAAATCTTCAAAAGTGAATATCTAAAAAAACATTTTAATCGGTTCCACCCAATAATGAACGGATGGTTGCCAATTCAAAATAATCTGAAAGTGCGGATGATCGCATGCATGGACGGGTGCCATTACACCTCTGATGCGTGGAGATAAAAATGATATAAGTGCATTTCAGTTGGGTTAGGGTGAAAATAAAAGTTTGGGCGGGAGTTGTTATTCTATAGGGCGTCACAAATCTGCGTGAGGAGTCCCTTTTCTACGTGTGGGGAGGTCATAATTCTACGACACCCCCCATCATAATATTATGACCGGGGTTCGATATTCTATATAAAGTAATGACCGGGGGTCATTATTCTTTGGGGTCACTTTACAATGTTCCATCGGCAGAAATGTCAAATAAATTGGCAATTTGTTATAAACCACAATTTTAATTCATTAAGAAAATGGTTAATGCATGTTTTTGGCTAATTCGCACTAATTAACATCCAAATTTCGTATACAGAACAGATGCATGCTAAACAACACGCCCATTTTTTCTTGTTTTGAATGTTATAAACAGCATATTTATCTTTTATTAAATCTACAAAACATGACGCAAACATGACAAACGGCGACAACAAGGTGCCTAGTAAAACCAGTTTATTTTATGATGATGATTGCAGCGTGTATTTTAAAACTGATGAAAATGCAAAATGTGAGCCGTCAGGCGAAAAGAGACCGTATAGGGAATAAGTGAAATAGTTATTTGAAAAAGAGATTGGTTTCAGTAGAGGTCAACCGGAGAGAGGAATTTCAAAGATTTTTATACTGGAAGTAAGAATGATCAGAGATTATTCAAGTACAAAAGGTTTCGACCCTAGTCAGCCTCGGAATCTTCGCAGCCTGACAATGGTCGAATTTTTACGCATTTTACGCAATAGCCAGATGGTGTCTTTTCGCTTTACGGGTCGAAACGGGCGCGCAAAAAGGGTGTCGATTTCCCCCCCCCCCCCTTCTTTTTTTTTAAATGAGACACGTCACGCGAAAAGGGGCCATTTGGGTTGTTCGTAAGGTGTCGAGCCTAGTCAGACTGCGCAGACTGACGAGGATTGACCTTTTTTGCATTTTACTAATTTTCTAAATCTAGATTGATAAATCTACCTTTCGGTGGTAGAATTTTAAAATGTTACCTCTGGTTGTACTGTACTAAAACCAATCTCTTTTTCAAATGTTTATTTTACGGAGTTCCCAGATGGTCTCTTTTATAATGAGGGGTCACAAATATGAAATTCGCGGCAAAAACGGACTGTCTTTAAAGTGCTTTGAAAAGTGTCGATCATGTCAGATTAGGCGGACTGCGCAGACCGAAATGCGTTTACATTGTTCGTATATACAGAGGATTTTATCAACTTAGAATATTGATTATAGCCCCCCCTCCCCCTTATAAATTTTCTTAGAATTGCAAGCTCGAGTTGATTCTAATGCGTACCCACAACAAAGACTTTTCTATTTAGATATAAAGATTTTAAACTGGCGCATCCCTTTTATCTCTGCCTCTACTTCCCTTCATTTTGATGTCTCAAACATATACTACTACTAATACAATTATTACTACTTCTACTACAACAACAACAACTACTACCAATAATAATAATAGTAACAGAAGTAATAATAATAATAAATATAATAATGATAATAATGAGTCCCTCTTAAAAGAGTATAAATATTATAGCTTTTTTATCAGATTGCGCGGATTGCGTAGGTTAGACAGGGTTGGTTACTTTTGCCTTCGGAGTATTCGCAAAATCTAGATTAAGCATTCTACCTAACTGTATGTTTTAACGAAATTTAACCCTTAATTCATCTCTGTTGGGTATGATATCCTTTTTTCCCAGTATTCCTTGATCGCAACAATTCTTGGCGAACGTTTTCGCATACCGGGGTTACAATTAGAAAACGATTGTGCAATCCTTTATAATTGAAAACATCGTCGTAATGTTGTTTTTCAAGAGGTGTGTTTACTCGCTTTCTTTGATGTTGATGGATGATTATGTTTACTAATATATAGGTCCCTATTAATGGGGTTAAAATAACAGCTGAAAAGCTGATTTACTTCAAATCATTGAATTGTGTTGTAGGTTTGAGTTGGGCTTAACGTCGCTTTCACCAATTTTTCAATTGGAGCACCTTAAATGAATTGCTGGTGTACTCGCACTTGTACTATCATGACATCCTTTCTTAGCCTCCAGATACAATCCAACTTAGGTTTACGATTATCATCAAAAAGGTGGGATACGTATGTTTAAAAGATGTGCCGCCGCCGCCAGGAATCGCACCTTCGACATCACACGATTGCAGATTTGGAGTATGATTCGTTGCCAACTGCGCTACCATGGAGAAAGAGAGATATGGGAAAGAAAAATGAAAAAGAGAGAAAGGGAAATAGAGGGGAGAGAAAGAGGGGAGAAAAGAAAGAGAGGGAGAGAGAGAGAGAGAGAGAGAGAGAGAGAGAGAGAGAGAGAGAGAGAGAGAGAGAGAGAGAGAGAGAGAGAGAGAGAGAGAGAGAGAGAGAGAGAGAGAGAGATAGAGAGAGAGAGAGAGAGAGAAAGAGAGAGAGAGAGAGAGAGAGAGAGAGAGGAGAGAGAAAGAGAGAGAGAGAGAGAGACGGGTAAAGGAGGGGGGAAGAAGTGAAAAGATAACTACATCGACGTCCCCGTTATGGGGTGGGGATTGGGGGCAAATTGTCGTTTGTAAATCTTGTACCCTAGCGACAAGTAGTTCAGTGAACCTTTTTATTAACAGCAATTCGACATGGTTTATACCTTCTTGGTGGGAGTGTAATGAACCATATTAAATTTGTTCTCGTATAAAAGTCATTGCCCTTGACTTTAGACTTTCTCTTCGTAATATGTGTTTTAACGCTGTCAGCCTTTGGATGATTAACATTTGCCATGCTGAACTCGAAATAGTCCTGTTTTGGTTGGAGGTATAGACAAATATCGGACGCCGAGTGGTAAAACAGGATGGTTCGTGGTTCTATTCAAGAGCGAGGCAGGAATTTTAAGAGATACTTGCTGTCCCTTGTCCAACTAGCTGTGCGTGCATGGGCGCTTTATATCGGACACGTTGAAGAACCAAGGGGATCTATTCGAAGAAGAGCTAGGGGCGTAGGGACCCGGATCTTAGGTTCTTTTCTCTTATGTTCCTCTAGAGCACAGAGGGACCTAAATCCCACAATCAAACACGAAGAAAAAGACCAGCCTGCATATTTCTGCGGTGTGATGGAATTCCACTTAATCTGATTTTGCGTTTCTAAACCCGAAAGTTTTTAAAATAATGTTTTTGGATAAATGCTGTCACAAAATGTAGCTAAATGATGACGTATATGGTCGGCTTCTTTTGGAAAAAACAGTAACTGCAGTTTGTTTAAAACTGTGATTACATGGGTTTTTGGTCTGGTTTATCAGACTATAGGAAACAACCCTGTATCCTGGAAATTGCCTAGGAAAAAGATAATCGAGTCAAAAAACGAACAATGTGTGTACTACGTAGCTTTTTTGTGCTCTCCCGCGCGCAAAAAATAGGTTTAGTATACGTCATCAACTTTTGTGCGACACGAAGTGCTTTGTGTGTTCAACGCAGTGCTTGCATATCATTACGCTGTGCTAAAATCACAGTTCTCATAGTACTGAAGACGAGGGAACTGAGTAAACGTTATAACACACGAGGTCAATTTTCTGGTCAATATTTTGTGCGAACTGTGTTTATTTTTGACCATTTTTCACCGTCTAAACAAATATGGATGGCTCACCGCGAAACAGTTGTAACTGCCTTTAAACATTAAGGCAGTCACAACTGTTTTGCACTGAACCATCTGTAGCCTCAAATAAAAGCAAACCCGTTTCTTATGGAAATACGACGATTCTAATAGGACCCAGAGGTTCTATTAGAGCTTTTACGGTATATGAAATGCGGGTTTTAACAATGAAATATCGCGTTAATCATTTGTACTGGCCAAAGGGCTTCGTCGATCAAAGCTGTTGCTATACTAGCCTTTAGCAAATGAACATGGTTTAGAAAAATACGAATTAACACATTCGTTTTTTTGAAACAATTTACTATTCGATGGGTAAGTACAGTAAATAAGATCGTGAAATTGAAAATGTGAATGATTCTGGAATGATTTTGGAATGAAATTGAATGAGTGCGATGAGTGAGTTTTGATTGAAATTTAATGTGGGTCATCCAATATCACTAATTTTGTTCAGGTTGAACAAAACTAGCGATATTTATTACATCCCTTTAATAGAATATACAAATTGTATAACTAGCTTCCAATTTCTTCTAGAACCAATCAGAAGCTTAATTTTGTTATACAGTTAATAACATCGTGAAATTGACATCATTCCGATCAAAATCAATCTTAATCATTCACTCAGCGCTCCATTTATTCATTCCAAACACTCACTCAAATCGATCAAAAACGCTCCAAACTCACTGAAAAACAGGTAACAACAGCCTCGTTGTAAATAATAATAGGTAGGAAAAAAAATCGGGATTTCACTTATTTAATTGAAATTGTAGGCGTCTGATAGGTTCTTGAAGAAATAGGGAGCTATCTAATGAACTTGTATGCATATTTTATTAAAGGGAGGTAATCAATATTGCTAATTTTGTTTATCCTGAACAAAATTTGCAATACTTGATTACCTCCCATTAAATTCACTCAAAAGTCGCTCCACACACTCATTCAATTTCATTCCTAAATCATTCCAATATCATTCACCTTGTCAATTTCACGATGTTTTTAACTGTACCAATTATGTTAGTGAAGTCGCAATTTCTATTCTAGCTGTATTTATTTTAAATATATTGGTTGGTCTTATCCTTTTTAGTGATTTTGGAACTTTTTAAATGGTTTGAGTAAGTGTTTGGAAAGAATGAAAGGAGCGCTGCGTTTTGATTGAGATGAATGTCAATTTTACGATGATACTAACTGCAATTAAAAAGGCCACCAAGAAATTTATTTATAAGACGCGCTTTGATCATCTCTCCAACCAGGCTGGTAATTTTATGTGTGTGTTTTTGTGGTTTTTTTTTTTTTTTGTTTTTTTTTTCTTTTTAATGAATAGTCGGCCATGTCTCTTCAATCGGGCTGATAATTTAATGTTTTTTGTTTTTTTTTTAATAAATAGTCGGTCATGTCATAACAGTTATTGAAACAATGGATCAAACACTTGTAGCTGACAATTAATATGTCAATGATCAATTCAATGTCCATAAAATGTTATCTGGCAATTCATTTAGCTAACAAGGATTTTCCAAGCTAAGTACGGTTATTATGGATCCCTAATATAACTTTAAAAAAATATATCTTTTGTGGCGAAAACCCGTTTTAAATCTATTCAAAGCCGCAATGCGAGTGATGGATTTCCGTCACTTACCCTGTTGCTATTTATAGACATGCCCTTTTATATCAGCTATTGACGTTCAGCTGTCGTGGTGAAAATAATGATTTTGACGATTTTCTGTCACGACGTGAATCGTGACAGTTAGCCATCAGACCCCGGTTGTATCAAAGATAATCATTGGTTTATTTAATAAAAATATTTTTTATCCAATCAGGATAGTTGTTTCAATTGTTTCAGTTGAAACAACGATCTTGATTGGTTGAAATTAACTTATGGTTACTATCTAACCAACTGTTATCTTTTATACATCCGTGCCTTATTTAAAGGTATGTGTACTATAAACATCGGAGTATATGGTCAGCCCAATCAGCTCAGTTGAACCGGACTTCAAAATAATTGAAGTTCGACCGCGTAGGTTCGATTCCTGGGCTGGCACACTTACAAACATATTGTCTTTCGGATGAGACTTTAAACCGAGATCCTGTGAGACGGCGCTTTACACAGAGCACGTTAAAGAACCAACGTTTGAGAATGGTACCTCGCTCTGGACGTTAATGCAAATCAAAGCGGGTACCTAACGTGGTCATATTGAATAGAGCTCTCCACACGGTCAAAATCGACCGAAAAAAGGAAAATCAAGAATCTATCGTGCCAATAAAAATTGACGAAAATAAAATCATAGCAATAGCTAAAATTCTTTTCGGGTGCATACTTATCGTACTACAATATTTGAGTATAATACGCGTATGACCTCTTTAACCAGCGAGATCTAGTAATCAGTCGATAAATTTCATCTCTTGAGTCATATTTTATTAATGAAATCTACCATGCATATCAGCTAGAAACACCTTGTCATGAATAAATGAAATGCCGGGCCTTTTTTGCAGATTTTTACCTTTTAAACTTAAATTTTACTACTTTAAACGGGGTAAAACGTTTAAGCGTGAAATCAAAACCAACATTAAGCGACCTTCATAAAAAGTCCCATCGACAAGGTAAAATTTCTGAAAAAGTGGTTTTTCTTTAACGTAAAAATGTTCTAATGTTGTTGGAACCCCTTTAGAATCGTCTTAATGAGACTATTCTAACGGGTTCGAATATCAAAGGATTCGGAAAGATAATCTATTGATGCTATCAAAATGACATGTCTCATCTTTCGTGAAGTATTGTATTAAGCGACCATTCCAATAAGCGACCGTTTTTGGAGATCCCCTAAGTGGTAAGTGACCCAGCTTTTACTGTAATTCTCTAAAAGGAAAATAATTGTGAACCATAGCAGGAAAAGGGACTATATCGAAATTGCGAAAAGTATCGACCCTGACCAGAGAGGCAGCCAGCAAGGGTAGAAAATGTTTGCTTTTAGGCAACTTTGTGAAACTAAAATTCTAGAAGTCACGGGTCCGATTACCGACGGCGGCACTCATTCTTCCCAACTATTTTTCTCTTACCAATGGCTTGATAATCGTAGACCTATGTGAGATAGTAGCTGGGGGCTAGGAAAGGATGCGATGGTAGTACTGGTGGGCGAAATACCAGGAAACCATTGTTAGGTGCTCCAGCCTCTGCGATATAACTGAAAAAAATGTTGAAGGCGTTGTTAAACTCCATTAAATCAATTCAATCAATCTGAATCTAAAATAATCATTCTACCTTCCTAACCATTTATTTTCGAAATGCGACCTCCGATTTACATCTGCAGGAATTAACCACTTTTTTTCAAATTTTCATTTTACAGAGTCCCAATTAGTGTTTTCGGTGGAAAAAAAATCAAGCGCTATTTGGAGAATTGGCAATCACATTTCGTACTGTTCGCAACATCGTGAAATTGACATTCCCCTCAATCAAAAAACATTCTGAGTCGCTCGATAAGCGCTTCTTTGAATACATTCAAACCACTCCTTCAAATCACTCAAAAACGCTCCGAACTTGTTCAAAATGCTCCGAAATGGTTTAAACGATCAAGATTTTATTCATGTTGATTAGAATAATACGTTTTTTATTATCTGGTGTGACTTGTCCGTGAAGACATAGAAGCAGAAAAGCGGGGTTACAGTTAAGAACATCGTGAAATTGACAAGATGAATGATTATGGAATGATTTTGGAACGAAATTGAATGAGTTTGTGGAGCGACTTTTGAGTGAATTTAATGGGAGGTAATCCATAGTCGCAAATTTTGTTCAGGATGAACTCTTTAAAAAATTGCATAAATGTTTTATAAATTGCATACTATTTCTTCAAGATCTAATCAGACGCCTATAATTTCAATTAATTCAGTGAAATCCCGATTATTTTTCCCAGCTATTTTTGTTTCAAACGAAGTTGTTGTTATATGTTTTTCAGTGAGTTTGGAGCGTTTTCGAATGGTTTTGAGTGAGTGTTTGGAATGAATGAACGGATTGCTGAGTGAGCGATTAAGAATGGTTTTGATTGAGATGAATGTTATTTTCACGATGTAACTAACTGTATTTTATCAAAGAGAGGTAAAAAATAACGATAATTTCGTCCAATTTGGACGAAATTATCGATAGCATATTGCCTCCCTTGGATGTCATTTAAAACTTACTCATATCACTCATTCAATTTTATTTTAAAATGTTACCAAAATCACTCACATTTTCAATTTCACAATGTTTCTAACTGTAATTTCGTATAGGAAATCATCAAAAGATATTTTTTAATAGAAGGAATTTCACTACCGTCTAATTAGAAATTGTCAATCTAACGATGTCATGGTTTATTGAAAATCGATAACGAGGAATAAATTATTCATTTTGAAATATCTACATTTTACCCAGTGGATGTCCAATGATATTAAATTTAAATATTCACGCACGGAAAACTTTTATTTAGCACTTACATGAAAACTGCCCGTGGATAGATGGCGAAAACGGTCTCTCTATTTAAGGAGGCGGCGTGGCATTTGAAAAGATCCGCCCCGTGTCCAAGATGTCAAAACGGTGTAAACTGTTTGCAAATTATACCGCCGTTGTACGTGTACTTGCGTGCAAAGCGGGGTATAATTTTCAACCAGCTTTCATCGTTTTGTCATCCTGAACGCATGGCAGACATACAAATGCCAATTTCAGATATGATGCAAACACTGGCAGATAGAGTTCAAGCGTCGAACTTTGGTGAAAGGTACGTTGTAATTATTTTTGGAAAGAAAAATTCCACAAGCGAATGGAACATCACTCGGCCATTACCGTAAACTGCAATCGTTAGATTGACCGAGTGGTGTTCCGGATGGGTATATCCTAGCTGTATACAACGCCTAACCAGACAGTACAGCCAAATATCAACATGCAGAGGCCTTACAGTCTGATCTTAAACTACACTGTTTTATTTCTACTTAATTATAAGTAACAACATCGTGCAATTGACAAGGTGAATGATTTTGGAATGATTTTAAAATGAAATTGAATGAGTGTTAGGGGTGAGTTGTGAGTGAATTTAATGACAGAATATATGCAATGTCGCTAATTTTGTTCAGTATTTATCTCCTTTTAATTCAAAATATGTTCAGTAAATAGGTTCCTATTTCTTCAAGAACCTATCAGACGAGCATAATTTCAATTATTTGAAAGTGAAATCGTTATTCTTTCTAGCTATTTTTTTTTTGTTTAGGATGTAGTTGTTGATCTTTTCTTTTTAGTGATTTTGGAGCGTTATTGAATGGTTTGAGTGAGTTATAGGAATGAACGATTGGGGCGCTGAGTGAGTGATTTTGAATGGCTTTGGTTGAGATGAATGTCAAATTCACGATATTGTAAACTGTTTCGAGGGCCAGACTGATTGAACTGGCCCCCTTTACTTTATTAACTCAAAAAGCTAAGGGTCAATATTGCATTTGAAGACTTCATTTTCTTTTCCACCCTCTCTTGATAAGAAATCAAATCGTGCTCTTTTTCTACTGAACGCGCTTTTTTCTAAAGAGATATCAAAATGCAAATGAAAATCGGAAAAAGTCAAACTAAATTTTTGCTAGAAGATGAAATTTGGTTTGTTTTTTCTATTCATTACTTTCTACATTGGGCAAAAATGAGAACTAGTCACTCCAAAAATCGCCGTTAACAAAATCATACGATTATCTGTTCCCATGGAGTTTAACGCCGCTTTAAATAATCTTTTAAAATAACCTATTGGTGGGAGACAAATAGTCGGAAAGGATGAGTGCCGCTGTCGGGTATCGAACCTGGGAGTTTTTTAATGACAGTCCGCAGCGCTACCAACTGCGCTATGACGATGGCTACAAAATTCATACAAGCTCTTAGTATGATTTTAAGTAAGATATGAAGAGCAGCATGTTACCTTCTATAAATAAAGTTGTTGTTATTATTATTATTATTATTATTATTATTATTATTATAGCGTATTTGTTGATTTCATGGAATAGCGCAGTTGGTAGCGCGTTGGACTGTCAATCTAGAGTTCGCGGGTTCGATCCCCGACGGCGGCACTCATTCTTTGAGACTATTTGTCTCTCACCAATGGGTTGATAATCGTAGACCTATGTGAGATAGCGGCTGGAGGCTAGGAAAGAATGCGGTGGTTGTACTGTTGAGAGAAATACCAGGAAACCATTGTTAGGTGCTCCAGCCGCCGCGATGTAACTGAAATAATGTTGAAAGCGGCGTTAAACTCCATTCAATCAATCAACCAATGATTTCATGGAGAAATGTAACATAAAACCTAAGTACATGGTATGAATACACGAAGCGGATTAATACATGAGTGGTGTTATGTTATTAATTTTATTCCTCCATGAAATCAACAAAAACTCAAATCATATCTTTTAAGTTAATGTTATTCAACAAAAATGTAAAGATTTATCAAATATGAAACTGATTTCTAATGGGATTACGGAATGTAAGGAAGCTTGCGGAATAGCTGTGTACTCAAAATTTTTTTCATTGAGAAATAAAACCAACTTTTCAGCCAATCAGAATACACGAATCTAGGTGGACACGACTTAAATTAAATTGAATAAGCTGTAGTTTCGATGTTATGATCATTCATCAAAAATATTTTTCGAGAGAAGTTTTTTTTTATTACGCACCTGCGTAATGTACGTAATGGTAGTTATGCCCTTGACGGGAACCTTTTAAAAGAATTTGGTCACCAATAGATTATATATCAAGGTCAGATTTAGATATCCCATATCATGATCGCATGTTGGTCACAATGTACAAGATGTATCAGAATGTTATCTTTTCTAAGGTAGCAAGTTTACAGCAGTAGGATTATCATCTTCGCAAGCCAATGGTTTTAACTCAAACATATCCCTTATAAACGGGTTCATAAGAAACATCGTGGAATTAGAACCCTCGACTGGCGAAGAAGTAGGGCCATCTGGGCCCCACTATATTGAATCAAAGTGCTGAAAGCACTGCAATTGTGCGGCTTTTGAATGATTGTAAACGTAATTGATGGTCCAGGAGTTGAGATATATATGTTTGAAAAATATACCCAGACACAAGCTGTTGTTAAAGATTAAGTCAATACATGTCACATTTAAACATTGCTTTGTAGAAAATATTCCTTAAACAAACGGTTAAGCCGCCGTCACAGTGCAGTTGGTAGCGCGTCGGACTGTCAATCCAGAGGTCCCGGGTTCGATCCCTGAAGACGGCACTCATCCTTTCCGACTTTTTGTCCCACACTAATGGGTTTATAATCGTAAACCTGTTTGAGATAGCAGCTGGATGCTAGGAAAAGATGTGATGGTATTTCTGGTGATAATCTAATGATAGGTTCTATAGCCGCCGTGATATAAATGAAATATTGTTGATTTCAAGTGGCGAACCCGGGACCTTTAGAATGACTGTCCGACGCGCTTCCAACTGCGCTATGAGAACGGTTGTTGGTATGCTGAAGTTACCGCTTTAATCGTGCTTCGCACAATGAAAAGGAAAAACCAGTAAGTAGCCTTTGCGAAAACAAGGGCCTAGATCAGCTGGGAAGCTACTGCACATCTAATCCGTATCTTTGTTTTCGATGGGTGGACGGTTTCTTCTTTCATGCTTCACTTGATTATCTTATCGCCAAACCAGTTAAATTATAAAAAAAAATACTAGCTTTGGTTCGTTTCACTCTATTTGTCGCTTTTTGAGCGGAGTGACGTCATAATGACGTTACTCAGTAATCACGTGCAGAATAGCGAACTTTAAGTAAATTTGTTGCAAAATTTTCACATTTCGTCCCACTTCTGCATTAAAGAAATAAAATATTCGTCTGTTTCTGAGTAAGATCAATTTATATTTTATTGAGAGAACATTAAAAGCTATATTTTCACTCGTGTCCACACGGTATGCTCTAAGTCTTCACCGCGCACTTAACAATTGTCATGCTGAACCCAGAATATTTCTGCTTTTACAGGGGGTATTGATCTATAGATAAAAATCAGTCTGCACATGTACGCAGTCTGACCTTAGCTAAAACACGAGCTATGCGTTCAGGATGACAGAAGTTTTCAAATTGTTTGCAAATAATACCCCGCTTTGCAAATGCACAAACAGATTATACCGTTTTGTCATCCTGAACATAGGGATGGTTTTCATTTCAAAATCAGAAAAGTTAAAATATCATATTTTCAAAATAACTGCTGACTCACAATGAGTGCTGCTGCTTTCAGCTCTTTTCTTCTTTTAAAAGCAACTTTGCCAAGAATTTCAATCAGCATTTCAAGTGCAAGTGAAATGAATGAACACACGGCATTTTCTTTAGAGCAATTCCTCTAAACGCTTGAAGAAGAAGAAGAAGAAGAAGAAGAAGAAGAAGAAGAAGAAGAAGAAGAAGAAGAAGAAGAAGAAGAAGAAGAAAAAGAAGAAGAAAAAGAAAAAGAAGAAGAAGAAAAAGAAGAAGAAGACTATGATGATAATGATGATGATGATGATGATGATGATGATGATGATGATGATGATGATGATGATGATGATGATGATGATGATGATGATGATGATGATGATGATGATGATGATGATGATGATGATGATGATGAGAGGTGCAAAACAAATTACAAAAACAAGAATAAGAAGCATAATAAGACTGACCTTGATTTTCCAAATTGTCTCTGCAAGCTGGTATGAACTTAGCACCAGTTTTGACTACCTGGCCATAAGTCTTTACAGAATCCATTCTTCTGATTATGAATCCAACTTGTATCTTTTGAACTCACTTAACTTTTGATTTATGTAACACCTGGTACTTCAGTCCAATTCAACGATCAACCTTTCTCGTTATAAAAGTAAATTTTCTTTAACAATTCTAGGAGAAAATATTGCTTACTCAGTGTTGTAGGCAAAGAAAATATGTGAATGTACACGTAAATATCACAACCGCATTTTCTGTCCTATTCCCATTTCATTTATGGTTATCTATGCGTGACATTTTCAACAATTGAACCTGTGCGTGACATTTCCAACAATTTAAAATGGGCGGTAAACAAAGACTGGCCAGTCTGTGTATCCGTACGGTCTGGCCATAGTCTTTACTGAGCGCATAATTGATAGATACCTTCTCAAGGTATCTGCAGAAAGTCAAGCAATCTTCTAATTGCATACCTAGCTTCCTATCCTGCTTAATGTACCAATTACGCACACATGAAAATGTTGGAAATTTTACGCACAAAATCAACTAACATTTACCAATAAGATTTATATTCCTGCATACATGTACACGTTTATCACATGTTTAAGATTTTGGACTGTGATCTAAGTTTGTAACACAATCTTGATGTGTGACCAAAACCTCGTACGTACAGCTTTGTTATAGCTTTAGATACGGATTTTAGGTCACCGAATTATAATTTACTTTACCATTTCCATGAATTGACCAATATCTAATACATGTATCTATATTACTCGTACTCCGAAGTTTAACTTTAATTCCATTTCAACAAAAATATTCATCGGCATTCGAACGCATGCATTATGTACATTCAAGTTTATATGAAAAACAATTACAATATGAGGCTGTACGTGTGATTTCCAACAATATTGAATGTGCGCAAAGCAAAGACCCTTACCAGTCTGTGCATCCGCACAGTCTGACCAAAATCTTCACTATGCAATTTGTAGATAGATAAGGCCTTAAAATTTCTGTAGACAGTTAGGCAATCCTCTATTTACACAAAGTAATTGTCTTGGCTTCTTATATATATGAACCTCACGAAGTTGTGTAATTGTTGGAAATGTCACGCACAGGCTCATGTGGTAGTTGTTGTTTCATGTGAAGATTCGAATTGTTTTCTCGCGGGGGCGAAGGGGGTAGGTGGGTCAAACCGAAAAGGTAATTCTCTGTTGTTTTTTTTTTTGTAAATTCAAACAACTAAAAGAAAACCCCAGTTTGAATTGGCTTAAATTATCTTTCGGATAAATAATTAACGTTACCCATCTTTAATACAACTTAGTCCCAATGTGTCTCATTGTTATTACAACAAATTCAAAAAGCCCAATATTTAGATTTTTAAATTGATATTTTTGAAACTATCTTTTGTCATTTCTTTCATCTTTGATACTATTTGCGTTCAGCAAGACAAAACGATGTAAACACTTTGCCAATTAAACTCAGCTCTGCGTTCAGGATGTCAAAACAGTGCAAACAGTTTTCCAATTATACCCTGCTTTGCACGCAAGTGCACGTGCAAAGCGGGGTATGGTTGTAAAACTGTTTGCACCAATATGTGATTCTGAACACAGGGCTGTTTTGCACGTGAAGTAGCGTTCCGCAAAACAGCAAACTGTTTGCATCGTTATTTCAGCCTGAACATAGGGTTGATGACCTGCCTTGTCGGGCGTTCAGAATGATAAAACGATGCGAATTATTTGAAAATTATTTCCCGCCTTGCACGTGCAATTTTTATAATTTACAAACAGTTTGCATCATTTTGACATTCTGAACGCAGAGCTGCACATCAACTTGTGTAAGTGCAAAAATAGTTTGTTCAAATAAGTCACATTAAGCTGTCAATAAAACTATAAATCAAGGGAATAGGTGAATGGACAAGCTTGCGATTTTTTATTATTATCATTTTTTTTAATAATTTAGACTTCTTCTTGAACTCTGTTCCTCTTGAAATGTGACAAAATCCTTAAGCTTAAGACACCTACTTAAGAACGCGCTATCTTAAGATAGATACAGTAAACAACATCGTGAAATTTGCGAGGTGAATGATTTTGTAATGATTTGGAATGAATTTGAATTAGTGTGTGAAACGAGTTTTGAGTGAAATTCATGGGAGGTAGTCCAATATCGCTAATTTTGTTTAGGATGAACAAAATTAATGACATCTATCACCTCCCTTTGATAAAATATGCATACAAGTTCTATAAATAGCTTTCTTTTTCTTCAAGAACCAATTAGACGCTTAGATTTTCAACTATGTCAGTGAAGTCGTGATTTTTTTTCTATCTATATATGCTTTAAATATAGTCATATCATTTTCGGTGATTTTGGAACGTTTTTGAATGGTATGAATGACCGTTTGGAATGAACGAATAAAACAGTGTGAGGGCGATTCAGATTCGTTTTGATAGGAAATTTTGTTCTTATCTGTAGCGTTGGCTAAGTTATCAGATCAACAACGGCTGTGATGTCCTTTATGACTGACTGACATAAGACTCATTTCATTTCGATTTTTCTAGTTGAATCTTGCAGAGAGTGAATCCAGCGAATGGCTGTCGGTCGTTTGCCCGAACGCACTTATTACAACGCGTGAGTAAAAATCGGTTAAGTTTTTTTTAAAGATACCATCCGGTTGAAACAAGAGACCTAAACGACCTGCATTCTCACTGGTACTTTACTCAGAAATTCATCATCGCACCGACCAACTTTAAATTACTTTCGAAAGTTATTCATAAGCTAGAATTAAGTTATTTAGGCTTGTGTGAGAGATATCCAGCAGTTTCAAATACGCCCAAAGCAAAGACTCTGATCAGCCTGTGCATCCGCACAGTCTGACCAGAGTCCAAGCTATGCGTTTTGTAGAAAGATAAGATCTCAAACTATCTGTAGACAATCAGGTAGCATTATATTTTCAGTTTGTGGCTGTGTACACTACTCAATGTTTGCACCTCACGAACAATTCAAATTGTTGAAAATGCCACGCACAGGTTAATTTATAAAAAGATTCTCGTCAAATACCAAAGCGGAAATGGTAATATACGGAGAACCATTCTGTGATGGTTTAATGTTAATTTGTCTTTCAACGTAAGAAAATTGCTCTAACATTAAATTTTACAGCCCACCCTGCTCGAGGGACCGTAATGCTTAAAATTGTGAAAGCTATTATGTACCATTTTCAAAATAATTCTGAGCCCTAAGCTCAATTTCAAATTTTGGTTTATTGGCCGACCGTTATTATTAAGCGATCGTTTTCACAATCCCCTTGTTAAAATCAAATACCTTGAAAAATAAATAGTTTTTTGGTCTAAAAATCAATGCTAATGGATCCTATATTGTTAGAACTCATTAGAATCGTCTCAGCGAGACGATTCTATATAGTTTTGACAACATAGGATTTTTGAGAAAATTCGCAATTACATACATATTCAGTCAAAACTATGTTTCTTATTTGTAGAAAACAACAACAACAACAACAACAAACAAAAAACGTGTATTATGCGACCATTCTCTGTAACGACTGCTTTTTTGTGTCCCCGTAAGTGGTCGCTTAAAACAAGTCTTACTGAACATCATAAAGGCCTAGTTTGCAATGGCATGCCATCATATCACCATGCAGATAAAATACAATTATGTTCATACAATGAGAAACACTCTGTAAAATCTCAAAGAAAATCCTGGATCCGCCATCGGTGTTTCGTTAAGGCCTAACAGTGAAACTATTGTCCCGTGGTGGAGGGGGTTACGTTCCGAACTGTTGTCCCGGCTATACCGAAGGCGAATCTCCACGAAATAACTATTCTATAACCTGATAAATATTGTTTAAATATGTTTTGCATTAAAAATGTGTTACAAATTAAAACATTAAGCGAAAATAAGTCGAGTTTTGCATATATTCCCTATCATTGAGCGCGTTGCCGTGACGTTACAAGTGCAAATAAATGACGTCATTTCCCCAAGCGTTCAATACTGGTTCTAAAAAAAGGTGCTAAGTGCGCATGGATTTAACAGTTAATTCTGTTGACCGGTCACATGACAGATATTGTAATAAACTGTGAAACAGTTCGAAATAGGATAAAACACATTTATAAAGGAGATCGGATAATTTGATACTGTAAACTTGTAGTTGAAACACCCCCCCCCCCTGTAACTGTAATTAAATCTTCGCACATGTTTGATAAAAAATGAATAATTTCTGTCGAAACCGTCGATGTTTGGTGGTCAAAACAATGTAACTACAGTGTGTCGACCGCCTGTCACGTGTTCAAGTCGGATTTTTTTCAATTAACTTTCTCTGAAAAAATGTTTGTGATCAAATTTTACTAAATTTCATTTGTTGTCTTCCCATTAGCATAAGTCTCAACTTTGAAGATCGAGCATTTTTTTTCTAAAAAAACCAAAACTTCAATCAATCAAAAAGTTTAGACACAACAGTGTATTTCTTACAGTTTTGTGGTTATAACGGACCAAAAATATTAGTCACATGACTATTACAAAATGGCGAATGTCAACAAGACAGTATGTTGAAAATATTTTTTTTAATTTTCATTTTTTCTATTTATGTATTGTTGTTTTGCGAAGATAATGTTAAACAAGGCTAAGAGTTATTCTTTCTTTAGTTGATTACTGTTTTTTGAAGGCAGTTAGTTGATATCAAGACAGAAGAAGACACAAAGCTATCGTCTCTCCAATATTTAAAAAAGGGAACAAGAAAGATCCATCAAATTATCGTCCAGTAAGTTTGACATCTGTTGTTTGTAAACTTTGTGAGCGGCTAGTTAGGGAACAACTCATGGATCATATGAACAAGAACAATCTTTTTGCGGATGCACAATACGGTTTCAGACCAGGTAGATCATGTGTTGTCCAACTGCTAGAGATACTGGATGATTGGACGGAATCATTAGACAACGGAATACCAATTGATGTTCTATATCTTGACTTTGCAAAGGCTTTTGACCGAGTGTCGCATGAGCATTTGATATATAAGCTTAGAGAGTTAGGAGTTACTGGAACTGCATTGAAGTGGATCCAAGACTTCTTGCGTGGTAGGCAGCAATGTGTACGAGTTAGTTCTTCCTTGTCATCCTGGACTGATGTTGTGAGTGGGGTTCCCCAGGGGAGCGTAATTGGACCAGTTTTATTCTTATGTTTTATAAATGACTTGCCAGAGATTGTAGACGGCATTGTTAAGGTGTTTGCTGACGATACAAAACTATATTCAAAAGTATCATCCATAGAAGACCATGAAAAACTTCAATCAGATCTGGATAATTTGAACGAGTGGAGTAACAAATGGAAACTGGCTTTTAATGCAAAAAAGTGTAAGGTGCTTCACATCGGTGCCAAGAACGTCAACTATCGTTACACAATGAAAGAATCTGATGGGAATTATGCTGTCATTGACTCTGTTCAGTGTGAGAAAGATCTTGGGATCACCTTCGACCAACATCTAGATTTTGACCAACATATTACAACAATTACAAACAAGGCACAGAGAACACTTGGATTGATACGCAGATCTTTTGAGTGTCTGGATAAGGATATGTTCCTGCCACTTTACAAGTCTCTAATCAGACCCATCCTAGAATACGGTTCATGTGTATGGTCCCCTTACCAGAAAAGACACATCAAGATGATAGAAGACATTCAAAGGAGAGCTACCAAACTAGTGCCAGAAGTAGCCCATTTGACACAGAGGAAAGATTGTTGAAATTAGGATTAGTTAGTTTGGAGTACAGGAGAGACAGAGCTGATATGGTGCAGATTTACAAATCATTACACAACTTGGACCAATTGAAGTGGGACAATATGTTTTCCTTGGCTCAGGATGATCTGAGAGGTCATTATTTAAAGTTCAAAACCAAGAAGTGTCATCTCAACATTAGACTGAATAGTTTTACATTCCGATCGGTTTCTTTTTGGAACAATTTAAGTGACGAAACCATATCTGCTGATAGTGTCAATCAGTTTAAATCAAGGTTAAACGCTGAGATTTGGAACATTAAGAAATTTAAACCGTCTTGTTATGCACTCTGAGACGAACAAGGTCACTTTACACGTTGGAGAAGTTTACCAAAACTGCATATCAGAGGGGTCACGACAGATTATATCTACTATATTGACCCTACGATCCAGGTATCCAGGTATCCAGGTAAGATTCTACAACTGTACGAAAAGATCTAGACAAGCTACAGGAATTGGATGAGAATTGGCTTACGGATTTTAACCCACACAAGTGTGAAGTTCTCTGTATAACCAACAAGCGAAACAAGATCAACCCAGACTACTTCATAGTTCATACACAACAAACAACTACAACATGCCAAGCAGTCTAAATACTGGGCACACTCATAAGTGGACACCTCTCCTGGAATGTCCACATTGACATGATCATGAAAAAGGCAACACAATAGGGTTCCATAGACACAATATATCAACTTGATCAAAGACTACAAAAGAATCTTGCTACACTACATTAATCTGGCCTAAGGTGGAATATGCTGACAGACTGATATCCTTTTTTCTTTTTTATATTTAATATGCATGTTTTGCATGTTTGTCTTATAAACATTTGCTCTAGTCAGTGTAATAAGCTCTTCAGAGCTTACAATAATTGTTATGTATATCTGACTATGTAAATAAATATGACTTGACTTGCCACAGTGTGGGATTTGCATACCCAAACTGGTCAACATTAATTAAGTTGGAGCAGTGCAATGCAGAGCTACCAGATTTGTTTCTGGGGATTACAGTCAGAGAAGCAGCGGCACCGCAATACTCAACACACTTGGTTGGTCCAGTCTAAGGTCTAGGCGACAAGAAGCTCAGGTCACTATGATGTACCAGATAGTCAACAACCTGGTTGCCATCCCAATGAGCCCTTCTTACACCCCAAAGGAGTTCTTACACGAGGCCATTCGAGGAAGCTTTAAGTACCTCACTGCAACAGAAATACAATGAAAGAATCATTCTTCCCCACATCGATTGTCCTCTGGAACAGCCTTTTGGACAAGATAGCATCAGCACCCTCCTTGAATGCCTTCAAGGCTGGGCTTGCAAACATCTGATAATCCTGATCATGCTTTTTTAAACTTGTTTTTAACCTTTTGTGACCCTCCCTTTTGTATATAATGTAAATATGTGATAATGCCCCTACTAGGGCCCTGCATGAAAGGGAAGAAGATGGAAGAAGAAGAAATAGTTTATTTAGATAGTTCTTTGTCAAACAGTCAAAGACTTATAGTCTTAAATTCAGATCAAAATAAAATGTGCAAAAATTGGCCAAACTGAGAGAAAATCAGGGAATTAAAGTGTGCTTGAAATGGGACTCGATTCTATGACCCAAGAACACTAGCGCCATTGCTCTACAGTAGCAATTGAGCTATTGAGCACCTGGTCGAGATTCTACCTACTGTTGCGTTCTCCCTCTTTTAACCAATAGGCCCCCGTCCCATGCTACTCCCAGATGATCAAACCCAGCCTTCTCCTTTTGATTCTTACACTAGTCATGTAAATCAGTGCAGAAAAGTAAGCCTGACAAGGGACTCAAACCCACAACCCCAGGAAGACTAGTACCATCAATCTTCAATGTGAGCTACTGGGCACCTGGTTGTGAAACTGCCCACTGTCAACTACTGCAGAACATCAGCAGAGCATTTTGAAAATTGTCAATTCACTTCAGGGCTCATGTTTGACCCTAAAACAAGGATTTTGACCCTTAAAAATCTTGAAATATCCTATTTTGACCCCTAGATTTTCCTGTCAAATGGGTCAAAATGGTTCTCCGGTCAATATTACCCTTTAACATGTTCAGTATTTGATCTTTATTCTGCTGTATTTCTAACAATTGTATCCTTTATATCTTGATCAGAGATTCATATTTCATATGAATCTCTTTAAAAGATACGAAGGAGACAATGAAAGAAGTCAATCAGTATAACCAAGAAAAGTGTACTTATTATCCACTGATTAAATTGCTTGGACCCTTCAACGCTAGTTTTGACCCTGAGAAATCATACAGTCAAGGGGCAAATGACTCCCAAATTTAAAAAGTTAGCACAAGCCCTGCATGATACCTTACCAGTCTAAAACTTGTAAAAGTATTGTAAATGGCTTTATATCCACATTTAGCGGTTTTCCGAATATGATTTATTGACGGTGATTTATTTTGGCGCATTGTACTTAACGCCAAAATTAAACTCTTTATCTATATTTTACATTTTTTTCATCGTTTAAAACACCGTTAGTAAAAGAAAGGCAATTTCTAGAGTAATGTCAACTTTCTACCAACTTGACAATAGTTTGTTTTCAACCTTTATTCATAGTTATAATGCGTGTTTAAGTTTTTCATACTTTTTCATTACAAAGTATAAACCAACTTGGATCTGGAATCTTAAAATTGAGGGATCAGTGCAACACTATTGTAAGTGCCTATAATTAATAGGCACTTACAAGAGTATTGTGCTGACCCGTTGAAATGTCTTCGTTGTCAGCATAATCTTTGATATTAATTTAATTAACATTGACTAAAAGTGTATAGATTTCATATCTATCATAATAAAGAAATATCTTATTTAATTAAAACAAATACATTAGGTTGGCGGTGGATTAATTTTGGCGCATTTTAGCTTGACTGCCAATATAGCCAAAATAAAACCACTGCCAAAATTACCCTGTTTACAGTAATGAATTAAACTCAATAAAATAAACCAAATTGCTTTATGTACATAGTGCTTGGTATCTAAATTCTTATTTCCTTTGCAATCCTCATCCAAGGCCTTTCATTTCTTGATCAATGAATTATCACAGAACTTTCTTGTAATATAATAGGGAAAATATCATGTGCACAAGACATTTTCAACAAGGACCCTTACTACAGAGTATTGAAAAATCAGTTTTTCATGTTTATTTTTCATAAGTATCAATATCCACTTCCATCCACTTTATTGCAAACTTATGCAACTGGACACATAAAGATAGACCAAACAAACTTTAATTTGCTACATAGATCCTTGATAGATGCCCTATGAATTTACCAAACCTTTGGCTATGCAACTTTAAAGCATACACATACACAACCATAACTTTGAAATGTCATAGATTCAATTTTGCCTTACACTGGAGTGTTATGATTGCATTCATACTACTTATAATTACACTCACAGCCTATGAAAAAAATATTGTTTCAAGTGTCATGGTTAAAGGTGCTTAGATAAGAGAGACTACATGCCATTAAATGTTCAAAAATCAGCATCTTTCAGCTTGCCTTAAAGTTTGGCGTTTTGTTACCATTAAACAAATGGATTAAACTTGTATAAACATTCCAACAGAGACAAAAAGTTATATGGGCTCAGTGACCCCTAGATGGCCTGTAGATTTTGGATTGAACCCCTGGACTTGCAGAAAAAATGCTCAAGCCTCTGTTACATATTGAATTTGATCCTGTTTTTGAAATCAGTTGAATTAAAATCCAGGTGAGAACACATTGAAAGTTGGATGTTATTTTATTTTTTTCAGATGCTCTTTTGAAATTCCTAAGATTTTCGAGCTATGGAAATTCCAGACATGGTTGCTTCCTTACAACATACCATTAAAGCTCACAGTTCCGATGTGAATGGCGTTTCTTTCTCAAAGGACAAAAAATTAGCCACATGTTCCGGTGACAAGACAGTCCGTCTGTGGGACACAACAGAATTTTCTGAACTCCAGTCATCACCACTTTGTGGACATACGTATTATGTTCACTCCTGCGTGTTCTCCCCATTCGGTACCCAGCTTGCTACATGCTCAACTGATGGTAAAGTGATTGTATGGGAACCATTATCAGGGAAGAAGACTGCCACATTTCAACATGAGAGTAAATGTCCAATACGGGTTATAAGATTTTCGCCAAATTCCACTTTTTTATTGACGGGTGGTGATGATAACAATCTTTGCTTATGGAATATATCTACAAAATCTCTTGTAAGGTAAGTAGTACCTTAGCAATGATTCCATCAATTCTGATTGTGTAGATGCAAAGCAGGAGATCCTATAAGGAGTTACAACTGTTTTGTGCTGAGCCATTGAAATGCAGTCACAGAGCACCCTGGATATCCACATAATGCATTTTGAACCTAGGAAACTATTATAGAACAAAAGTGAATATATTTGCACATAAATTGATTTGTGGTGACCCTTTGCACACTGAGACTCATCTTAAAAATTTGGAGTTGGACTTTTATTTAGTAATTTAAATAGTCACTTTTCTTTCTTTTAGATGTCGTTTCTGATTGATTACAAAAAAAAGAAATAAAGGTTGTTAGGATGAATTAGCTTAATTCTTTCAGATAGATAGATTTACAAAGTATACTCAATATTCTCTATGCTGCTACCATATTACTCAAAATAAATCCTCTCAGGAGCTGTACATGACATGGTCAGGGAGCTTTTATTTAGTCTGCATTTTTTTATTTAAAATATCATTTAGATGTTTACGGTATTTCATATTATATGCAGCAGGATCATAACATACCGTTAATCTAATGTTATTTAAAACATTAGATGTCTTTTTGGCCTTTTCCCTTTAATTTGAGGTGAATTTCCTCTAAACAATCATATAATTTTTGTTTAGAGGAAAATCATCTCCAAAATAGAACAGAAAACTCAAAAAGTTCCTAAAATTTAAGCCTTTGAAGTGGGTTTTCTTAGTTAAAAAATGTAGGGGCGCTACTAAAGGGAGGTTGCTATTATAAGAGGAAATACGGTATGTTATGATCCTGCTGCATATAATATGAATGAATATTGTGTTGGTTATGGTTTTAAATCATCAAGGATAAATGCTCAAATTATGATTAAAAAATCAAAAAGACTTAGTGAAATGGATAGATAGGTCGTTCAGACCTATAAGACAATATAAGATAATTGACACAAGCATATCATAAAACAAATGGAGTGTTTAAATAAGTAAACTTAGATACAATCGCTGATCTTTTCTGATGCCTTTATTATGATGAGGCTGCAAGAAAAGTATGAAAAAAAGTTAGTCATATTAACCCTGGTCATGCTGAACCTGGATTATTCCTGCTTTGACAGGAGCTATAGATAAACATCAGCCTGCATATATGTGCAGTCTGATATTGGTCTACACCACCTGTTTCTCACTTTCAAACCAGATAGTCAATAGATTTAGTTTTTCAAATGAAAATTGACCTACAGTAGATACTTTCAGTGCTTTTTGCCCTTTGATTTTGGTGAAAATTTTTAGCCAAAATTCATTCAGCATGACATGGCTTAAACTATGATATTTGTATTTATACTAAAACAGAACCTACCAAGGCCATGAAGGGACAGTGTTTGGTTGTGATTTTTCTCCGGACGGTAATTTCATCATATCAGGTAGCAGTGACGGTGACCTTCAAGTCTGGGATGCTGTGTACGGACACGCCAAATCTCTGTGTATGAAGATTGAAGGGCATGATCTTGGTGTTACTTGCTGTGAATTTTCTCCCACCTTTGGTCTAAACAGTAAGATTGATGATCATCTAAATCTTAAATGACTCTGGACATCGGGGCCAGATGGGGCGTTTTATGTTTTATCTTTTTCATTCTGTTTATGAACTTATGAAATAATATGTCTGCAATTTTGTTTTACAAAAAGGTCAAATTTACTTTGAAGGAGTAAAAAAAGTTGGGTTTTTTTTTTCAGATTTTTTTTTAAATCAAATCCTTTGATTAAGGGTCAAACATGAGCCCTAAATAGATCTCAGTTAGAGGTATCTGCTGATAGGGAAACCAAGTTCCATATAATTCCCTAAAACCCTTTGAATTTTTAAATATTTTGCAGGGATCATCCTTCAGTAAATTTTTATTCCCTGGTCAAAAAAGTTAGTGATTGGTTGAGAAACCTGGGTATTATTGTTTGTAATAATTGGATATAGCTGACCTAGCTATAATGAAACCTTGAACATTTCTCCATCTCAGAAAAATTAATGGTTTCATTTAATGAATGAATTTTCAGATTCTAAATTAAATTTATTGAATGCAGGTCAATTAGAATAATTGCTAGGTAAGTAATTAATAAGAAGTTATCTTTACTGGATTGAGAGTGGCACTATTTGAACGTCGGGTGCTTCCCATTTAGCGCAATTTATAAGGGAGATAACCTTATTTACTATTAAGAACTTTTTTTACTGAAACATTTTTTTGTGAGTTACCTTTCCTATTTAAGAAAAATGTATACCAAATTTCTCCTAATAATCACTCCCAGGAGCTATACAAAACTAGTCAGGGAGCTTTTGCATTTTCTGATTAAAAAGATTACATTTAACTTGTGTCTTTTAGGCCTAAACAATCATATAACTGTTAAGTGGAAATTCATTTTAAATCAGAGAAGAAGTCTCAACAAGTTCTTAAAATTTAGGCATTTGAAGTGGGTTTTCTGTGTAAAAAATAGAGGGGTGCTTCTATTAGGGAGGGCTCTATAATTAGGGGAAATAGTATATATTAATTTTTCCAGGTGTGTGTTTAAGTAAATTAAGGAATAGCCTTTCTAATAATAAGTTTTCTAGGTGAAATTAAACAGACTTTTTTGCAAGGAAACATAGAAATTTTCTTTTAAAAGATGTCCTTTAGGCTTTTAGGTCAAAAGTTTGGTATGAATGCAGTAGAGAAAATCGTGAAATTGATAAGATGTAAGATATTCGAAAAAAATTGGATGAGTGTGTGGAGTGAGTTTTGAATGAATTTAAAGGGAGGTAATCCAATGTCAAGGTGAGCAAAATTAGCAATATTTGTTACCTCCCTTAATCAAAATGAATGAATACTAGATCTATAAATAGCCTCATAATCATTCATGAACCAATAAGGCGCTTACAATTTCAATTATACCATTGAAATCGCAATTTTTTCCAAGCTACATTTATTTTGAATGCAGTTGTTTATCTTATTTCTTTAGTTATTTTGGAGCATTCATTAATTGTGTGTATGAGTGAGTGTTTTGAATGAATGAATGGAGTGAGCGAAGTAATAAGGTTTTGATTGAGATGAATGTAAATTTCATGATGATTTTAATTGTACATTTATTCTCTTGCAAATACAAATAATTTATGTGTTTCAGAGCCAGATAACCAAGCATCTAATAATTTCCTACTTGCAACCACCGGACAAGATGACCTGGTCAAACTTTGGTACTTTATCGCAAACCCAGGAACTACAAGTAAGGAAATATCCTGTGATATTCCCAAATATTTTTATTATACTGCAAAGAAAATTCTAGCATTTTCATTGGTTAATGCCAACCTTACAAACATTGATAGCTACGGCCGCTCCAGTATTACCTCTAATGTTTCCTTAAGGCGCCTCGACGTGAACATAGACAAAAAATCGAAACGGTAATGGCAGCCATGTTTCTCTCGCTTCGCTGATAACACGACCCGAATATACACACTAGGATACAGTTGAAAAGGATGTCGGTTAATTATGTGCAAATAAAAAATAATATAGATGTCAATAAATACCTTAAATTTGTAAAAATCTGTCCATTTAAAGTGCCAAGTTTCTCGCAGTTTCAGCCAACAAACGCTTACATATCACAATAGCACAGAGTGTAGTAGTGTGACGTAACAACTATATATGATGTCACTATGTACATTTTTACTTTTCATAGGGGCGCATTAAGGGTTATTGGTGATTTAAAAGAAATCGGTTTATACGAACGCCTAAAATAGGCAAAAGATAGATATTTGGCCCTAAAACTTTGAAGTATAATAAATTCGTAATACGGTTTCTTGCCTGGGTATATGACGATTTATTCCCGGCAGTAAAAACGATGTCAACCCTCACCTACGGCTCGGGTGACATCATTTTTCCAGCCGGGAATAAATCGTCATATACCCCGGCAAGAAACCGTATAACTAATAATGTGCATGTGGGAAGGGGAGCAGAGGCCAAAGGCCAGTGAGCTGTTGTCATGGTGTTGTCATTGTGTCTGTCATGCACCTGTATGTGTGTCCATCCATCCTTTTGTAAACTTTTCTTTGAACATCTCCCAAACTAATAGCCATATTCTTACAAAACTTGACAGAAATGTTTCTTTTGGTGACCCTCAACCTGAAGTTGTTCAAGAAATTTTGATTGACCCCAAAATATGGGCTTGGCAGGAAGGGGGGTATTTCACTTCGGAATCTTTATAAGAAATTCTCCCATATTATTTGGCCTATTGAAATGAAACTTTTGCATGAATGTTCTTTGGGTGTCCCTTTACTTACGCTATTCAAGAAATTTTGATTGACCCCCCCATATATAGGCATGGCAGGGGTGTGGCTTATTTTCACTTTAAAAAAATTAAAAATCTTCAACTCCAAAACCATTAGGCAAATTTCATTGAAACTTTGCATTACTGTTCCTTGGGTAACCCTTTACTTAGATTGTTCAATAACTTGTATGGGTGTGAAAGTTTGGGGCTTATTGACCCTTAAATTTGGATTTTTGTCTGTAAAAAAATTGAAATTGTATAATTTGACCCCTAAAAGTTTCTGCCAGGTTTTCAAATTCTATGGGCCAAAGGCCAGCAAGCTATTGCCATGGTGTTATCATAGTGTCTGTCATGTGTCTGTGTGTGTATCCATCTGTCCTTGTGTAAACTTTTCTTTAAACATATTCTCTTTCCAAACCAATAGCTATATTCTAACAAAACCTCAAAATCTGTAAAAATCTTCTCCCAAATATTGGGCTGATTTACATGAAACTAGGCATGAATGTTCCTTGGGTGCCCTTTAACTTATACTGTTCAAGAAATATTGATTGACCCCCCTCATATATGGACTTGGCAGCGTTGGGCTTATTGTCACATTAAAAATTTAAAAGTCTTCAACTCCCTAACCATTCGGCAAATTTCAATGAAACTTTGCATTACTGTTCCTTGGGTGATCCTTTACTTAGATTGTTCAAGAAAAATTGATTGACCCCAAAATATGGGTGTGGAAGGTTTGGGCTTATTTGCACTTTAAAAATCATAAAAAAAAAATCTGTCCCCAAATGTTTTGGCCAAATTCAATGAAACTGGGCATGAGCTTTCTTTTGGTGACCATGTTATGAAATTTATTGATTTCTATTTGAATATCTCCTTTTCAAATCTGGAGATGTAAAAGCGGCTGGAGAAATACAGGCCCTCTTAGGCCCCTTGTTGTTTGATCCTCCAAATGTTATTACTGCATTCTAAATTATTACAGTTAGGCATATTTGAATTAATTTCATATCTTTATTTGATGTTCATATTTCAAATAAATATGACAGCGGCACTCATTCTTTCTGACTATTTGACTCTCACCAATGGATTGATAATCGTAGACCTATGTGAGATAGTAGCTGGAGGCTAGGAAAGAATGTGATGGTTGTACTGGTGAGAGAAATACCAGGAATCCATTGTTAGGTGCTCCAGCCGCCGCAATATAACTGAAATAATGTTGAAAGCGGCATTACACTTCATTCAATAAATCAATCAACTCAAATAAATATCTTAAAAAAGATTTGAAGGAGACAATTAAACAAAGTCACAAAAGCCATTTAGATCTTCATTTATATTGTATTTTCTGAATTGTTTTGACTGACCCTTTGACCTTGAAATTCACAGTCAAGATGTCAAACACTATTTACTTTGAGAGTAAAAAATATGAATAAATAAAAAATGGCAAGGCTCTGAGAAGACAATGAGAAGCCACGCAGTTCAAAGAAACTATTCCTGGATTGTCTGAAGAACCATTGAGTCATTATCTTTCACAGAGCAAAAAGTGAAGACTCTGATAAGACTGTGCGGCAGCACAGGCTGATCTGATTCTTTACTTTGTATGCTAATCAAATTGTTGGAAAATGTCATACACAGGCTCAAATTATATAATGTACAGAATTTTAGTCTGATACAAACAAACAAATAGGGGTCTTAATAACCTTTGGGTTGGAACCATAAGAATTAAGTTGAAGGTCTGAGGTCCTATTCTTTCATCATTTAAGATGCTGACAAGTCGATGGTTTGATGGTTTATGACAAAATGGTAGTAGGTGCCTATAAATCATAGGCAGTTACAACTGTTTCATGCTGAACCATCAAAGAGCTTTGTAAAAAAAGAGAACAAATGAGAAATGAGAAACAAGAGGAAACTATAGGTAGGTACACAAGCTACATGATATAGCTGCAACTATGTGAAATTACTGGGACCAGCCTATACATGTATACACCACCACCATTGCAGGCTGTACATGTACACTGTGTATTACTTATTCTTGCAGATATAATCCTAAATGAGAAATGTAGTCACTCAGGTCATACTGGATCTGTGATGCAGTGTAGATTCTCCTTGAATGGAAAATTACTGGTATTTGGTTATATACAACATTGCCATTGAAGGCTGGCATTTGGTTATATACAACATTGCCATTGTAGGGCTGTATATTGTGTAACATTTATTCTTTCAGATATAATAATAAATGAGAAGTGTAGTCTCTCAGGTCATACTGGATCTGTGATGCAGTGTAGATTCTCCTTGAATGGAAAATTACTGGTATATGGTTATATACAACATTGTCATTGTAGGTTATATACAACACTGCCATTGTAGGGCTGTTTATTGTGTAACACTTATTCTTTCAGGTATAATACTAAATGAGAAGTGTAGTCTCTCAGGTCACACTGGTTCTGTGATGCAGTGTAGATTCTCCTTGAATGGAAAATTACTGGCCTCAGCGTATGTATATCAATCTTTTAATTACCCAACCTTTAATAGGGTGTTTAAATTCCACTTTAAAGAATTTCATCCAAAGAAAAAAAGAATACAGCACTAGCAGAAAAGTTTTCATATTATCACCTCTTTTGAAAACTAACTATACAAATTTTGTCAAGCTTGACTGTGGTAAGTAAGACATAGTTGTCCCTATGACTAATTGGTGTATTTCATTAGTTTGTCCAAGTTTGTCATTACCATTTCTCTTACTTTTATGCATGAATTTCAAAACAACTTGGCATAATAATTATTCATCATGATTGTTTGTGCCATTTGAAAGAATTTTGGAACATTTGCAAGATTAAGGACACAGCTCTAGGTCACTACTTAACATTTAGTTTATCTGAAGCATTGCTGCTGCAAAAATGGAAGGATTTCAAAATAATTTGGCCAACATGATCTCTTTAATAGAATGTGCTTTATAAAATATTTGGATTCTTCCAAGGTAAAGTTCAAATGTTGAAATGGAGGCTTTATTGATGGTCTAGGTCAAGTAGATGGTTAGACTTCTTTGGGCCAAACAGCAGTTGTTCTAGGACAAATATCTAGTATTAATTTAGTAGTTATGTTTTGGTAATTGATGATATTCCCAAATAGACTTATAATATTTGTTATTTTACAGATCCAGTGATAAAACTGTACGTCTTTGGGATCCGGTAAGTAATTTATTTCTTTCATGTAAAAGTACAAGAAGAACAGTATTGTCTCTTAGCATTCCAACAGACAAGTCCAAAGAAACTTTGTAGACCCAGATCAAATTGCTCCTCTAGGAACATATAGAATATGTACTTAGTGTTTTGTATGAAAAAAAATCTAACAAGGTTGGGGGAATTGATAATTGTTGAGGCTCTGCTGACAATTATCAATTTCCACAACCAAGTTAGATATTTTTTCCATACAATACACTAAGCAGGTATTATATTTTGATCTTATAACCTCTATTTGCCTTGTTTTTGTCGATATTTCTAACAGAAATGCAAGTTTCCAAAAACATCTTCTTTATGTCTTTGTTCTAAAAATATCCATGTAATATAAAGTAAAATAAAAATATAATATAAAAATATCACATGGGGTGTTATCACACAGATATTTGTATAGTTAAAAGATAAAGTTTGAACAGTGTTGATAATGCTTAACTTTAATATAAGCCACATTTGAATGCTGTAACATATTTCAGTTCTACTCTCTAAGAAGTTAACAACAATTAATGTCTGTCTTTTGGTGTCCGAGTTATTACAGTAAGGTTTATTGTAATGACTTTCTTGATAAAACTCTTTTCAGAATAGTTAGAGAACACATAATTGTTGAATAAATCAATAAATTATCTTAATTTTATTTCAGATAAATGCAGTTGTTCTACAAGTAATTGATGGACATAAAAGGTATAGCTTTAAATAGAATATTATGTATTTTTAAGTTATAGATGCCTCAGTGCTCCAGCTAAGATTTGAACAAGGCAGGTTGCCAGCGTCTAAAAGGGCATTTTGCTTTGCCGAAAAATGAGTTGGGGATCCTCTTCCAGTGCAGGACAGAGGGCAGGACAGGGCACCCTCCAAAAAGGGCCTTGCTGGAAAGCAGAGATGCCTCCATTCAAGCTTATAATGGCCATATAAATCTTCAAAAAATTATCTTGAAGTTTCATACAATGATTCACCAATATGGTACAGTTTACAGATAAATTAACTTGTCCATTCAACTAAAAAATTAACCCTTATCCTAGCGAAATTAAGTTTTGCTTCACGAAATTTTGCCAGTTTTGGGAATATTTAAACAAGCCTGTCTCCATTTTGCTCACAAAAATAAAGTAGGAAAATTAATTGCAGGCAGTGAAGGTTTAAAAAAAGTCTTTTTTCCACCATTTTTAACCAGTTATTTTACATAAAAATTAAGTAGAAAGCAGACAGGTTAGGCTAAGACTGCATATTTGTGCATGCTGATGATCTTAATCTATATTGTTTGCCAAAGCTTTGTAAATGTCCTGAATAGCATGGGAAGGGTCAATATTGAAAAAGGAAGTCTGTAATACTTTCCATACTATGAATTTGATAGATCATTCATTGTCCTTTTGTTTAATTTTGATTGGTTAAATACTCATGCTTATTAACTGTTTAGACTTTTCCACAAGCAAACTGAAAGTAATAAATAAAGGATAATACCGGTACTATCTTTTTCTTTCAGATTGAGATTGATTTATCTTTCATTGAGTGAAAAACAAAAGTTATGTTGTCAAAATGGACAATCTTATATGAAAAACAAATGATTTATTATTCTATATCTTCAATGCAAAAACAGGACTAAATGTGAAAATGTTACAAGTTCTCTGACAACGTGTCAAATGGTATGTGATTAAGCAATAACACAATATCATGTATTATATGGGTCCTCCTTAGATAATGTCAAATAAGGTGAAGATAACAAAAGCAGGGAAAAACCTTTTAATGATTTCACTTGGCTGGTGATGAGTTTAACAAGAGGATTATCTAACTTTCTTTATTACTTTTTGATGGATTATTGAGAAAAAAACTGTAGATTATATTTTTATAAAATAACCAAAGAACCGTTGAAATCATAAAAAACTTATGCCCCGCCTTTTGTTCATTTCACCCATTCTTATCTAAGTGGAACCCAATGAGTGACTTCATCATGATTTTTGCATAGTAATTATGTGCTAAATGATTCACTTTGAATTTGTCCTAAAATTTTAACAATTGTCTAATTTTCATGCCCCCGTATCGAGAGATCGGGGGCATATTGTTTTACTCATGTCCGTCTGTCAGTCCGTCTGTCCGAAAACTTAACCCGAAAACTTAACCAAAGTCAAGGTCATGTGACAAGGTCAAGGTCATGTAACAAGGTCAGGGTCATCTGTCAAGGTCAAACTTTAAAAAAAAAGATGCTGTTCCGGGGGCATTCGTGTTTCACAAACACATGTTGTTACATTAAAGATATAGCATAATCATTTGTTTCATTATAAGATCAATTTTGATTTTATTGAGTGAACAACAAAACCTATATTTTCATGCGTGAAAATATAGCTTTTGTTGTTCACTCAATAAAATAAAAATTGATCTTTCACTGAAACAAATAACAATCCTCTATATATTGTATGAGAATCCACGGAATATGCAGTGAAAATTCTATTTAACTCTCTCTTGTAACCTACAGATATGTAACATGTTGTGCCTTCTCCAGTGATGGGTGTTTGCTAGCCACTGGGTCTAATGATAAAACAGTGATGATTTGGAAGTTAACTACACAGGAACAACTTATTGGTAAATACAGAAATACAGAAAAATGCCTCATTGACAAGACAACTGACTTTTGGCTTTAACTGCAATTTTGAAAAAAAAATACAACAGAATTTCTTATTCCTAAAAAATTATAAAGTATGTTTTTTCCCAAAAAAGTATTGTTACTTTGAACATGTTTGTTTTACCTTTTTACCATAAATCAGATTTTCTATGCTGTAAGTTATTAAATGATGCGACATCAAGCATCTGTTATAAAAATGTACATCATATTTTGTGTAATTTATTTTCTTTTTCTCAAAACATGATCGGAATGTTATGTTACGATAACAAGTGACTTGTGCTTTTAAGATGATATACAGAAGTCTGTGATAAGAATGTAATTACTTGAATACATTTTGCTATTTTATTGAAAAACTAGTAGATTATTACTTGATAATCTCACTGCAAAACAATTTGTCAGGAAAAGTTCACAGTTTAAGAAATAGAATTATGATTTGGTTTTTGAATCAGATGGTCATATGTATATGCCACATGTGAAAATAGCTTTTGTTGTTCACTGAATTAAAGCTAAAATGATCTTACATTGAAACAACAATTCGATGGCTCAGCGCAAAACAGTTTTATCTGCCTATACGTTTAAAGGCAGTTTCAACTATTTCAGGCTGTGCCATCGAATTATCCTATTTATATTACATCAGCCTTGGCATCATCATTTCTAGTTTTACTGGTCTTATAAAAGTATTTATTTAAAAATACTCATGAAATATCCTGTATATCACTGAACACAATTTATTTACCACAATCTGATATCTTCACCTTTACTCAAAATGTAGATACATCATTTTGGTCTTCCATAGATTTATATAATACGTACTTAGTGTATTATATGAAAAAAAAATATCTAATGAGGTTGGGAGAATTGAAAATTGTCGAGGCTCTGCCTAGACAATTATCAATTCTCACAACCGAGTTTGATATTTTTTCATACAATACACTTAGTACATATTATATTTATCTTATATCTTATACTATATTTGTCTTGTTTTCGTTGGTGTTTCTAACTGAAATGCAAGTTTCTAAAAATAACTAACAATATATAATTGTTCTAAAAATAACTATGTGATATCATAAAAAATATCATATGGGATGTTATCATAAGGATATTTGTATAGTTATAAGATAAAAATTTATTTTAGCTGATCTGAAGGATGAGGATGAGAAGTACAATGAGAATTTGATTGATTTTGGTGACAAGGTTCCGGGTAAGAACAAGAGACGTCCAGAAACATGGACGGTTGATGAAGTCGGTCAGTGGATTGTAGAGATTGGACTTCCTGAATATGAGGAAAACTTTCGTAAAAATCAAATCGATGGTCAGGAATTAGTGAACCTTGATCAACACTCATTGGAGAAAGCATTGGGCATTGGTTAGTTTGAAACTATTATATTTTTATAATCCTGCTAAAAGTTTGATTGTTATTCTTCTGCATTGACAGATTTGAGGCATATTGTTTTACATAGCACATCTGTCTGTTGGAAAAAAATACCTGCAAATGAAACATGTTCCCATATCTTCAACACTTTTCAAGTTACAATGCTCTTATTTAGCATTACAGTTACTCGTATCAATCTGCATCTTTTAAAGGTGAAGGTAAATTATCAAAGCAAACTTTTAATTTTTGTTTTGTTTTGGGGGCAATATTGCATTAATTATTGAAACCTAAGCACTATAATAGTTAAGTGTAACAGACAGTGCATGCAATTTATTTAGGTATAGTGGTATAGTGGTTTAGAAGAATTCTGTTGTAAATGAAACCAATTTATTCATCATCATTTGTTTTTATAAGTTATCAATAGCGAAAATGCCTTTTCAAGATACAATGTTTGGCATGATGATAGATATTATAAATATGCATCTGCAAGGTCATCTGTCAAGCTCAAGATCATCAGAAACTGAGCTGAAATTAACCATGAATTATTCTTGAATTACTTATCCTTTTTTACTTGACTATTTGTAGAATAGGGGGGCTATTCCAGTAATCCGGGCATCAGCATTGGTGACGGCACCAGCGTAATGCTTTGGTTAAGTTTTTATGTACAAGTGTTCAAAATCTCTGTTCCTACTAAAGCTATTGCTTGGAAAATTTGCGCATACTTCTGTGACTATAATATCAGCCTCTAGACAAAGATTCATTACTCTGATGTTGAATTTAGTTAAATTTTAACCCTTTTCGGACTTAAAAATCTTGGCTAAGTTTGTATGTGTAACGGATGTTTATCTGTAATATTTTTGTTTCTACTAAAGATATTGCTTGGAAACTTTGCACATGCTTCTGTTACCATATTATTAGCCCACAAAAAAAATAATCATTACTCTGATATTGAATTAGGTGGAATTTTAACCTTTTTTTTTTAACTAAGAAATTCCTAGTTAAGCTTTTACATGCAAATGTTGTATTTCAGTTATATCTCTATTTCTAACTAAGCTATCGCTTGGAAACTTTGCACATGCTTCTGTGACCTTAATATCAGCCTCTAGACAAAGATTTAATACTTCCATATTGAATTTGATGGAATTTTAACCCTTTTTGGACTAGGAAATTCCTAGTTAAGCTTTTACATGCAAATGTTGTATTTCAGTTATATCTCTATTTCTAACTAAGCTATTGCTAGGAATCTTTGCACATGCTTATGAGACCATAATATCAGCCTTTGGACAAAGATTCAATACTTCAATATTGATTTTAGTAGAATTTTAACCCTTTTTGGACTAGGAAATTCCTAGTTAAGCTTTTACATGCAAATGTTGTATTTCAGTTATATCTCTATTTCTAACTAAGCTATTGCTAGGAATCTTTGCACATGCTTATGAGACCATAATATCAGCCTTTGGACAAAGATTCAATACTTCAATATTGATTTTAGTAGAATTTTAACCCTTTTTGGACTAAGAAATCCTTGGTTAAGTTTTTACGTGTAACTATTGTAAATCAGTTATAATTCTATTTCTACTTAAGCCCTTGCTTGGAAACTTTGTGTATGCTTCTATGACCTTAATATCAGCCTCTAGACAAAGATTCTTTCCTCTTGACTTTCATTTGTTTGAATTTTTCAGTGTCAATAATGATTTGCTGTTACTATCAAGCACTAGGAATTGTCGAGCTTCGCTGTCCTCTGAAAGCTCTTTTTAAGTACATTGTTCATATTAGGCAAGATGTGCTTTGGTTACAATTCTTTATTCATCTGTGCTTTCGTTTATATTTACTATTTCACAGAGGCATTTGGTCACAGAAACAAGATTTTACGGTGTATATTCAGATTAATGGAACATCCTATCATACAACAGAAGGATCAGGGGGGATTGTTAGGTAGGTCAATAATATGATTGTTAAGAGAAATCTAGAAACAAAGAGGGGAACAGGGTAGGGGGCAGCTCAAAACTATTTTTAGAGCCCAAAAATATTTGGGCAGTAAGCACTCATAATATTTGGGTGCTGGCAGATTGTGGACCATCTTGATTTTTACTTGATCATTTGAAGTTTTTTCCCTGAATTTTGTTTCAGTTCTAGTTGATCATAATGTCAGAGCTACCGATTAGGGGGGGGTGTATTTTTGATTTTAGATCAAGGTATTTCAAAAATTGTAGGACAAACCCTATGTTGTTGGTACTCATTTAAATTGTCTCATGGAGAAATAAAGATTTTGGACTGACTTTGCCCCCATCCCCCCAATTATTTCTGTACCTCTGTGTGTGGTGAGGAAGAACTCCAAAGCAAGTCAAGGTTGATAGGGTACAGGTCTGGTAAAATATATTTACCCTTGTCATGCTGAACTAGATATATTTCTGCTCAGGCAGGCGGTCTGGACAAAGATCAGCCTGCACATATGTGCAGTCTGATCTTAGTCCACACTACCTGATTTTGCTTTTTAAACCAGAAAAGTTTAAAAATGATACAATAAAATCATAAACTGGCTCTCAATAAGTGCAATTAGTGCTTTCAGCACTTTAATTTCAATGTATTTGTGCCAAGGGGTTTATTCAGCACAACAAGGATTTACCCAACCATTCTTGATCTCTACATGTTTAATTCACAATCAGCTTGATCTTCCATCCAAATGATATATAATCGCATCATAATTGCTTCTCAAACAATTTTCTTCTCAATCACTAGACGAGTATTTATTGCATGTCAAAAAGCCTAGGTAGGAATTCATAGCAATTGAACCAATCTCAATAGCCCTAACCTTGCCTGATCACTCATGAAAACCAAGCTTGATCAGAACTTGATCACTAGATCGAGTAACTGGATTCAGCATGGAGGAAAAAAAGGCGAAGGAAAATGTCCATGAATTGTATGTTTGTTTTGAATTGATTGTGAAACATTCTTCAAAGACTGAATGCAGAGAAGAAGTTCTTTTGTATGAGATGGCAATTAGAAATGAGATTATATGCATGTTACAAGTTAATTGAATTTCATTGTGAGTAAAATGTTATTTGCCCAAGGAAAGGTTGCACTTTTGAATTGCATTGTGCATAAAACTTTATTTGCCCAAGAAAGGGTTGAAATTTTTACTTGTTCATTTTTTTCTATAGATGCTGGAGTCCCTGATGAATATTTATGTCCCATTACCAGAGAAATTATGAAAGACCCGGTTATTTGTACAGGTAAGGTTTTTTTTTCATCTATAGCTAAGTCCAATTTACTCAGTCAGTCACTCTTCAGGTGTTCAATCACTTCCTTCCGACTTTACAAAAATCATTGTGACATTATTCATATGTCTCCCACCAACGAGTCTCAGAATTAATGAACTTTAACAGTGTTAACAGAGGTTTCCTTATGATTTTCATCAGGAAACTTTGGTTAACATTGTGAAAGTTCATGATTTCAAAAACCGTGCAGAACTATTACAGGCCCACTATCATAAACCAAGATTCTCAAAATTTCATCAACTAACTGATGTACAGATAAGAAGGGGGTAACACCAGTCTAAAATATATAACTTAAAGTAAAACCCTTTGTTGTTGGTACTGATTAGAATTATCTTGATGAGTCAATTCCAATTAGTACCTGCAAAATAAGGTTTGAGCAGGAACTAGTGAAATATTTAACCCTTGTCATGCTGAACCCGGAGTATTCCGGCTTTGGCAGGAGTTATAGACAATCATCAGCCTGCACATATGTGCAGTCTGATGTTAGTCTACACAACCTTTTTTTCCATTTCAACCCATAATTGTCAATAGATTTAGGGTTTTTAAAATGAAAATTTACCTAAAGTTGGTACTTTCAGCGCTTTTTGCCCTTTGATTTTGACGTAAGTTTTTAGCCAAAATTTATTCAGCATGACAAAGGTTAAATTTGAAAATAAAGATAACCCCTCAATTTTCAGCTCTGACTGAAAGTTGTCAATTGCAACTTCTTTGATATCTGACTAGTTCAAAATATTGTTATCCTGAAATAAGTTGAATATACCTAATAAATTGATTACTGTAAACGGCTTTATATTTGTGATGTCCACATTTGGCAGTTTTTGTATTTCAATTTATTGGTAGCGATGATAAATAAATGGAAATAAACAAACATGAAGCTACATTACTCTGAGAAAGAAGGAACTTTTTAGTCTGGGATGACAAATATTGGCAATGGATTAATTTTGGCGCATCTAAGCTTGACTGGGAATACAGCCAAAAGTAAAACCACTGCCAAAAATACCCTGTTTACAGTATCCATTATAATCATAAGAATTCCTACAGATATAGCATTTTTGTCTTGTTTGAAATATTAAAAAGTACTTACTTAAAAGAAGTAATAAATCCAAATAATTGGTACCTATATATCTATAGTCAAGTATGCTATGAATTTCATCTTATTTTGACTTTATTCTCTATATTTTAAGATGGATACACATACGAAAGATCTGCAATCACCAGCTGGATGAATAAAGGTAAAGGTAGAAGCCCGATGACCAACGCAGAGTTTACAAGTAAAGAGTTGACACCAAACCGAAGTTTGAAAATGTTGATACAGCGATATTTAAATCCAATGTAAACTGATCTAGTTTCACAAAGTTATTCCTTATTATGTATTCTGTCTTGATAGGTTTTAATAGAAAATATTTTTCTACTTTATAAAATACTTTTTAGTTTTGGCATAATACTGTTAATTGAAAGCATTAGTGTATAGCTATTAATGTAAAAATATTGAACTATTCAGGGATCAACACTTACTATGGTACTTCTGTGAATAAGGAGTTCATTGGACTCCCACTTGAAAAAATAAGGAGCCTAAGCTCAAAGTTAAGAATCAAAATGTTTATTAAAGGGAGCCTTGCTTGTTACAAGGAGTTTCTCCTTTTCCACAACATTCTCCCATCAAAGAAGATGTTTTTAATTTCTTTCAAAATACTGCTATTAACAATATTTGAAGTAAAATATGTACTGTTTTGACTAGTTTTGAAAAGGAAACTGCCCTGTGTATTTGTTTAATGAAATTTTCTGATTTATCTGAATCAATCGGACCCCTTACTTGTAAAATAAAGGAGTTCTGACCAGTAAACATAGAGTCTCACACTCCCCAAATAAGTGTTGAACCCTTCTATTGATAAAACCAAGATAATTCCAAGTCAGGATGATAAAACAGTGCAAACTGTTTGCCAATTATACCCTGCTTTGCACATGCTTTTGCATGCAAAGCAGGGTATAATTGGCACACTGTTTGCACTGTTTTATCATCCTGAACACAGGACAGGTTTCTCTCAGGCTTGAATTGATTAAACACACCCATTCCTTCCTAAAAAGTACTTTTAGCAAGCAATTTCTTCTTCTCGCACAATGTAATCTCAGCTGTAGTGAAATTATATGCCAGTTTTGTTTTAATCTGAAAGAGCATGTAAGTCTGAAGAACTTATATGTTACTGTCGAATGATTTAAGAAATCCAATAAAGTGCTCTTAATACTCACCTAGCTAGATTAAACCAAAGATGAACATTCTGCACAAACATGTTTTCAATTTTCACCGCTGCTTCGAAATCAAGATAATTCAATCTTGGTAAAAAAGAGCATCTATCTTTACTAAAAGAACTCTATACATACCAATCAAAATTTTTTGACATTTATATTGGATCATATTTGATCAATCTTTAATATTGTTCATAATTTCATAATGCATGCAGACGCGTAGCTAGCCTATAAAGAATGTGGATTCTAAATAATCTAGGGGAATCAGGGGGCATCCCCCCCCCCCCTCCCCCGAAAATAAAATTTTTAAATAAATGGTGCGATTTCAGGCCTCCGGAGAGCTTTCGTGACCAACAAAAATCCATTTAACCTTAAAATGGAGATGAATAGCTTTTCTTTCGTTTGTTTCAACTAGTCTACATTTCACAGCAAGTCTTACTAGTGGTGTTTGCTAGCGGATTTAGGTATATGATTTATAAAGTATTTTAAAAAGTGTGGTAATTATCAGATTGGGCGAACGTGGCTGAATTTCAAAATAATGTGGATTCAGCTGCGTACTCGCATAAAGGCAGCTTCGTGCCTGGCATGGTAAATAATATTGACAATTCCTTGATTGGCAATATTATTGACAATGTTTTAGCAATATTGAGGATTGGTTGAATAATATTACTAATATCATTATCAGTGGTATTGATAATGCATGGGTTGTGCAAGTTTGCTAACTTGCATAATTTGGTGGCAGTTGATTCAGTGTCTCAGATTGGGCTACTATAGATAAAAGATAAATTATACATAGTCAAGTGTCTAGACAGCACCTATATCACATATTAATTTTGTTATTGTGTACCTGTTGATATTTGTTATTATTATACTGCAAAGAAAATTCTAGCATTTTCATTGGTTAATGCTGACCTGACAAACATTGATAGCTACGGCCGCTCCGGTATTAACTCCAAATTTTCCTTAAGGCGCCTCGACATGAACGTAGACAAAAAATCGAAACGGTAATGGCAGCCATGTTTCTCTCGCTTCGCTTATAACAGGACTCGAATATACACACTAGGATACAGTTGAATAGGATGTCAGTTAATAATGTGCAATTAAAAAATGATATAGATGTCAATAAATACCTTAAATTTGTACAAATCTGTCTATTTAAAGTGCCAAGTTTCTCGCAGTTTCATCCAAGAAACGCTTCCATATCACAATAGCGCAGAGTGTAGTAGTGTGACGTCACAACTATATATGACGTCACTTTGTACATGTTTACTTTTCATAGGGGTGAATTAAGGGATATTGGTGGTTTAAAAGAAATCGATTTATACGAACGCCTAAAATAGGCTAAAGACAGATATTTAGCCCTAAAACTTTGAAGTATAATAAATTCGTAATACGGTTTCTTGCCTGGGTATATGACGATTTATTCACGGCTGGAAAAATGATGTCACCCGAGCCGTAGCCGTATAACTAATCATATGTTATTTTTGTCTGTAATTGAACCCTTTTTGCATACATTAAATCAGGTATGTGGAATAACAGATTTTCTCCTCTTATCACTTGACAAGTTAAAGATAATTTTCTTGTTGTCCAAGTTCAAAATGAACTTGACCATATAAAGAATGAAGATATATTTTTGAAAAAAAAAACAAACAAAAAAAAATGAAATCAAACAAACTTTTTTTAAAGAAGAAATGATGGAGCCCTGATAAAAATTTACTAATTTCCTTCTTTTTTGTGGAAAATTTCTTCAATTTTCCTCAAATCTTTCTAAGTCCTATTTCTCAGGTTGATAAAAAAAGGGGATTTGTTGGAATTGATGGAGAAAGGAGCAAAGTAAGGTTTAAATCATAATAATGAAATAAAAAACATCATGAAATTGACATGGTAAATTGAATTAGCGTGGTGTGTGAGTTTTGAGTGAGATTAAAGAAAGGTAATCCAATATCCCTAATTTTGTTCAGGATGAACAAAACTAGCAATGTTTATTACCTCCTTTTAATAAAATATGCATTCAAGTTCTATAAATAGCATCCTTTTTCTTCAGGAACCAATCAGACCCTTATAACTCAAATTATGTCAGTGAAACGTGATTTTTTTTTAGCTTTGTTAATTTTGATTGTAGTTTTTGATCTTATCATTTTAGTGATTTAAGAGTGTTTTTGAATGGTTTGAGAGAGTGTATGGAATGAATGAATGGAGTGCTGAGTATGCAATTTAGAATAGTTTTGATTGAGATGAATGATCAATTTCACGATGTTACTAACTGTAAGATGCAATATTTGATATATGTGATATCATGATAATTGAAATTGACTTCAGCATTCCTTAAATAGCTGCTTTTGACTTTGTAAAAGGTACATTCTTTATTAAAGCATTCTATTTTTATTGTTGAGATTTGTATGTGTTGTTTATGTTGAAATATGTATTGGTGGCTTAGATGAAATATTGTTAGGACATCAGCAGTGTTTTGTTGAATTTAGAATTTCATACTGAAATGATAGTTAGATAATTGCTCAGGTGCAATATAGTGGATTTGGGACACCGAAAAGATACTACATGTATTTGTTCCATAAGACTATTATCAATTGTTATTGAAGAAATGAATTTAAAATGAATGAGGATATAGAGGATAATCATTCGTTTCAGTGTAAGATCATTTCATATTTCATTGGGTGAACAACAAAAGCTATATTTTCACTCGTGGTGGTGCCACGAGTGAAAATATAGCTTTTGTTGTTCACGAAATGAATTTTAATCAATCTTACATTAAAAACAAATGATTATTCTATTTCTTTAATGCAAAAATGAGACAATATGCGAAATTGCTATGACATATTTTTGTAAAGCGCGTCATTTTGCGCGTCATTTTGCGTGTGATTGCTATGCAACATTCATTGTGATGTCACTTATTTCGCTCCGCATAGATGACGTCAGATAGGCTGAAATGCACAAAAGCAGGGTATAAGTTTTTGGTAATTTCACTGCTTTTTCGGTGAGATTATCAAGTGATAATCGACCGTCATTTCTCGATAAACCACCGAAAAGCATTAAAGATAAAAGTTTGTTTCAGTGTGTTATCAATTTATCTTTCATTTTTTTTAAAAAAATCAAGATCTTTTTTCACCAGTTGGAGAGCCACTTGTGAAAATATAGCTTTTGTTTTTCAGCAAATGAAAGAATTATCGATGTAACTCGAAAAAAATGATTATTACTGTAAAACTACGCAAAGCGGATTCATATGTTTGATTAGGCTTTTTGTTTCATACCTTCATGAAATCAAGAAACACTCCCTCCATTTTTTCAATTCGATATCATGAAGCTAAACCTACAGATTTATCCATGATAAGACAAATTCAATGGGATGACTTCTCGTGGAAGCTTGCACAATTCTTAAAATTGTTTTCATTGAGTATTGGAATCACTTTTAAGCAAATCAAAATGCACATATATTGAAGGACGCATCAAAGAAACGTGTTTGTATCCTGAAAGCAAGCAAGTTCACATGACGTTTTTTCGTCATGTGAACTTCCACGTGTTTTTGAATTTTTTATACATTCACAGCAAGTAGAGTTTTCTAGGCTTTCATAATCCCCTTGTTACGTGTTGATTCATGTTTATTATATTGATCATGGTCTCAAAATTGTTTTGTTATGATTGTTAATTATTCTTCTTAACTTCATTACTTTTAATTAGAAAAAAAGAAAGAAATTTGAGATGTTTCTGTTTTCTTTTCATTTCCATTCCCTCCATGAACGCTGTTCACCATCTGGGAACCCCATAAAATCAAATGTTTTAAAAAGAGATCTGAGGTACGTTCGTTAGAGCAAGAAGAAAAAACCCGCTGAATGAGATTTTCAAGACGTCATAATGAAGTTCGCTTTTCAATTATTTGAGTGAAAACATTCGACTTCGTTAAGACGACTTGATTTAATGCAATGCAAAACCATCGTCGTTTTCTCATTTAGATTTGCTAAGATTCTTGTAAAGCCGCCTTAAAATCTCGCTCTAACGAACGCTTTAGACCCCTAGTCTAGAATAAGTAAACTACGGATCGAATTTCACAAATTTCTCTATGGTATGTACATGTATTAGGATTAAATAATCAAAGGCTATATTGACTCGATTTTCTTTCATATAAAATGACCTCTTGAAAAATTAAAGAAAAAAATACTTTGCTGCTTTCGGCGTTTGAATGTTTTTAGACAGGTTAATTAAAGTGAAACAGGATCATTTGATATAAAGCCATCCAATATGGTAGTAAAATATGAGAAATTTGTTAAAGCATTTTCTACGTCGACAACATCAACAACAACAACATAAGTATAAAATCTCGGACTTTCAGGTTTCCTCTATCCGAAATCCGAATTCAAAAATTGATATTAACGGCCATTCTCGATTAAGAGAATATACCTAACGCTGGAGGTTTCTATACTGCCCAACGTTCAGGATACGAAAAAAAAAACCTAACAAACGTTCCGAACTTTTTGAAATGATACCCCGTTTTGCACGTTTACTAACGTGCAAAGCGGGGAATCGTCTCTATAATGTTTCACGTTCGTCAGTCGGCACAGTCTGGTGAGGGTCGATTTCCTTCAATCTCGAAGATTTTCCCGTTTGGTGTAATGTGTCACAAAGAAGAAATGAGTAAAAAACAACCTAAAACAAATGTTTCGACAATTCATTGACAGCTATATACGTCAGCGATCGATCAACGGAACGTAATGACGTTAACGTCGTAAATGTTAATGACCAATCATTAATTGTATTTTATTGAGGAGCACAAGAGACGTTTAAATGTTTACGAAACTATGTCCCCTTTAGCTCATTTCTTGCAGATACAGTTAACAACATCGTCTAATTGACAAGATGAATGATTTTGGAATGACTGGAATGAAATAGAACGAGTGTGTAGAGCGAGCTTTGGGTGAAATAAAAGGATGGTAATCCAATATCGCTAATTTTGTTCTGGATGAACAAATTAGCGATATTAATTACCCCTTTTAATATCTGGGTGTCAATCTTTTTAAAAATGGAAAATGGAACCGTACTCAATCGGATATCGCACAACGCGCTGCGTATTCGCAACATAGATTATTTGTCATTTTTAACGAAATTGATCTTCCTATTTCGCACAAATTAAAATTGTTCGATAGTATATTGTTACCAGCCCTACATTATGCCGCAGAAATATGGGGTAGTAACCCCGCGCCGGAAATAGGATCAGTTTTTCTGAAATTTTGTCGTAAATTACTGATTGTAAGAAAATCTACAAACTTAGAAGCAATGTATGGTGAACTAGGACGCATACCCTTATCTTTACAAAGAAAATTTCAAATAGTAAAATATTGGATTAAGATTCTTAATTCTGAACAAAATTCATTGTTATTTCATACTTATATTATGCTGTTAAACGATGTAGAAATATGGCAAAACTATGATAAATGCAATTGGGCTTACCAAGTAAAATGTATTATTGATGAATGCGGTCTACATTTTATTTGGCAAAACCAGTTTACCTCACCAATTAATTATGAATTAATTCAACAAAGATTAATTGATATATATGAGCAACAATGGTATTCTACAATAAACAATACAAATCGCCTAGAAACATACTCATTGTTTAAACACGAATTTAGTTTTGAAAATTACTTCGATTTTATACATGATAGGAAAATAAGATGTGCACTAACAAAATTCAGAGTTTCATCCCATAACCTAGAAATAGAAAATGGTCGATACTTTAACATTGCACGAAAAGACAGAATTTGTCGACACTGCAATACAAATTTGGTCGAAACAGAATTTCACCTTTTACTTATTTGTCCAAAATACTCTGATCTTAGAAAGAAATATATTAAAAGATACTATCATACTTGGCCTACTATTCAAAAATTTACGAATCTTATGGCAAACAAATCGAAGTCTGTTGTTTTAAATTTAGCAAAATATCTTTATTACGCATTTTCTCGTAGAAATTGATCAAACATGTTCACGTTTACTATATGTTCTTCTGTTAATCCATGCACTTCTCTTATTTGTCTAACTTACATTGATATTTGCTGTAAACATTGTAATATTGTTTAATGCAATAAAGTTCTTGTATTGTATTGTGTTGTAATAAAATATCTATACAAACTATATAAATAATTTTCTTTCACTACAAGAACCAATTAGACGCTTATAACTTAAATTATATCAGGTAAATCGAGATTTTTTCTAGCTATATTTATTATAAATGTAGTTGTTGAACTTATCTTTTTTAGTAATTTTTTAGCGTTTTTGAATGGTTTGAGTGAGTGTTTAGAATGAACGAATTTAGAGCGATTTTTGCGATTCAGCGATATTTATTACCCCCTGTAATGAAATATGCATGCAAGTTTTATAAATAGCTTTAAATCTATTCAAGAAATAATCAGACACTTATAATTTCAGAATGTCAGTGAAATCACGATTTTTTTATCTATAACTATTTTGAATGCAGTTGTTGATCTTATCTTTTTTATTTATTATGCAGCGTGTTCGAATGATTTGAGTGAGTGTTTCGAATGAATGAATTGAGCGCTGAGTGAGCGCATTAGAATGGTTTTGATTGAGATAAATGTCAATTTCACGATGTAAATAACTGTACCATCGGTACCCAGCTTTGAGTCAAGAAAAAGACGATTGGGGGACTCCAAGCATCCACTGCCTTTCTTCTTGATAATTAAAACGTTCGCGGAACTTTTGAAAAATGACTTTGCGGGAAAGATTTCATCTGGAGAAATGTCGTCGATATTGATGACCACACGTGAGAATAATAAATGTCAAAAACATAGATTATTAATTTAATGCGAACCGATCGCAGTTTTATGTTATGTGCCCATACAAAATATTACCACTTAAAACAGTTTTACGCTTATTCATCTATTTGACATGACATGATTCGGACATCGAGTTGTATAGATTGTATTGTATTTTCGACAAAGAGATGTCCATTTCATGATTTGCAATCATCGGTTGACATATACTGAACAAATAACGAAGATCAAAATGGCTGCAATTCAGATATTTCTAGTATCAACTTTATGTTTTAACATTGTAAATCCGCAATCGATTGACGCATTGCAACAGGAAGTTAATACAATTTATTTCGAACTTAATCGATTAATTCACAATCATGCAAGGACAGCGAATTATGCATTTGGTAAACAAGCGTTCCAAAGTTCAATCCACGATCACCAATCGAATCGCGGCCCTGGAGCAGCAGTGGACGGAAGTATGAGCGGGAATTTCTACGATGCAACATGTATACAGACGAAAGAAGAAGTAAATCCTTGGTGGATGGTTGATTTTGGGGATAACATATTCATTGGAAGAGTTGTGATTAAAAATCGAGCGGATTGTTGTGGTGACCGTTTACGTGATTTCAAAGTTTCGTTGAGTCAGTCGCAAGACGGAAAGTTCCGGACTTTTGGGAAGTTTACGGGAGTGGCCGCAAATGGCGAGGTCATAACCGTGAGAAACTTTAGGAAACGATTTGGAAGATTTATGAAGATAGAGTTGATTGGAGGAGGAATTCTGAACTTTTGTGAAGTGCAGGTTTATTATGAATAATACGGGAACAAAATAATTATTTGTTTTAAATCAAAACAAATGACTCCTTCTGTTGTTTTATGGTTGCAAATGTTTGATCTTCTTGAAGAAAAAAAAATGTCGGAATAAATTATCAAAGATTATGAAGTGTCCAATTCTTTTTTAGGCAATACATAATAAGTTATAGACCTACGTGAAATTTATTTAAGTTTTGTAAATCGAGGTGATATCGCAAAACTATTTGAAGTACTTATATATTAATAGGGACTTAACATTGTTTTGTGCGGAACCACCACATGTTTTGAATCGCATAAATCTACTTTGTGGATAAAATTTTGGCGAAATGAAAAAAACATTCATATTCATCTAAAATTCAGCATTTTCGTTTCAATCTTAAGCTAAGTTTACTTTTGGCTTACCGAACCCGTAAGGCACCAGTAAATCGTCGTAACACCCCAGATGGTGCGAGGCCGTGTGGCGGCAAACGGAGTTCTTGTCGCAGACTTTGCGTTTTGTATAAAATAATCTTATACACAATTTTCAAAATCGCAAGAGCGCACAGAGCTCGGAGTCCGTAAACACGCCAGAAAGGCATCGACAAGGTCGCCACACGGCGCCTTGCAATAGTTTGCTTATAGAATTTACCGCATCACCCTACAGTCTCCGCGCGGGCACCGTACGGTCTACAGTTGATACAAGTAATTAATCGGCCTGCCTCCGTTTGGGGACTGCCCGATTGCCTGCGATCGCAGTACTGTCACCTCAATTATTCTTCGACAGGATAATGAACAGCTGTGTGGGCTTGACAAGTATTGTGAACAAACAGGCCTACGCCACGGGTAGAAAATGAAATCGTACGATGTCAAAATATCAAACAAATATCGAAGGCTGCCATATAGTTCGTCGTCCGACGCTTACTTTTTATTGTGGACTACTTCTGCAACAATAACCGATTGATGGTACAGTTAATAACATCATAAAATTGACACCCCTTTCCGATCAAAATTGTTCTAAATCATTCAGTTTAATTAATTCATTCATTCCAAACACTCACTCAAATCGATCAAAAAGCCTCGAAATCACAGAAAATATTTCAAAATCGTTCAAGACGATCAACATTTAGTTCAAATCGATCAGATTATTCAACGATTTTATAGGCTGGTGTGGATTTTAAAGCGTTTGATTGGTCCGTGAAGGCACCAAATCAAAGATCTATGTATATTTTATTAAAGGGCGGTATTGTCAAATTTCACAATGTTCTTAACTGTAAAATGATATTCCCAGGATCAACTCTTCTATTATATATAGAGAGATGTGCAAGAGAGGTCAGGCTGCCACCGTCATAGCGTAATGTCCAGGGTTCGATTCCCGACGAAGGCACTCAGCTTTTCCGACTATTTGTCTTCCAACAATGAGTCAATGAATCGTATACCTATGTGGGATACCAGGTGGAGATTAGAAAAGAATGTAAGGGTATTACTTATGTGAGAAATAACAGGAATCCATTGTTAGGTGCTCCAGTCGCCGCGATATAACTGAAAGAATGTTGAAAGCAGCGTAAAACCCTATACATACCAAACAAAAGAGAGGTCAGGAACACCAGCCTTTGTTGGAACCCCCTTTTCGTTAGGAAAAGACTAATACTTAAATTACCAGGACTGAGGGTATTTATCTTCATTTTATGTCATTGGTAACTCACTCATTGCACTAATTCAATTCTATTAAAAATCATTCTAAATTCTTCACGTTGTTTCATGGTGTTCTTTTAAACCGTTCCCGTTTCAGACTGACTAAAGGAAATGTCGATGGCTCAGTGCAAAACAGTTGTAACTGCCTATAAACAAATAGGCAGTTACAACTGTTTCGCGCTGAGCCATTGACATTACTTTTTCTTCAAAAACCAAGTTTAGACTTTCGTTTCAGTATAAGCTTGAAGGACGGGTTTCTAATAAAAGTTAAAAAGAGAACCTCATTGGGATGCAAACGGTCGGCCGCAGATTCTGGCAAATGAAAGATACTCTAAGTCGAGAAAGGGGCGTAACTCTAACAAAAATGTTGCAAGAGTTATGCCTCTTGATATTCTTGGTAGTTCCTAAACTTGTGAACACTCATTCAAGTTTCAATACCTGTCTTCCACGACAACAGAGATAAGGCCTTTGTTAAAGTTTGTCATACCAATTCAAACACCAACGCAATCGATGCCAAAATGTATTCAATACCTCAATAATTCGTTCCAAAACAGCCGAGCTTATTAGTAACACAAATTGCACTGTATCGAAAAAGTGTTAACAAGTATTCAAAAAATGAGTCTCATTTATACGTCTACTCCAAGAAGGCCTGTACCTCACACAATTGAAGTGTCTTTCTATTTCCACCTCGTCCGACCATTTCAATCCGCAGGTACCTTCCGAACAACTTGTTGTAACTGCTGAGAGTAATTATCTCCCCCTTTTTTGCAACGCCATCAAATCGCCCAAACACCTCAAACGGCCCATTCCTTGACTCGCCTAGGTAAACAGTAAAATCATTCAGTCTGTCCGAGCAGCAGTCCCCACGGGATTTTACGACCACCCTACCGACGTAAATGTTCGCCCCGAAGTCGACCATCCACCAGGGGTTGGTTTCGGATTCTGTGTGTGTGCACGATTTTGCCTGAAAGTTGCCGTCCATGTTTCCGTCCACTGCGGCATGCGCACCCAAGTTGGCAGGGTGTTTGTAATGCGAACTCTGTGACGCTTCTTTTCCGAGAGCATAGTTCACAGTCTTGGCGTGATTGTATTTCAATATCTCTAGTTCATAATATAACGTCCTTAGCTCGTTAGAAAGACGTTCCACGTTACGTTGGCCGTACACTAAATTGAAACACACAATCAAGCATAACATGAATTTCCTCGTTCCCATTTTCTGTATTTTTTGTTTGTTTGTTTGTTTGTTTTGTGTGTGCACTTGAACTTCACGATATACGTGTAATCCGAAAACAAGAATGTTTCAAAGTATTGGAACTTGAGATTTTAACGTTAGATAACGTTAATTTATGTAGACGTCATTTGATGAATAAAGACAGATGGGAAACAAACATTGCGAATTTATAAAAATAATTGCGTATTTAACCTGTTTGGTTGTAAATGCTGTTTATCAAAATTACAATCCGTGTCCGAAATTAAAAAAAAAACAACAAAACAATAAAAAAAAAAAGATCGAAAGCGCTATAAATGATTTAGCGTTTCAAAGTCTCAAACCTTTAAAGTGAGCCAACGGAGCAATTTTCAGTGAGATTCAAACGAGTCTCTCCAAAGATTAATACCAACGGTAAAGTGACGTAGCAATACAATTTTTGTTAGATTGTTAGCTTAGACCTGATAAGGGCAAGGGCGTAAATCCCGTTACGCAAATTACGTAAGTGCGTAAAAGAAATAATAGTTTAGTTTAAACATATTTCATTGCCAGTATATTACAAAGAATATATATCAAAGAAATACATATACATATATTTTATGGCAAAGGGGTCTGAAAAAGAAATAATACTCTATTGAAAAATATTGTTGATGAATGAACTACAGCTTATTCAAGCTTTAGTTACGATGTTTTGATTCTTCACCAACGCTCATATCATAAAAAGGGAGCGGACAGAGGGCATGCAACTTTTGTCAGTCCACAAATCGCCTTTTTCCTACACATTCTTTGGTTGTCGCCTTCTGAATGTGTATATATTTCAAAGTCCTACATACGCCTATGAAAGGGAATTTTAGATGGGTTTTCTGGATAAAGACGCGTGCACACAAAGCTTATTAAATTCGAGCTTTCAAACTGCCAAAGATGTTGGATGTACGTTTGTGTACAGTTCACGTAATGTTGACAGGTGGCGGCAGTAAGAATCAAGTTATCTTATATTCTTTAATGATTTTCGGTGGTTTATCGAGAAATAATGGTAGATTATCACTTGATAATCTCACCGCAAAAGCAGTGAAATTATCAAAAATTTCTACCCTGCTTTTGTGCATTTCATCCTATCTGACGTCATCCATGCGGGGCGAAATAAGTGACGTCACAATGAACGTTGCATAGCAATCACGTGCAAAATGACGCGCTTTGTGGAAATATGTCATAAAAATTTCACATTTTGTCTCATTTTTGCATTAAAGAAATAGAATAATCGTTTGTTTTTCGTGTAAGATCGATTAATATTTCATTTCGTGAACAACAAAAGCTATTTTTTCACTCGTAGCTCCGCCACTCGTGAAAATATAGTTTTTGTTTTCACTCAATGGAATATTAATCGATCTTACACTGAAACAAACGATTATCCTCTATATCTCGTGATAGCCTTAGCCCTATTATTGCATTTGGCAAGCTTAGAAATTGTCAAAAAATCAATTCGAAATATGATTTCTTGGGCGAATATTTTAAGGCGATGTTAAGATTATCCATCGAACTACACTAATATGAGGCTATTTTATTTTGAGAGTTATTTGGCGACATTATATACAAAAAATTGTTAATTTTGCAAGACAATGTCACTAACTGTTGAAATTTATAAGAATAATATACTTCCACCATTGGCATCGTGTAAAAATAAAGCTTTGCGCCAAAAGGTAGGCAGTATGCATCTCAACAATTTCGTGGAATACAGGATCCGAGACCAAATGTAGGCTTCCTCAAAATATCAATGAAATTAAGAGAAAGCGGAATGAAAGTGGTATATAAAGGACGTACATTTTGGCTGTCATGTCAACCGGAGTTTTTCGTTTGCTTGTGCTCCATAAACATTACACTAGAGGCGCTTGAGCGTCTGATTCGCTCCACAGAACCGAATCTCATCTTTATGATTATAAGAGACCGATGGTGCTTTTTGTGAAACAAAAGAAGCAACTCATATGCACAATAATTTTCCGTGTTATTTAAAATTCACCCTCAGTACGTTCATGTGAAATGAATAGAAATACATGTAGATCAATTGCACTTCTTGGACCATAATACAAAATGTTTACATCATATTTACCAAATTATGGACATAAATGGTCTGTGGAAGGGCGGACAGATGGACCGACCGACCAACAAGTGCAAAACAACAAGCCCCCCTCCCTCTTCTTCGAAGAGGGGCATAATTAGACCAGCCCTGTCTCGTCCATATTTTGGGGTCAATCGATGTACACAATTTAAGAAGAGGGTCACCCAAGGATCATTTATGACAAGTTTCATTGGAATTGGGCCAATGGTCTGGGAGGAGATCTTTAAAGATCTCAAAAAGAAATATTTATTATAAGCCCGCCCTGTTACGCCAATACTAGTATTTCGGGGGTCAATCCAAACTTCCTGAACAACTTTAGAAGAGCGTCACCCAAGGAATATTTCTGCAAAGTTTCATCAAAATCTGCCCATTAGTTCAGAAGATGTTTTCAGAAAAAATACAAAGGCAGAACAGACACACTGCCATGGCAATAAATTGCTGGCCTTTGGCCAGTAGAGCTAAAAAATTGAATGCTTTGACAGTGGGTTCTTGTGGATATACATTTTTACTGTTCAGTTGTGATCAGTTTGAAATCATCTCTAGCATATTCGATGCAGCCTTAATCATATCACTTTACTTCTTGCAAAAAAAGATCTTACTATTCACAACAGCCATTTATTGCGCGAGATGGCTAGTTCGGGAAAACAAGAGGACCATGATTGTCCTATATCGCTCACCTGAGTAAGTCAACTCATATCTTGTCAAGCATGTTATAAATACCAGAGGTTGTTTGATGTTTATTTAGGGTGGTTTTAAATACACAGACTAATTTCTTCCTACTGCAATTTGATTTTTTTTTTATAAATTTTCAACCTTTCTCTTACCATGGCAACTTTTGTAGACCTGCACCTTAAGAACATCCCTGTCAAGTTAAAAATTGATTGGCCCAATTGTTTAGTAGAAGGTAAATTTGTTATAAAATTTTCGGCAATTTTTGGCCTTTCCATTACCATGGAAACCATATTTTTCGATGAAATTAAATTCTTTTCACAACTTAAGTAGAGTTTTACCTAAGGTTTCAGCTTGATTGGCTCAGTAGTTTAGGCAAAAGAGATTTTTTACTAAGATTTTCGGCAATTTTCCGTCTTTCTGTTACCAAGAAAAAAATATTTTTTGATGAAATAAAATGCTTTCAACAACTTTGGTAGAGCTTTACTAAAGGATCATCCCTGCCAAGTTTCAGCATGAATATTGGCCTAGTGGTTTAGGAGGAGAATGTTTTCTAAGATTTTCGGCAATTTTTCAGCCTTTCCGTGACCACAGAAACTAGAGTTTTTGATGAAATTAAAATATCTTAATTACTTAAGAAAAGCTTAACCCAAGGAACAACCTGAGAAGTTTAAGCTTGATTGGCCAAGTGGTTTAGGAGGAGAAGAATTTTTTTTAAAGATTTTCGGCAATTTCAGCCATTTTTCAGCCTCTTTGTTACCATGGAAACCAGAGTTTTTTATGAAATTGAAATCTTTTAACAACTTTGAAAGAGCTTCACCAAAGGATCGTCTCTGCAAAGTTTCAGCATGATGGCCTAGTGGCTTAGGAGGAGAATGCATCCTAAGATTTTTAGCAATTTTTGGCCATTTGTCAGGCTTTCTGTTTTTGATGAAATTATATATTCTATTAACAACTTTTGAAAAGCATCACCCAATGAACATCCATGCAAAGTTTCAGTTTGATTGGCCTAGTGGATTAGGAGGAGAATAATTTTTTCTAAGATTTTCGGCATTTTTCAGCCTTTCTGATACAATGGCAACCAGAGTTTTTGATAGAATTAAATTCTTTTTACAACTTGTAAAGTACTTGACCCAGGGAACATCCCTGTCAAGTTTCAACTTGATTGGCCCAGTCGTTTAGGGGGATGTGTTTTTTCTAGGGATGGTAACGAGTACCAATTTTACTAATCGATTACTCGTTCACCTTTCCGATCGAGTACTCGAGTACTCGGATAGAATTGATGACTTTTGATAATTTATTCTGTGTCTTCAAATGCAAAACTATACGGTATTTGCTGCATATCTTTGGTTCAAGTTCGAAGGGGCAGTTGAAATAACATTTGATTGTTAATTTATTTGAAGAAACGGTAATTGTAAAATGCATGCTTAGAGACTGTCATTTCTCGGTATTATTTCTTGTCGATATTCATCGGTGTATATAATTTTCGTTAGAGAAAGAGAAAGTAACTTATACATCGATAAGATTGCAACGTTTTTGAAGGACGATGCAACATTCCGTTGATCCGAGGATCCAAGTACATGGCTCAGTCCCTAAATTCATACCAAAATTCGAAGGTGAGAAAAGTTACATAAGACACGTATTGTTTGACAGCGAGAACAATAACAGTTGACACTTGATTGCAAATTTGGAAAAATATCGACGGATCAGACATTCGACAGACTACCAGGCGTTGCTTACATTATCTTTAACTGAACAGCATTTCATATGAAGGATCGATATTTTGAGAAAATATAAAAAAAACGAGATTTGAAAAGAATTCCTTAAGATATTTATTTTACCGATTAATCGATTGGTGAAATTGGTAATCGATAATCGGACGTTCGATCGAGTACTCGATTAATCGAATACTCGTTCCCATCCCTAGTTTTTTCAAAGAAATTGTTGACGGACGGACATATGGATGGACAGTGAGTGATCACAATAGCTCAACCTGAGCTCTAAAAATTTATTTTGGTTTCTTTAAAAACGCTATAAATTAAATTTAATGTATTTTGTTTGCAAAGTAACACAAGTCCACTTTTGTTGGGAACTACATTATTGAAAATCTGGTGTTTCAACAGTTATTTTTCTTTGAGAATATTTTAGAACAGTAGCTAGATTTTATTAAATAGGTGAAAGGACATTGCAGATTTCTTTTAATTTGGTCACAGGGTTCCGAGCAAAGAACAGACACGCTGATAAAACAGGTTCAATTGTGACCTTCACCTTCATAACCCCCAAATAATAGGGTAGTTCCTTAGGTCGTAGGCAACAATTCTAGATCCATTTGTCTTTAGTAAGAACATGACAAAAGTTTTTAAACATTTGATCACTTGTGACTTTCTAAATAACCATTCTGACCTTGACCTTTGACCTAAAGTAATAGGACATGTTCTTCGGTCATAAAAAACAATTGTACTACGTTTCATGACTGAATATCCATTGCTTCTAGAGTTAGAGCACAGGATTTTCTTCTAGAACAAAGTTCGATGCAACCTTGACCTACCCAACCTCAAAACAATAGGGTACTGTCTTAGGCTTTAGAGGTCAAATGGTTTTTGACTTTGATCATGGAAAACAACAAGTCCAAAGACAGACAGGTGAATAAACCGACAGACACGGAGTCAGTGAATCCAATACTGTTAGAAACATTTTGAAATTGATATTCACATTGATCAAAACCATTCAAAATCACTCTCTCAGCACACCCAATCATTCATAATCAACTCTCACTCATACCTATCAAAAATCACTTGAAAATCTTTTAAATTCTTTGAAATTGACCATTACTATGAACATTTCATTCAATTTGATCACCTAATTCCATGATAATTTATTGGCTAGAGGGGTTTTAAAGTAAATGGTTGGTTCCTGAAGACCCATAAACAGAAAAGTATGTGCATTTTATTTAATGGGTGTGGTATAGTATCACATATTTTGACAAAATTAGCTTTTCCTCCCCTTAATTTCATGCAAAACTTAATCCCCCCTCTCATTTAATTTACGCACCTTCATTCCAAAATCATTCACCTTGTCAATCCATGATGACGATTTCAACTGTATACCCCCTCAACTTCTTAGTTTTGAGGCATACCGTATTTATCCTAATAAATGCTCCCAGGAGCTATACATAACATGGTCAGCTTTTATTTAGTATGCATTTTCTGATTAAAAAAAATCATTAAACTTACGTCTTTTAGGCCTTTTTCCCTTTAATTTAAGGTAAATTTTCTCAAAACCATCATTATAATTTTGAGGAAATTCACAACAAATTAGAGAAGTCTAAAAAATTTCTTAAAATTAAGGCTTTTAAAGTGGGTTTTCTAACAAGAGTTGTCCGCGGACAACGTAGCTCGCCCAAACAGCTGCTTGTCACAAATAGCGCTTGACCGAAGTTCAAAGTGGTTTCTTTCAATGTTAAAGTCCATGATCTTATATATATCTGTTTGAGTAGTAATTAAGAAATAAACAAGATGTGTTTGTGAAACACGAATGCCCCCGTAACGGCATTTTTTTTCAAAGTTTGACCTTGACAGATGAACTTGACCTTGTCACATGACTTTGACTTTGGTACCAGCGGATGCGGATCATTGAGATCTATCATCATGCCAAATATTAGCTTTGTATCTTGAATAGGCTTGAAGATATTGGCAAGGTTAAGTTTTCGGGTTAAGTTTTCGGACGTTTGACCTTGACAGATGACCTTGACCTTGTCACATGACTTTGACTTTGGTACCAGCGGATGCGGATCATTGAGATCTATCATCATGCCAAATATTAGCTTTGTATCTTGAATAGGCTTGAAGATATTGGCAAGGTTAAGTTTTCGGGTTAAGTTTCGGACGTTTGACCTTGACAGATGACCTTGACCTTGTCACATGACTTTGACTTTGGTACCAGCGGATGCGGATCATTGAGATCTATCATCATGCCAAATATTAGCTTTGTATCTTGAATAGGCTTGAAGATATTGGCAAGGTTAAGTTTTCGGACAGACGGACGGACAGACGGACGGACAGACAGACAGACAGACGGACGGACGGACATGAGTAAAACAATATGCCCCCGATCTATCGATGCGGGGGCATAAAAATTTAATTGTATGTATACGGTTAGGGTAAAGTGAAAGCCTACAAGCAAATGAGGTTACCAATGGAATTTCTTTGTATCAAACATGAAGTTTTTCTTTAAAATTTTTCTAAGTCCACAAAAGGTCAAGATCAAGGTCAAATTGTGAAGGACCTTGGTCTCTGTAGAAGCCTATCACCTAGTGAGTATGTGTATGAAGTAATAATGTCCCTGAGTAAAGCATTTAGAAAATATAAGCAAGGTTAAATTTTTGGTTAAAGTTTTTCAGTTTAAGCTTTTCCAAGTCCATAAAAGGTCAAGGTCAAGGTCAAATTGTCAAGGCCCTTGGTTTCTGGTGAAAGCCTTTTACCTGGTGACTATGTATATGAAGTAATGAAGTCCCTAGGTTAAAGCATTCAGAAAATATAAGCAAGGTTAAAGTTTTTGGTTAAAGAATTTCTAAGTTTATAAAAGGTCAAGGGCAAATTATCAAGGAACTTGATCTCTCACAAAAGCCTATCACCTAATGAGTATGTATATGAAGTAATGATGTCCCTAGGTTAAAGCATTCAGAAAATAATAAGCAAGGTTAAAGTTTTTGGTTAAAGTTTTCAGTTAAAGTTTTTCTAAGTCCACAAATGGTAAAGGTCAAGGTCAAATTGTGAAGGACCTTGGTCTCTTGTGAAAGCCTATCACCTGGTGAGTGTATATATGAAGCTATGATGTCCCTAGGTAAGAGCATTAAAAAAATAAATGCAAGGTTAAAGTTTTTGGTTAAAGTTTTTTGGTTAAAGTTTTTCTAAGTCCACAAAGGGTCAAGGTCAAGGTCAAATTGTCAAGGACCTTTGTCTATGGTGAAAGCCTATCACTAATGAGTGTGCATATGAAGAAATGATATCTCTAGTTTAAAGCTTACAAAAAATATAAGCAAAGTTAAAGTTTTTTTGGTTAAAGTTTTTGGTTAAAGTTTTTGGTTAAATTTTTTTTGAAAGGGTCAAGGTCACAGTCTAAAGGTCATTTCGACATGGATGTTTGTCTCAAATGAAAGCCTATGCCCTAATGAGTGTTTCTGTAAAAAATAAAGCCTCTAGGATAAATATTGATAGAAATAAAAACTTTAACCTAATGCGGACGCCGACACCGACGCTGACATCCGAGGGTATGACAATAGCTCTTCCGAGACTTTCGTCCCGGGCGAGCTAAAAAACGAAGCAGTGCTACTATTAGGGGGGGGGGGGTATTATTAGGGGAAATACTGTGATCAAGTTTTTCCTTTATAAATTGAAATGTTGGATTGAAGTCCCCTTCAAAGACTGACAGATAAAAGCTTACTGCAGTAATGCCACAAGGGTGTGCCTGACTTGTCAGACATTGGTTTTTCTACCTGCAGACAAGTAGATTTATCTCTGCCACTTGTCCATGGACAAGTAAATCGTGGACAAATCTTGAAATGGTACATGATAGAGAATAATCAGCTAAATATGTGTATTTAAACATAGAAAATATTGTTTTCAATGAAGACAATGCTGGGTCTAGGCATTTCTTCATCAAAAACAATACTTTTGTTTATTTATCTATTCTCTTTTATACATTCAAGTTCTATTGATCCTGGACAAGTAAAAAATCATGTATTACTTGTCCAGGGACAAGTAGAAACAAGATGTGTTTGTGAAACACAAATGCCCCCGTAACAGCATTTTTTATTTAAATGTTCACCTTGACCTTTTGGCATGACCTTGACACCTACAGATGTACATCACGGAGATAATTCATCATGCCAACTATGAGACGGTGTATCTATAATAAGCTTGAATAAACTGAAGAATGGAAGTTTTTTGGTTGTTTTTAAGAAGTTTGACCTTGACAGTTGACCTTGTTTTTAGGACCAGCAGGTGTGGATCATCGAGATTTATCACCATGCAAAATATGAGCCTTGTATCTTGAATAGGCTTGAAGATATTGGCAATGTTAAGTTTTTTGGTTAAGTTTTTAAGTAATTAGACCTTGACGGAAGACCTTGACTTTATAACCAGCAGATGTGGACTATCGAGATCTATGAAAATGCCAAATATGAGCCTCTATCTTGAATAGGCTTGAGATATTGGCAATGTTAAGTTTTTTGGTTAAGTTTTTTGGTTATTTGACCTTGACAGATGACCTTGACTTTAGAACCAGCAGATGTGGACCATTGTCATCCATCATAAAGCCATATTAAGTCTTGTATCTCGAATAGGCTTGAAGATATTGGCAATGTTAAGTTTTTAGGTTATTTGACCTTGATAGATGACCTTGACAGATAACCTTGACTTTAGAACCAGCAGATGTGGTCCATTGCCATCTATCATAAAGCCATATATGAGCCTTGTATATTGAATAGGCTTGAAGATATTGGCAATGTTAAGTTTTTTGTTAAGTTTTTGGGTTGTTTGACCTTGATAGATGACCTTGACAGATAACCTTGACTTTAGAACCAGCAGATGTGGACCATTGGGATCTATCATCATGCCAAATATGAGCCTTGTATCTTGAATAGGCTTGACGATTTTGGCAATGTTAAGTTTTTTGTTTAACTTTTGCAGACAGGTGGACGGACAGAGGGACAACTGTAAAACATTATGCCCCCGATCTTTCGATACAGAGGCATAAAAATCTCTAAATTGGACAAATTGCTCATGATAGATCAAATGTGTGTATTTTTCCATTTATTTATTCTCACTACCGTAGCATATGCCCATACGAATGATGCCCCCAGAAGATGGTTTGTTACAGGGTTGAGGTGCAAGGATACATGACAAAACTACTGCCAAGATCCCCCATGGTTCTTTAACGTGCTCGGTGTAAAGCACCGTCCAATGGGGGCCTCGGTTTCACATCTCATCCGAAAGACAAATAGTTTTTTTTGTTAGTGTGCCAGCTCTGGAATGTAACCCACTTGGACGAATTTCGAATTACAATGGTTTTGAAGTCCAGAGCTCTACCAGCTGAGCTTATTGGGCTGACCAGGCAGCCAAAGGGCCCATATTTATAGCCCGATCAGTTTTACGTTGTCAATTGTGAAATTTCCATTATCAATCTATGATTGAAGTAGTAATGCTCAACCTAATTCACCAACCAACAAACACTGACATGTGATAGAAAGCCATGACTTGCTCTCCACAAGTGGACTCGACAAATATTTCATTTTATTCAGACAGAAAGAAGGACTTATACATTTATGCAAAATAACATCAGTCCTGCATTTAGGATATTAAAAATTTTTGCTAACAATTGGAAATTGTAACCCACTGTGCATGTGAGTATACATGAAAAGTGGGGCAACATTTGCCAAATGTTTTGCAAATCCATGGCTCAGTGCAAAATGGCTCAGAACCAAACAGTTGTAACTCCCTATATGATTATAGGGAGTTACAACCGTTTTGCACAGAACCATCAAATTTTTTTAATCCAGAACACAGGAAATTTGAGAGCAAAGATACAAAATTCACAACTTTTTTTTCTCTTTATTTATTGTATATTTACATATACATTTCATTCATCACCTCCCTTGGTGGATCTGGTATAAATGATCTGTGCATGGTGTTTGGAGACGAGGCGGATCAATCCTGAAATGAGAGAAAATTCACCGTCTGATCATACAGTCCATCTTACTCAAGCAACCATGTCTATTATGTAATTAACAGGGGTGTGGAAATAAGACTTTTCTCCACTTGTCCAAGGACAAGTAAAAGTCAAATTCCTACTTGCCCAGGATCAAAATGAACTTGCCAAAAAAAATGAATAAATTAATATTGAAAAAACCCATTGTTTCTAATGAAGAAAATGCTGTAACCCAGCATTTTCTTCATTAAAGACAATGTAATCTGCATTTGATTCAAACAAAAGGATGACTTTTCTCCTAGATCTTTTTAGTACTGTATCAAGATTTGCTCTGGTATTTGCTTGTTGATGGACAAGTGGCCTAGAAAAATATACTTGCCCGCAAGTCGAAAGGCCCGTGTCGGACAAGTCGGGCATGGGAATTCCACACCCCTGATTAAGCAACCATTTTTCTTAAGCAAATATTTTCAAAAGCCCCTTCTTTAAATCAAAATTTCTGAAAAGTAGATATAATTGTTAAAAAAAATGGAAATGAATCCTATGTTGATAGAATTCAAAATCTTCTCTATAAGACCATTGTTTAGTAACTTTTTAACAACTTATGATAATTAAAAAATTGGGGAATTCATACATAATCAAAATAATATTTCTTATTTGTACCTGTAATAAGTGAGCATTCCCTTTTAGTTGTCCCATAAAGGGTCACTTAATATATATATAAGTTTATACATGTTTACTGTAGTTTGGCAATTGTAAGGGGGATTTAGGCCTGTTGTTTACCAGTCTGGACTCCATTTTGCAAGCAAGGCGTCAAGATGAACTTATCCCTTGTCACACTGAACCCAGAATATTCTTGCTTTAACAGGAGGTATAGACAAAGATCAGCCTGCACATATGTGCAGTCTGATCTTAGTTCTTACCATCTGAACTTCATTTTTTAACCAGGTGTAACAGGTTGCATTTCTGAAATCAATACTCACTCACATATGGTAACTTCCAGTGCTTTTAGCACTTTGATTTTACATTTACTTTGCAAAGATTTTTATTCAGCATGACAAGGGTTAAAGGATGCTGGATCATATGAGAATTTCAAAAAAGATTTGAAATGCTCAGTAGGGTTCTACACTTAGAGTAATCCCGGAGTCCAAGGCTCCTTTATCACTTTGGACTGGTTCATTTTGTGAGTAAGAAGTCTGATGGATTTCCAAGATCATGTGACAATATTTTGGTTGGATTCCTTCAGTTGGATTCCTTATTTTAAGCTTTGACTCCTTGATTTCTCAGTTGGGAGTTTAATGGACTCCTTACTCACAGATGTGTCAATCTCTGAGCAGGGCAGTTCCTTAATTAGTTGTTTCCATATCTACTAAATTTCTGTAAACAAGAAAGCTAGTTTATCCCTTGGCCATGCTCCTATCTGAAGTCTACAGAGGTAAAAATTTGTGTATTCATAATTAACAAATGTAAAGCAAAATCTTACTGTCCAAATTGGTGATTTCTTCTGATGAATTTTCACAATTGTCACTTAGACATGTATTATAAACATCAAAAGAAAATGAGACATTTTAATGACAGGGTTTGACATTAATTTTTTTGGCTGCCAGACAGTCGGACTTGTTGCTGCCACATGCTGCTGGTCCTGACCAAATGTTCACTGGTCCTGACCAATTGTTTGTATCAGAAGTTAGGAAAAGCATAATTACATGGTTTTGTTTAGAAGATACCAAACTATTCCAAGTTATTTCACCTCGAACATTTACTAAATGGTTTTGACAAAATATTAATAATGAACTCGTAGGTAGTTGGTACTAGGAAACGCAGAAAGAAAAGTAACTGTTGAACATGTTTTATCTGCAGTCTGCTTTCATGATAAAAAAATTGAGATTTCAGTAGCTAAGTTAATTTCAAGAACTAACACTTAACACTGGTTCTACCTCTTGTCATAAAAGAAGCAGCAAAGTCTACCTGACATTTTGTCAAATCATCAATGTAAACAACCGTAAAGCATTCTGACCGTATTATCGTAAAGCCAAGCCTCGGATATTTTCCAGTTTATAAATATACAGAAACAAATATCTATTTGCGCTATGTAGAAATCACAATTGACAGTTGTTTCATGCATTGAAATATCGTGCGCGTGCTGTTTGTTGTTTGGGCCTCGTTTTGGAACGCCCTTCACCTTCGAAATGTTACTATATTTAGCAAACCGTGTTTCTGCATATTATGAAAGACGGCCAGAATAACTAATTTAAAATTTTTACACGTGACATCAAAATCTTTATGTTTTCTATAAAAATAAGAAATTTGCGTTTTTATGCCGTATTTTTGTATAACGACATTTGCGTAAAAGTTGGGATCCCAAAATAAATGGCTCTCATTTTCAATGAAGAGGTAAAACGGGAACCAGTAATGTGGGATTTCCCGGACTGATTACGCATGCGCGTCCAAAGCGGATATGATAGAAAAGTAAAATAATCATCGAGGACAATCATCCTTTCAACAAGCGAAAAGCTCAGTTTACTATCGGAAACAAATGAATCTATACAGGACGAATATAGATTTGAACTTAGGACGACCAGTCGAGCTTGTATCTGGCGGGTTCAACCCGACCGGACCGAGCAACAGGCAGACAAAGTCTGTCGGTCGTGGGTTAATGTCGAACCCTGTAATGTTTTCTACTCCTATTAAGTATTTACCACAATTTGTCCTACCTACAATAAATCTTAAGAGTTTAACACTTACAGCATCCAGATATTCCAAGGATGCCAAGATATTAAGCAGATTCCCATCAATAAAAAGTAAGGGAATCTGTCATAATCTCTCTAGATCTATATTATTTGATCATTTGTTCAGAACCAATTTTTTCCGAACCAAAGGTTGCAACTCCTCTTTGTTCATTATGTATGTTAAAAGAATTTTCTAAGGGTCAGATAAGGGTATTTCCAATACAGGGGCCATGATACGAATTCCCTGCTTCATACCTTTTCTCTGTAGTTCTCTCAGACCAGCTCTAGCCAAGGATCCTCTGACCTTCAACCTTTCTGACACCACCGACGGAGTTATCAACTTGTAACTCGGAACTTCTTTGTACAGCTTGTCATAGGTGGCCTTGTCAAACAGGGCGAGATTGTTCAACTTGTCTCGGACTTTTCCCTTTGACCACTTCTACAAAATATAAATAGAAAACTTTCATGACATTATAGTCCTACAACCTACAAGACTTGTATTGTTTTGTTACTAACTTTTGAGAAAAAGGAGCCAGACTCCATACTAATGAAATCAAGAGGTCCAAGCTCAATTTTTCATATTTTGGGTAGAACATAGTGAAAAAGAAAAAAATGCTTGAAACAAGCAATTTCTTCCTTTTCCACTATCATTCCCACAGAATATTAAGATAGCTTTCTTTCAACATAATTATTAGATACAATCAAATGTTATATGCAACAACTTTCATATAAAAAAATCTGGGTAGAAACTTATGTTAAGATATTTCTTTGATCATTTTATTGAGGGAATATTCTTTGACCAAGGAGGGCCCGAGCCATGGCCCAATCAAAGTCCTGTCCACAAAATAAGGAGTCACAGACTTCTCGACTCACTCTAGTGTTAAACCCTGAAATCTGGGATTTAGGTAAAAATTATGTATGTCATGTGCCTAGAAATATTACGGCTCTGACATTAGTTTTACACAGACCATTCAAAACCCAGCCTGATAATTAACACTCTATATATATATTAATTAGCTGACAACTAAGTTATTGGCGAGGGGTGGGTGTGGGGATGGGGGGTGTCTTTTCATAAAATTCACTATCAGAGTGTTCCTTGGTTACAAGTGAAGAAAGTGTTCAGTTGGATATACCTGGGTGTGGAAATATAAATTTTCTCCACTTGTCCATGGACAAGTAAAAATCAATTTCTCCCTTGTCCAAGAACAAAATGAACTTGTCCGCCAAAAAAATTAGAATGGTAAAAATTGAGAAAACATTATTTTTAATGAAGAAAATGCTGTAAACCGGACTTTTCTTCATTAAAGACAGTATTTTCTACCCTTTGATACAAACATTAGGATGACTTTTTTCCTAGATCTTTGAAGTACTATTCCCAGATTTGCTCTGGTATTTACTTGTCCATGGACAAGTAGCCTAGAAAAATGTACTTTCCTGCAAGTGGAAAAGCTCATATTGGACAAGTCAGGCACACCTCTGGGATATATATTATGAACTTGTCGGGTTCAACTTCTCGAAAAAATAGAATGGTATACCCAAAGAGATGGGGCTATATTAGGTCATGAGGACCTATTTAAATGCTTTGACAATGATTTACTAGTGGTGTAACAATAGGTTGAACTATCCCTATATCTTGATATTTTACCTTGCGATAACATATTTAAAATAAATATCCCAATAATTCTTCTATCGATGTTTACAATAGTTTTTAAGAAAATGAAAGTTGAACTAATTTTAGTAAAAATGATGTCTTTCTGAATGTTTTCATCAGAGAATGAGGTCAAATCCAAATGCTTTATGAGGGAATATCTGTAATAAAAAAAACTCATCTTGATCATTTACTTGCAATATGCAAGGTAAACAGCATCTTACAACAATATAAAGTTGCTGCCTAATAAAAGGTACGACATTCAAACATTGATTTTTATCTAATTTTTCTGTAAAAACAACTATTGTAATAGTATTGCAATAGTTTTCTGACTATTGCAATACTATTCCAATAACAAGTTTACTATCGCAATACTATTGTGATACACTATTTTTTATCTCAAAACAGGGGTGTGGAATTCCCATGCCCGACTTGTCCGACATGGGCTTTTCTACTTGCGGGTAAGTACATATTTCTAGGCCACTTGTCTGTGAACAAGTAAATACCAGAGCAAAGGGAAGGAAACATAGTCTTCAATGAAGAAAATGCTGGGTTACAGCATTTTCTTCATTAAAAGCAATATTTCTCAATATTTATCTACCCCATTTTGATCCTGGACAAGTAAGAAATCAGCTTTAACTTGTCTAGAGACAAGTGGAGAAACTCTGTATTTCCACACCCCTGCACAAAAGTCACCCATATGATTTACCTTCTTCTTTGCTTTGCCACCTCCGCCTTCCTTTTTCTTCTGTGTAGGCTTAGCTTTTGATCCTGCTTTAGGGTCCTGCTTTTTAGCTCCCTGCCAAAGATGAAATGGATTATATACTAAGTTTATGCAGAATGAAATTTCTGTTGTAGAATGTAGCATAATAATCTATTTGTTTTATAATAGTATTATGTAACAACTCAAGATTAAATTGTAAGGGTAAGGCTATTTATTTCATAACTGCCATATATGAAAAGGGTCTGCAACCATAGAAGTTTGATTCACCGCATGTAACTAATACTTTTTGAAAATTATATGCCAAGTAGTATTTCTGACAAATCTCAGGCACGTAAAAAGCAGGGATTAAACAGCAAAGGGTTAACCCTTTCCTGTTTAATCCCTGGTTTTTACGTCCCTGTGATTTTATAATTGAGAAAACATTGTGGAAAAAGAAGTTTCTTGTGACAAGCAATTTCTTCTTTTTTCCACAATATTTTCTACCCTACTGAATGGTTATTTTTCAAATTAAATCCACTTTTAAATTTTCGTCTGCAAAACCTTTGAATTCGGACAGGTCCAAAATTTGGTAAAACATCACATTTCAAGACTACAAGTATAAAGATCTTTTTATAACGTTATTTCTTATATTAATGCACTTTAAAAAAAAAATATTTTTCAATAATCATAAAGGCTATATTTTATATCATTGCACTTCCTTTAGACTCGTTCTCTTAATTTTTGGCTCTTTAGGGTTACTTCAAAATATTTATTTTGTCCTTGTATTAATTTTTTTCAAGTTCTTGAATTGAAATATTAAAACTTAAGTCTGTAGTACCTTGGTCTTAGTACTCTCAGTAATTTGCTTCTTTTCACATGCTTATATAATTATTGAAAATTGTTTAAACCCATTCAGTCAAAACAAATATTTTCATTTATTAGATCTACTTCAAAATTTCATCGTCTTAAATTTAGTGGTTTATGGATGGACTGAGCAAATGGCGAAATTCCTGTGATACATGTAATATTATTCACTGATTTTGCACATAGGTGCAAGCCATTGTCTAGATCTTTTCTTGATAACCAGTTGAATATTATTTTCTTTCATTTAAAGATTTCATAACGAGGCCCTTTTTAAATAATTCTGTTTAAACAAATAAAATCTCTGAAAGTTGAATAGTTTAATATTACTGGGTAACAACATCTTACCAATATTTTCATTACTGTAGCTTCATGGGTGAAAGTAAAAATTTTTGTAAACAAGAGGACCATGATGGTTCTATATCGCTTGCCTACGTATCTTTGTCTCATTTAATAAATTAAATTTTCCGGCAAAGTCATAATTGTACTTTATGTTTTGAGGCCTGTAAGACTGTAAACCATAAAATTTTGACTAAGGCCCCTTTTTCCGTGATATGACATGGATCCTTCCCATTTTCCAAAGGGTTCATCTTTGTGACCTGACAAACATTCTGACCAAGTTTCATGAATATTGGACCATGTTTGTGGCCCCTAAAGTGAGAACAAGAAAATTGTGATCAAGGCCCTTTTTCCAGGGATATGGCATGGATCCTTCCTATTTTCGATAGGTTTCATCTTTGTAACCTGACAAGCATTCTGACCAAATTTCATGAAGATTGGGCAATTTTTGTGGCCTTTAGAGTGTAAACACTTTAATTGCATGGCAGCAACAATGAACAACGCATGACAGACATTCAATGATAACAAAAGCCCACCTTGAGCATGAGTGCTCAGGTGAGCTAAAAAAACGCAACCAGAAAACATTTCTGAAAGGTCAATCGGCTGTTCTCCAATAAATGGAATCTTTGGAGAACACAAGGGAATCCCAATGACATCATATATGTAGTCTTCGACAACATGTCTGAAGGGAGATTTGAGAAGACATATTTTTTGTCTTCACTTTTTCGAGTAATTCCCCAGATTAAATAAGTCTAGATGCAACATTACTGCCAGTACATTTATTAGCTCACTACCTAGAATGTTTGGCAGGGTGAGAAAAATGAAGCTGCATTAATCTCTGTTATATCACTGGATACCTAAACATCATAACTACATTTTGAGTATGCCGTATTTCCTAGGCCTACCTTGCAAGATACATCTAAGGACCAATTCCAAATAGAAAATCCACAAAGTTTCTCATACATTGTAGATCTATTGGTTCTATAATTTAGTAAATGAAAGTAATAAAAGGTCATTGTGCAAACAAAGCTCGCACCTACAGCTTAAAGTTAAAGGTAGGAGTTAAAGTTCCCACTGCTTTTTTAGATAAGGGTTTTTTGTCACCCATATGTACGTGAATGGGAACACTGAAAGCCCTGATTTTAACACTTGGAACTTGTGTATTTTGAAAGACCTTCCAAGAATGATGGACTTTGGGAGCAAAAATGAAACTTATTTTTAGTAAGGAAACAAGCAATGTATAAAGTGACCAGGTTTGATTTGATTTGAATTGGGGTTTTACGTCACTTTCAACAATCTCTCAGTTATATTGTGTCGACTGGAGCACCTAACAATGGATTCCTGGTATTTCTCACACCAGTACAACCACATCCCTTTCCTAGCCTCTAGTTGCTATTCCACATAGGTTTACGATTATCTACCCATTGGTGGAAGACAAATAGTCGGAAAGGATAAGTGCCGCGGCCGGGGATCAAACCCGTGCGAATAAAGACCCCTGGATTAGAAGTCTGGCGCGCTACCAACTGTAATTACAGCTTTTTTAGCCGAAGATATACCGGCTAACATCTTGTCGGAATCACATCCTTTAACATTTAGACCTTTAGACCTGACATAGTTTCTATAAAACATGTGCCCATATTCAAAGTACCCCTCTTACACTTTTTACGAAGAAAAAACAAGAAGAATTGTATTGAGTATCTTTCACTCATATAAGGTTAATTTCTTCTGATGTTAGCACTTATCTAAATGACTGTGACCAGAGCTGCAGATAATTTTTTGTCTTTAAGGGTTTTTACCCCCTAATTTTTTCTGTAATGCTGATTTATAATGCAGCAATGCTGAAAAATATTTTAGGGTTAACATGAATTGTTCTCATCTTAAAATGTTAAAAAAACGATTTTAGCTATTAACATCCTGAATAATATCTTTGAGAAATCTATATTTGACAATTGCCCTGTTAAATATCTGTGATGGTGTCACACCTCAAATTCTTATATTTAATGGATGTCCTGTATAGCTGCTGCCAGTCTCGAGTTGCCGTCACAGAAAGAGCATCCATGTTTCCTTGCCAATAATTCGCTGGGGGGGGGGGGGGGGGGGGGGAGGATTTATTATTTTGAACAACATACTATGAACAATAGCATAAGGACCATTACCCTTTGATATTAAAACAAGAGGACCAAGATGGTCCTAGATCGCTCACCTGAGTCTCTATGACCCCTGGGACATCACATTAATTAGATAGGCAGATGTCAAAAAGAAGATAATTGCCTAAGATCAATACCATGGAACGTTTTCAGCGAAGAGCAAGACAGATATGCCTTTTTGCTCTTTGATTCTATGTAAAAAGGGTTGCACCCGGGTGAAGCCCAAATATGATCCTAGGGTCTTGATATGAACAAACTTGGTAGAGGTCCACTAGATGATGCTACATACCAAATATGAAAGCTGTCTGCCTTCTGGTTTCAGATAAGAAGATTTTTGAAGATTTTCATTTTTTTACCCTTCGTGCTCATAAGAGATAAAGGGATGCACCCATGCAAAGCACAAATATGACCCAAGGGTCTTGATATGAACAAACTTGGTAGAGGCCCACTAGGTGATGCTACACACCAAATATTAAAGCTGTCTGCCATCTGGTTACAGAGAAGAAGATTTTTAAAGATTTTTGCTCTTTGATTCTATGTAAAAAGGGTTGGGCCCGGGCAAAGCCCAAACATGATCCTAGGGTCTTGATATGAACAAACTTGGTAGAGGTCCACTAGATGATGCTACATACCAAATATGAAAGCTGTCTGCCTTCTGGTTTCAGAGAAGAAGATTTTTAAAGATTTTCAATTTTTTACCCTTCGTGCTCATAAGAGATAAAGGGATGCACCCATGCAAAGCACAAATATGACCCAAGGGTTTTGTTATGAACAAACTTGGTAGAGGCCCACTAGGTGATGCTACACACCAAATATTTAAGCTGTCTGCCATCTGGTTACAGAGAAGAAGATTTTTAAAGATTTTCGCTCTTTGATTCTATGTAAAAAGGGTTGGGCCCCGGCTAAGCCCAAATATGACCCTAGGGTCTTGATATGAACAAACTTGGTAGAGGTCCACTAGATGATGCTACATACCAAATATGAAACCTGTCTGCCTTCTGGTTTCAGAGAAGAAGATTTTTAAAGATTTTCATATTTTCACCCTTTTTTGTTAAGGGTAAAGGGAATGTAAAGGGTGGATTTCATTTATTTGAACAACTGTGGTAGAGCTTGACCTAAGGAACATCCCTGCCAAGTTTCATCAAGATTGGCCCACTGGTTTAGGAGGAGAAGATGTTTAAAGAAATCGTGGACGACGGACGACGCACGACTGACGACGGACATTCTACGATCCCAATAGCTCACCTGAGCACGAAGTGCTCAGGTGAGCTAAAAAAATCAAAGTGGTAGATGATGACGCAGGAACCAGAAAAACTGTCAGGATATTGGCCTGACAGTCCTTTGTGGACAATAAACTGTGAGACCAAAGCCAAACCTGTCAAACTGAATATTTTATGGGGCAAATAATATCATTCTTGTTTTCTTTCCTCTTTGAGAAATGACATAATAACAAGGTTGTATAAAAATCCTCCAAATCTGTCAGTGCTTTCAGTGCTTTGATTCAAGACTGATGGATCCTAGGTTAACAGGGTTAGAAAATAGAAACTGTCTTTGTAAGTCACAATGTTACAATAACTTGTGGTTTTCATTAAAAATAAAAACGGACATAATTTGATGGGTCGAACATTCTTGGGTATGAATAAGCGGAAAATCAATTTAGTCTATATGCTTTTCAAACTGGAAAAATGCAAAAAATTCAGGTAGAAAAAGATTAGCTACCAATAATTCTTTCTAAAATTGATCCCCAAATCATCTTTTCTTCCTTTTTATTGATACGATTTGTGAAAGAGAATTTGGGCTATAGCAGCTCCGAAAGTCGTAAAGAAACTGTTAGTAGATGAAATCTAGACCCATGTCAAGTTGAAAATTAATGTTTGTTTCCATGAGAAAGTTATTCAGAATTCTATTTTCAAAGGTGAAAGAAATTTTTAACTGTTTAAACAGAGGGTACCCTTAAACAGATTGTTTGCCAAGAAAATAGTGTCGGACATTTGGAACGGAATGGTACAATTTAACGGATCCGTTTTCGCCATGACTGAAATGGTTGTGTACTTCTGTGTCAACTGTTTGCTTTGAACCCGCCAATGTTTGGGTGTCATTTCCCATATTTTGTTTGGGAATATTTAGTTCAGATTTTCATGTATTATTCAAATATCAAAATTATAGAAAACGGAAACCAGCACTGGACACACTCATTAAGTGTCATCTGTTGCAAATTTGAATTATGTTCAGACGTCATACGATCGAAAATACACATTTAGAACCATTGGTAATGATGATCGGCGATTTGAAATGTGTTTTTGTACCCCCTTAAATATCTTCAAATGGGTTTTTGTTGATTTTAAAAGCATTTTCATGCAAAAACGCATCTTATATGTAGCTCTGACTGTGACTAAGGAAATCAATCTAGGAATAAACGAGAAAAAGCAAAAAGCCACCGATTTGACTTGTTAAAATCTATTTTGGTCTTCGGAAAATAAGTTATCATGTGCATGTTATGTACAGCACCTGGGGAAGTTAACTGCACTTATTTTATCCATTGACAATATCTTCGGAGTAGAAAACGGTCAGGTCAACAAAGGATTTCATTTTATTTGTTTTGTTCGTATACGACTTAAAAATCATAAAAACAGCCTTAAACCCCATTCAAGCCAAAAAGAGAAGGAGCAATTGGAAAAGACAGACATATGATATTAATTTGATAAATCATTCATATGCATCGATACAGCAAAAGGTTGCAGTGCAGAAGCTTTTTTTTAAATTCAGTAGATTTAGTTGAATAAATGAGTAAATCATGAAGAAGGGGTCTTTCCTCTAATAACTTCTCCCGTCTATAGGTTAAACCTATTATTATATTATCCAAGTTGGTTTTTAAAAGGTATCATGGTTTAACTAGTTTTCAATACTCTAACAGATGCAGACTTCTGGAAAGTTGAAAAATTTTGTGAGTCATTTGGTCAGGCATTTTCTAAAAAATGCCAGACCAAATAAACATTTGCCGGACAAAAAAAACCCCTAAAAATGAGCCAAAAGTTAAATGAAATCTTAATAAACAGTATATACTTTATGTAGTATTCTCATTGAGGGCCGTTTTACCCAATTGTATGTTTCACGGAAAGTCGGTTTTCATGTTGTTACTATATATAGATCAGCTTGGCAACAGTTAAAAACAAATAAAACGTTAAAACTAAACGAGCTTTTGTTTGTTCATTATTAGCCACTTAAACACTAAACTTTATTCTCTTGTGAATTCAAAAATTTTATTAAAATTTAATGTAGTCCTTGGTCCTTTCTCTCCTTTCTTCGCCCGTTAGGTATGCGTTTTTTGCCAGGCTGGGTATACGCGGAGAAACATATTAAAATGACCTTGTCCTTCTTGTTAACCTTAAGATTTAAGAGAAATGTTTGCAGATTGGCCCAATTAAAGAAATTAGCCAATCCAGTTGGTTCCTTAATTGGATCGTCCAAGGAGATGATCGATTGAGGTCAGTCGTTAAATTCCGCCTATCTCCGAAGGCGAATGCTGTTAGAGGGCACAGTAGCCATTCTGATTACAATTTATTTATAGAAATTTTATTTAAAAAAGTGGGAAATAACAACAACCTTTAATTGGACAAAATTCGTTCACGTAGTATTACTTCTTCACTTTAAATTTTACACCTTGGAAAAATTATCGTCGGACAATTGGACATACAAGATATTTTTTTTGCCTGTCCAGCATTGTTTATGCCGGTCAGGTCCGAAGGACCGGCACATTTCCAGAAGTCTGCAGATGGGAGTAATGAGTGGCAAAATAAAGTGATGGGCCTACAAAATCAGACATAAACCCTGAATTCTAACCTTTTCTGTCTCCAAAAATCTTATATTTGCCAATTTTGGTAAAAGGAGCTCTAGAATACAGTGACAGCCAGGTCACCAAGCACATGCTCAAAGATCGGGGTCTCGAATTCAGGTACGTATCGAAAACAGGTTGACATACGGATAAATCAAGAATTCCACCAGGGTGATAACCATGTGTTAATCTCGAAAACCCATGACACGGTGTCTTGAGTCGTCCATGACAAAACTTCTAAATGGCAATATGAAAAACGGACACGTTGTTGTTAACTCAACCTTTAAACAACCATTTCAATTCGATTCTGTTGAAAATGATTGACCAGAAAACAAGATAAAAGCATAAATTGAACAGACCATGTTGACTCGAGGGAGATAACCGGAAAAGAGGAAGTATAATTACCCACAATTCTCCAAATCGAAATTACCGCTTACGTAAAGTAAAATTGATAACAAATTATTTGGTTTGTAAATATCAACTAAACAATAAATGAGAGAATGTCGAAAGAAAAAATGATATATATTTTCGAATATTGTGTTTTTCAATAAAACAGACAAAAGTTTTAGTCAATTTTTCATTTCATAAATTTTTTTTTACACGTTGAAGCTATCGTCGCACAAATCCTGCGCAAATCAAACCGAAAGAAGATTTTCCAAAATTTGCGATGCATTTTAAATTGTAAAAGAAGATCAAAGGTAATTTAGTTTCAAAATAGGAATTTGGTCAAGTGATTTCAAAAAATAATATTTGTTCATATATTTAGTTAATTTCGTTTTTATGGTTAGAAAGTCGGGTGTGTTTTTTGACATAATATGAAATAAGGCAAAAAGCCTTAAAAGCGATCGCAGCTTATCTGAAAAATTGCTAGTTACAAGAGAGAGAGAGAGAATGAAAGAGAGACAGAGAGAGAGACAGAGGGGTGGGGGGCATATGTAATCTATAGTTTAGTGCGAATGTATTGAGTAGATTTATGTTTCTGATGCACAGTCTATTCCATACTTCATTATCGTTTCATCATTTAAGAGATAATGAGATTATTTCTCATATTCATCGATGTATGAAACTGAAAAACTAATCACACTGTATGAATATGTGATGCAGATTCACACATGATTTTGATTGGGTTATCAATTTACACCACTATGAAATCAAGACCTAACTTCTAGATAACCTCAGATTAAATCGCAAAAACGTTAAAATTTATCAATAATAGTAGAAAGTCTATATGGGTCTACTTTCCGCTGAAACAAATTTTTCAGCCAATAAGAATGCATAAACCTTTTTAACATAACTGGAATTGAAGTAACATCTTTAAGAAATAAAGGCTTTTGGCGACGGGTCCTTGTAGGCACATACACAACAACAAAATCCAAACACAATAACCTGAACTTTACAATCAAGCATTTCTGTCTTTCCCTCAATGATTTCTCATGACCTGAAATATCAATTTATTGTTACAATTCTTGTTTTGGATGTTACAACTTCAACTAAGGTCACTATTTTCTACATTAAACTCGTTGAAAATCGCAAGAACATGTTGCATGTATTTAAAAGTTCACTAGTCTATGATTGAAATGTTTTAAGTTCAAGACTAAAGTATTCGTGACGTCATTAGCCATCATTGATGACGTCAAAATATTTGTTGTCATTTTAATCTAAACATGCATGCATCATGTAAATCTGAGGTTTTAAACGTGTTCCAGGCCGTATATGTGTAAGGACTAAAGGTAGGAATGTTGAAATTAGCCTTATCATACTGTATAGCAAAAATTGATAATTATTTTGTTGGAATTTCCGCGCAAAATATTTCGGTCGGCCTCGATTTTGGCTTTGTTTATGTTGCTTCCGGTAGAAAATAAAATATTCATTGAAACATCATTTTTTTGGGATAGCTTAAATTAATTTCCATTTTTTAGCTTCACTGGCTGAAAGGGGGGGGGAGGGGGTTCTTTACCCTCGGTATTCGACAGTTGCCATTCACCGAGCGGAATGATCCTTGGGTGACCCTCTTTCAAAGTTGTTCAAGAAATTTTGATCCAATTAAAATCATGGATTTAATGGGCATGGCTAATTTCCAAATATGGTAAAAAGTGACATTTCTCAGGTTCTTATCGATGGATACTAATTAAATTTTACATGAATGATCCTTGGGTGACCCTTTATAAGTCTACAAAAAATTATTGTGATCGGATGAAAAATATGTATTTTATAGGCGGAGGTCATTTCTCTGTATGGTATAAAGTTGAAACTTTGAAAATCATTTTCTCAGAATCTAACTGATGGATATCAACCAAATTTTATATGAATGATCCTTGTGTGACCCTTGATTAGTCTACAAAAAATTATTGTGATCAGATGAAAAATATGTATTTTATGGGCCAATGTCATTTCTCTATATGTTATGTAGTGGAAACTTTGAAAATCATTTTCTCAGAATGTAACTGATGGATATCAATCAAACTTCATTAGTATGATCCTTGGATGATCCATTATCATGCAGCCAAAAATTATTGTCATTGAATGAAAAATATGTATTATATGGGCCGAGGTCATTTCTCTTTATGTTATATGGTGGAAACTTTGAAATCATTTCAACATCAGTAGAACCAAAAATATTTAAAAATCTAGTCAAAACTTAGATTTGCTATTACAAGAATTTCAATCCTGTGGAGCGACTCAAGCCATTCATGGCTTTCTTGTTTAATCTTTCATTTGCAAAGGATTCTTTAAGGTATTTTTTCAATACAATTTTTAACCTTTTTTCTGTCCTGCAAGTTATTTCACTCAGGATGGAAAATGACATGTTTGTTTCGTTTGACAGTATAACAAAATAGAATAGAATAACATACGTTACCATAAACGCTCGCTTCGCGCGAACGACCGTTGTGAGCTGTGCTCACTATAACTAACACTTTAGAACATTTTGTGGGAATGGCCGCATGAATCGCTTCGGTCGGCCTCGCTTTTGGCTTTGTTTTGTTGCTTCCGGTAGTAAATTAAACTTTTATAGAAAGCTCGTTTTAACGGGATAGCTTAAATTAATTTCAATTTTTAAATCTTTCTTTTACAAACGATACGTTGAGGTATTTTTCCAATACAATTTTTGAATTTTTTTCTATCCTACAAGTGAATTCACTCCGGGTGAGAAATGACACGATTGTTTTGTTTGACAGTAAAATAGAATAGATTAGAATAACACAGGTTACCATTAACGCTCGCTTCGCGCTCACGGCCGTTCGCGAGCTGTGCTCGCTATTAACAATGGATAAGAACTGGGTTTATAATCACCAGGGGGTATAGAAGACGATGATGTCTTGCGACCCTGAACTAGAGATGTAAGATGTAATTGACCATCTTATTTCTTCTTCCAATTACTGTGCTGGACTCCTCTGGAGCATTGTCGCACAACTGTGAACTTTGTACATGCGTGACGAGCACAACAAAAATTTAAAATCAGGCTAAAAACATCGTGCTCCAGAGTAACCAGCTCAACATGCCCATCCTGGTCTTGAATACCTCAATGGATGGGGATATAGTGACATTCTCAGGTAGGCTGTTCCAGAGGCGTATGCCTGATGGAAAAAAGGAGAATCTGTAGGAATTTACTCTAGTAAATGGTACAAGAAAGTGGCTTGCATGACCTCTGGTGTGGACTCCTGCTGGTATTAAGATATTGGTGTAGTTGATGTATACAAGTCTGTTTACAATCCTATACATCATTATAGTCTTTGCCTGTATGCGCCGAGTACTGGCCCCTAAAGAAAGTGAAATTGGCCCCCGCATTGAAATAAGGGTCAAACCAGCCTGCTTTCTTTCTTCAAATGTATTATGCTTGATGAAAAATCGTTGAACTAAAATATCAAAAATTTTCTATTTCCTTTGAAATATAACGCTGTTTTTGTTTGCTTGTTGACTGTTTCATTTATGGGAGTAAAGTGATTAAATCTTCTTGTAATTATAATCAGACCCACATTGTTGTACTTTAAGCTGAATGTTAAAGCTATTATTATAACTTCATTTGAAAGAGATTGCAGACAACCTCGAAAGATTATTTTTATCAAGAAACAATTGATATTGAAGAACTGTGTCTTTGGGGAAACAGTCTTTACCAAGAATGAAGAACATTCTCTATTAATTCTTTCAAAAACACTGAATGTATTTTATGTTAGATATTGTGACACTGTCATGCATGACATGTCCTAGGGTAAATTATTTTTTTTAAAATTCTTGAATGCTTTGTGAATTAAAATATTTATGCATTGCAAAAGATTAATGATTACTCACAAAAAGAAACCTATGTCCATAAAATGCTAACAATTTAAAGAGAGATTTAATTTGGCCATGGTTAACATTATGATGTCATTCTTTGTGATGTCATCTACACGATGTCATGACAACATACTGGTTGCTATGGAAAATAAATGCAGGAGAAAATAATGTACATGCATGTAAAATTCCGTTATAATATCTTGATTGGTTTGCGAGATATAGAACCAGTCTCACTATTTCTTGGATGACAGTCATACTTATCACATATTTCTGAATTGTATGTCTTTACAAATGTTGTGTTCCCGTTGTAAGTAAGGGTATTGTGTGTGGCTTTAAATATGAATACATATTAAATATGAGTGAAATTGAGAATGCTTGAAGCAATTTATGTGTTGAATCAAAGAATTCTGAGAAAAATACCACCTTGACCTTTTCTATAAGATTAGAGAATATTGTTTCACCAGTTCCTGTTTTTCTGTCCAAGGACAGGGTCATCTATCAAGGTCAAACTTGGCAAAATTAAAAAAAAACTTTCAAAACATTAATAAAAAAAAATACCTTAGCCTGAAATTTCCAAGATATAATGTTGGTATATTGAAGGATCTTATTGATATGCATCTGCAGATACCAATATCAAGGTCATCTGATGATATTAAGGTCATGTAGCAAGGTCTAACTTCTTGTATTTTAACCATTTATTTTAAAAATAATATATTCCATTCACTCATAGCCTATTCAAGATAGAATGCTTATATTTCATAATTGTTGATAGATATCATTAATTCTCATTTTTTAAGGCTAAAGTCATGCTAAGGTTCAGCTTGGTTAACTTTGAAGGTAACAATTAAACACATACACAAAATTATCAAAAACTTTCAAATCATTTCAAGCCCCTTCACATAATATCTATTTTTGGCATGATAATAGGTAATTTTAATATGCATCTCCAGACATCAAAGACAAGACATTTGGTCAATGTCATCTGTTAAGGTCATATTTCTTGAAAAATGCTATTTCCAAGGCATTAATGCTTCAAAACATATCTTACGATCAATTTTGTCATAAGACGTTTAGTAAAACGGGCCCCTGGTATTTCTCACACCAGTACAACCAGTACAACCACCACATCCTTTCCTAGGCTCCAGCTGCTATCTCCCATAGGTCTACGATTATCAACTCATTGATGAAAGACAATAGTTGGAAAGAATGAGTGCTGCCGTCGGGGATCAAACCCGGGGCCTCTAGATTGACAGTCCGACACACTACCAACTGCGCTATGACGGCGGCTATGATTATGAAAAAAAGAATGAATAGCCTTTTTCAGTCTTTCAAAATGATTTACTTCATAAGCCATTAGTTGTTTGTGTTTCCTTGAAAATTCTTCAAGAAGAAGAGTTTTAAGAGATTAATCTGTTGTTAAATCCCCCGTCTGTGTTTGTGAACATTTATGAAAGGCATTACAGTGATCTTAGACAACAATGTACACAAAAACTAGACTTTTATTCTCAAAGATAAGCTTGAATTTGTTATTCCAATATTCCGTAATTCAAATGATAATGATGCGATGATCTAAACATAGGCCCAACTTGATGAATATTTATGACCTGCAGTATTTCGGTTGTATACCGCTCTTATACCGCTCCTGCGCATGGACGTATTTCATGTGACCAAAATCGCATTTACATATTTACTTTATATGGCAGATCATGCGTTTTCACGAAAAAGCCGCCTTTTGTTGATTGACTTGTATTTCTTTGTAACTCATGTTTCATAAGACCAAGCCAAGAAAAAATATTCAAAGAATATTCACAAAAGAGCAATTTTTTTACTCTAAACGCAGACTGTGGCTTTAACTTGTGTCCCAATGTGTGCTGCATCTAAAACATACTACATGTACATAAAAGTAAATTATTATACTACAATTCTGATTCAATGGACTAAAGAAATAGAATGATAGAACTCAAATATCAATCTCTCCTTAATGGCAGAAGAACACAAACTTTTCATAACATTTTAATCAGAACAGTTTAATTATTTCATAGTTGTTTTAAAAAGGTTTGTTCACTATATATCAATTTTGCCAAATTGCTTAACTAGCTTGTCTATTTCAACCCATGAGAAGAAAATTTCTTGTCTGGGTAATGAAACAAATTGAGTTGGGTGATATGACTGAATGGTTACTAGTGAGTCAAGACAATATTTTTTAGCACCTTTACTTTCTAGGTTGAATTAGGGTTCCGAAGATTTTTTTACACCTCCTTAGTTAGCCATAAGCTTTTGTGTTAAATGTTTCAATGTTCTATGACTAACGATGATCATTATGTTCATGCTGTTTGCATCAACCGTTGTTGCACAGATATTCAGTCAACTTTTCTTTTTAACTATAACTTAATGTGAAAACCTGAATATATTGACTGATTATGCAGATAATAAAAACAATTTACTGCCTTTTACTGTGAAAATCAAAAGAGAAGAAAATGGGACACTTGAATTCTGCAAAATTTTTTTGCAATTTTCTTCAAATATGAGTCATAAAATTCAATTGACGTCCAGGATGAGAATCTATCGAAAAATTACTGTGAAATAGCCTGTTACCTTTGACTTTAAATGAAGTTAAACCGAGATGGGTTTTTTTTACAAAGTGCATCAAGTATTTCAAATTCATAAACATGTCAGATTGTTTTGTAAAACTGAAAATTTCTTTTGTGGTTCAGTATAGTTCACCTTATATCTGGCCCATAGAAAACATTTAGAACATATTTGGTCAGATTATGTTTGTCTGGTCACTGAAGTGTTTATAACACTAATATTCAAACATTCCAATAAAAAACAAGAGTCCAAGAATGACCTTAATTTGTCCACCTTAATAATAGTAGATGAATAAGAAGAAGCTTGCAATCAAAAAAAAAGAAAGAAATTGGCCTAAGGCTTTGGAAGGAGAATCATGTGTAATAATTTTAAAGTCAAAATAAGGCTCAATCCTGCCACACAAATATGTTGGCACCTATCATAATTCATGAACAAGTTTTTAAAAGGGTCACCTACAGAACATTTAGACCAAGTTTTGTTGAAACTACAATGTGATGAGATGATGTTTAAAGATCTCAGGGTCAAAATAAACCCAACGCTGACACACCAATATTTGGGGGTCATTCCAGAACCTAAAAAAAACAAAAACAAACAAGTTTTGAAAAGGGTCACCAAAGGAGAATTTATGCCAAGTATGGTTGGAATTGACCCACTCTTAATTTTTAGATGGAGAAAACATTTGAAGATTTCAAGGTCAAAATCACATCTATTTATGGGGTCCATGAAAATTTCACATGCAGGATCACCAAAGTAAACTTTTTTCCAAGTTTAGCTGAATTATACCCCTTAGTTAATGAGGAGAATATGTTTTGAATAAGCTCCACCCTGCCATGCCAAAATTTGGGAATCAATCAAAATTTAATTAAAAGTTTTGAGAACTGTCACCAAAGAAACGTTTCTTTTTTTGGTTGAAATCTGTGCAGACAGGTAACTGAGGAGAAGATGATTTTGGATTTAAGGGCCAAAACAAGCCCTGCCCTGCCACAAGTGCAAGATATTCCTTATTGGAATCTTCCACCAGGAAACATGCTTTTCTGTTATTCAAACTCTACTGTAGAGCCATTTTTACCAAATCTTCATGAAACTTAGGCTGACTTATGGTCAGGTAAAAGAACTTATCTGTATTCTAAAAAATTCTTTTTGAAGATATAAGACAAGGGTCTTTAATCACAAATTCATTGAAATAAGGGGCAACAAGTTAGCGGAATGTTCTTTAAACATAGTAAGAATGTTTTTCAAGTCATTAAGAAACAGTTATATTCATTCTTTCATCCTTCATTTTGGTCAAAAAATGCAAACTTGATAAATGCTTAATAATTGCAGTCTCATGAAAAGTTTGAATTCCAAAGGTTTATACTCTGCATATCTAAATCTCTTATTTCTTAAATGTTTAATCAATATTTTGTTCTATAAATTGTCATGAATGGTATCCTTGAAGAAAGTATTAAAATTGCTGATCAAATGATTTTTCTTTAACAAGCAAATTGTGGTTACTGTATGATGAATAGACAATACTTTGTTATTTTACATCATAATAGTTGATTATTATTCAATGAAAAAGAAAAAGAAGTGAGTTAGTACTTTATTGCAAAATCTAACCATCAGACAAAAAAACTTAGTGCAAGAGAGTACTAACTGACTTAGTACAGTCTTGCACAAAATATTTTTCTGAAAATTACAAAAACTGAGTGCAATACAGTACTTAGTCAATAAATGTCAAATATCTTCAAAAATATTTTAAAGTGATTTTAGATAACTACATGCCTCTATAAGAAATAATATTTTTAATGAGGGCACCAAAAAAATCCATCATTCATTGAACAATGCAAAAGAGAGAATGTTTTCTGCGCCTCCTGTAAAATTTTCAAAAACGTAGTTATTACAGTCTTGTGCTGAACCCTCGTTATGTTATATAAGGCCAAAAGCCGAAAAATGATAATTGCAAGCTTTGTCAAATTAACGCATGTCCGTCAACAGCAATCACCAATAATTCAGATCTGTTGTCTACTAAAACCCCATGAAATCCTGTCTGTCGACAGAGGCAACATTTATTTGACTACATTTTGTCTTTGACAACTCAATGCCAGTTTATTGTTTTAATTTATGGACTCAAATTTGGAAGAAATATTGATGGATGATTAGACTTAAATCATATACAAATTAAGCTATCATTTATTGGAAGATATGCGAAATATTAGAGCATAAAGTCAAATTTCATAACTTTTCATGGAAAGTCTCTAAATGGAGAAGAATGGAGCCATATTTGCGAGCGATACGAGAAAAGATTTATTCTATAGAAGCACTGAACACTTACCTGTTTATTTATCATCTTTAAAATACCAGAGCTTTGTTTGTTTATTTATACAAATTTATTTGGCCATCTGTCTACTTGACACTATTTGCTGAATCTGTCGTAGTTGATTCTCATCTTCCGTTGCCGCAACCAGTTGTACTACGTGTAATTATACTTTTAAACTTATGCCTACTTGCTTCCTATTTACACACAGCTCCAGGTAGAGGTGGTAAATTTGATTTCAAATTGAATAATTTCAACTATACTTGTAGTAATCCTATATTGTTGGTAATTATTTGACTTGTCTCATTGAGACAATTCAAATGAGTACCAACAAAACTTTTGGGATGAGATATAAAGATTTATTACTGGAAACACTCCTTTTATCTGTACTTGTGTTACAACAAGCTGATATAAAACAAGCTTACCGGTACCTCAATCATGTGACAAGCTTGGTGCTAGCTTGTGACAAGCATTCAATTTTTGTTTGGATAATCAAAGGTCAATTTTCTCATCACAGGATGAGAGTTATTAAGAAAATTGACCTTCTGTCATTAACTTAAACTTGTACATCTATTAACAGGCCTTTTTATGCCCCCGTATCGAGAGATCAGGGGCATATTGTTTTACTCATGTCCGTCTGTCTGTCTGTCTGTCTGCCTGTCCGTCCGTCTGTCCGTCCATCTGTCCGAAAACTTAACCTTTGCCTTTTCTCCAAAAGTATTTGACATACAAAGCTCAAATTTGGCATGATGATAGATCTCATTGATCCGCTGGTACCAAAGTCAAGGTCATGTGACAAAGTCAAGGTCACCTGTCAAGGTCAAACTTTGAAAAAAATTGCTGTTACGGGGCATTAGTGTTTCACAAACACATCTTGTTTTATGCAGTTTTTGGGTTCGAATTTCAGCCCCATTTGTCTCCTAAAAACAAATGCATGTACTTTTTTCTCCTGTTTCAGTGAAAATGTCCCTAGCTAAAAGATCATTATAATGTCAAAAGATTTTTATCATGTTAGCCCAAAGTAATCATTTGAATTGGCTTCTTATTTAATTCAAAAGGAGGAAAGATATTATAGGAAAGAAAGAAAATAAAGAGAAATCAGAAACACTTTTTCATGGGTTCTGAAGATAACCCTGTAAAATAATTGTTTAACCCTTGTCATGCTGGATAAATTTTGGCTAAAAATTTTAATCAAAATCAAAGGGCTAAAAGCACTGAAAGTACCAACTGTAGGTCATTTTTTATTTGAAATACTAAATCTATTGACAATTCTGGTTTGAAAGTGAGAAACAGGTGGTGTAGACCAACATCAGACTGCACATATGTGCAGGCTGATGTTGGTCTATAGCTCCTGCCAAAGCAGGAATATTCCGGGTTCAGCATGACAAGGGTTAAAAGTTAATTCTTTCACTATTTTTAGGACAGAAAATGTCTGGAACATTTCAAGACATCTGCTGGAACATTGTTGATGGGTTTCGTGATGCCATCCTTGGGTCTCTCAAATTGCTCAAAATGGATCAAGATCAGCCAGTGGCATTAGAACAGAAACCAGAGGAACCAAAAACAACTCTTGCCCGTAGAAGAGCAGAAAAACAGAAAACTCAGAGAAAAACACTTGTAAAAGAAAGGTAAGTACAAAGCTATATACAGGGTTTGACATGAACTTTGAAATGTGAGGGGGTATGGACAAAATCCCTCCTGGACATAATCTCCATTTCAACCCATTGGTGGGAGATATATAGTCGGATAGGATGAGTGTTCCTGTTTGGGAATGAACCCTGGACCTTTTGAATGACAGGCCGACACACTACCACTGTGTTATATTGGAAGCTAATAAAGGAGTTTAAGCTAAAAATAGGGAGTTTATTATTAGTACTCGCAAAGAACTATTATGGAAAGAAGAAATTGCTTGTTACGAGCAATTTCTTCTTATCCATAATAATTCCTCACAATTGTAAGATGGCTTTCTTTTAATAAAAAATAAATTCAAGTAATTTTTATTTGCAAAAACTTTTTATGAACAGTTCTAAATATTGAAGAGATGAAGAAATAATTTATTGATTTCATGGAGGTATGAAACTAAAAATACTTTACATCACTGATATGTGCCTACTTGTTGCAACTTCAAGGTGTAGGACTTGGATAGCTTACACATTTAGCTCTCAATTCTGAGGCTGTGAGTTAAACTTATAATATTTCAATTTCAGTTGTGTCCATCAAGATTCGTGCAATTTGAATGGCTGAAAAATTAGCTTCATTTTTCAATGAAAACGATTTTTAGTATACACATATTTTGAAAGTTTTCACACAACAGTGTACCAAAATCTGTTTCATTATGGAGTAATTGTTAAATTTTTGCTTTGTGATATTGAATTATAAGATATGAAGAGATTATTTGTTGATTTCATGAAGGTATGAATCTAAAAAAACCTATTCAAAGACATACTCGTATATGAATCTGCTTCACATTTATGTGATGAATACATTGACTTCAGTTTTACTGAAATTCTTTAGAAGGAATCCACACAGAACTGTTAAATCCATTCCAATCAAAAAAGAAAAAAAACGTGGAGCCTCGTGCAGGCAATAGAAACGGCAATCCTTCTGAACTGAAGATTCAGGAAATAATTATGTTTTGTCATTAGATAAGACACTTTTGTATGTCTGATTATTGATATTTTTTTCTGTAGTGAACCAAAGGTTATAAACAGGGTGTTACTTTGCTGTGCATGGAATGGAGGTGTATTTTGGGTGAGTGTTTAAAGTTGATTTTGTAGAATTTCTGTAATTTTTAATGCCAATATAAGCATGACATTTCCAACAAATTAATGTGTGTGTAATAGACAGATGTTGTGCAGCCTAAAGATTAAAATTATTCTTTGATTAAGAACAGAAAGTATCGGTCCATGGCCATCTTATAAGTGTGTAGTGAAGTCTCTGATCAGACTGTGCAGCTGCACAGGCTGATCTGAGACTTAATGTTGTACACATGTGAAATTGTCGGAGATGCACACGCAAGCTCATAATTAATATTCAACAAGGACCATAACCCTAATTCAGACTATCATTATACCCTCCAAAACTATGTTTGGGGGGTATATAGGAGTCAGTTTGTTGTATGGTCCGTCTGTCCATCCATATGTAGCTTTTCTTGTCTGCTTAATTTCTCAGCAACTGATGGTTGGACTTCATTCAAACTTTACAGATGTGATCAGTATCAAGCAAAGATTTGCGAGTGATATTTTGGTTATGATCCATCAACTTTTGACAGAAATATGGCCCTGTGAAGAAGGGCTTTTCATTATTGACAAACTCTTGCAGAGGGGTATTAGTCCACTTTTGAACAGTCTAGTTGACAATTATCTTCTTGCTGCTGTCTATCAAAAAGTCAACTCTTTAAAGGTGAAAGTGAATTGTTAATTTATTACACTTGAATTGATACAAATATGGTGCAAGGTTGGTAACTTGAATGTCGTAGACTACAGCTTATTAAAGCTGTGCTTATGACAATCGGGGAGCCTGTTAGATATTTGCGTTTGTTTCATGTCTCAAATAGTACATTTTGAAATCTGAAGTCTAAAGTTCAGGTTATTTTGGGTGCAGTTATGATTTCTTTGCTGCGAGACCAAAATTGTTCTGTCTCCAGCAGGGATGTGGAAATACAGGTTTTCTCCACTTGTCTCTGGACAAGTGGAGTTTTATTTTCTACTTGTCCAGGATCAAATGAACTTGTCCGTAAAAGAGATCAGATAATAGTTAAGAAAACATTGTATTTAAAGAAGAAAATGCTGGAGCACAGCATTTTCTTTCCTAAAAACAATGTATTTCAGCCTATGATACAAAAAATAAGACTAATTACTCTCTTGGATCTATCTAGTACCACTCCCAAGATTTGCTCTGGTATTTCTTGTTAGGACAAGTGGCCTTCAAAAATGCACTTGTCTGCAGCTAAAAAGCCTATTTTAGACAAGCTGAGCAAGGGAATTCCACACCCCTTGTCTGTAGAAACAAAGTTACCAATTAAATTGCACCGTCTGAGTTCAATTTGGAGGAAAAATCCTTTGAAAGCTAATTGTAATGGATGGTCAACATGATCCTAACATGATTAATGTCTGGAATTTAGAGCAGAGATCCATTTCTTTTGAATTTATTCTATATAAGGAGAATCTATTTCATGGAGAATACCGTTGAGGGATGAGGGGTAGTGTTCTTAGTATTTAAACAATTTATAAACACTGAAAACCCCTCAAATCACTAAATTAATTTTTGATAGTCAGTAATAGTTATGTACGGTATCTTATGAATCTTTGCTTTTTGTTACAGATGAGTATCCTGATCTTCAATTACATTTTACTTCCAAGTCTGCAGTGGATGACGCAAACATTGTCAGGTAATTTAAACTTTATGTACTGGTTATCGTAAAAAGAAACCTCTAAATATCTGGTAAACAGTTAAATAGAAGGTGAAATGACAGGATAAGAGATTTTGGAATGACATTTAGCTCACCTTTAGGATCACCCTCTGTTTGTCATGTGTTGTCCGTCGTATGTCACCTGCTGTCTGTCCTCAATAATCTGGAAGACTTCTTCTTCTCCTGAACAGCACAGTTGATTTCAATGAAACTTTGCCAAAATGTTCCTTTGATGACTCTCTTTAAAAATCGTTAGTGAAATATATTCTTGTTGCCCCATGAATATGGTCGTGGCAGGGCAGGGCATTTTTTCACTTTGAAATCTTTGAACAGCATGTTCTGAACCACTAGACCAATTTCAATAAAACTTAACCAGAATGTTCCTTAGGTGACCCTGTTCAAAAATTGTAGGCAATGTTATGATTGGCCCATATCTATGGTTGTGGCATGGTGGGGCTTATTTGAGCCCAAATCATTGAACAACATTTCCTCCTGTGTCACAGGCCTTTTTTCAATGAAACTTTACCAGAATGTTTCTTGGGTAACCCTCTTCAAAAAGTGACAGGGCAGGGCTTATTTGAGCCTTAAATCTTTGAACCACATTTCCTCCTTCACTTGCTCCAGTGACCATAATATCAGTCTCTAGACAAAAGTTAACATTCATTTGCTCCTACTATCTAGCACTAGGAAAAGTCTAGCTTAGCTGTCTTCCGACATCAGTTAATGTTCCCCACAATGAGTAGACTGATTTACCATTAGAAGGAATTTTTCATGGTCTTACTAAAGGTCAATGTCTAATTCTTATCTGGAGGGTAACTTCGACATTTATTTATGCATTTCAAAATAACATGGCTAAGATGTTCCCCTCAAGGTGTAGATAGCCAATTTTGGCTGTAGGTGTAGATGTTCAACCTGGGTCTCTCCAGTCTTAGGATGGGACTCTTAAATGCCTTGCTAAAATACTTCACTGTTGTGTATTCCAACAAAAGAACTTTACCTCTCTCAGATACTGAGTCTCCTGGCTTAACTTTTGAGCACTGCAGAACCCTATCAACACTTCATACACTATATACCGTAAAATTTCTAAAAGAGCCCTATGCTCTTATATCTAATTAAATCCTATCCCCTTTTTCGTAGGTTGAAATGGACCATTTTTAGCTCACCTGAGCACGAAGTGCTCAAGGTGAGCTATTGTGATCGTAGAATGTCTGTCGTCCGTCGTCAGTCGTGTGTTGTGCGTCGTCCACAATTTCTTTAAACATCTTCTCCTCCTAAACCAGTGGGCCAATCTTGATGAAACTTGGCAGGGATGTTCCTTGGGTCAAGCTCTACCAAAGTTGTTCAAATAAATGAAATCCACCCTTAACTTTCCCTTTACCCTTAACAAAAAGGGTGAAAATATGAAAATCTTTCAAAATCTTCTTCTCTGAAACCAGAAGGCAGACAGCTTTCATATTTGGTATGTAGCATCATCTAGTAGACCTCTACCAAGTTTGTTCATATCAAGACCCTTGGGTCATATTTTGGCTTTGCCCGGGCCCAACCCTTTTAACATAGAATCAAAGAGTGAAAATCTTTAAAAATCTTCTTCTCTGAAACCAGATGGCAGACAGCTTTCATATTTGGTATGTAGCATCACCTAGTGGGCCTCTACCAAGTTTATTCATATCAAGACCCTTGGGTCATATTTGGGCTTTGCACAGGTGCATCCCTTTATCTCTTTTGTGCACGAAGGGTAAAAAATGAAAATCTTCAAAAATCTTCTTCTATGAAACCAGAAGGCAGACAGATTTCATATTTGGTATGTAGCATCATCTAGTAGACCTCTACCAAGTTTGTTCATATCAAGACCCTATGATCATATTTGGGCTCCACCCGGGCGCTACCCTTTTTACATAGAATCAAAGGGCGAAAATCTTTTAAAATCTTCTTAAATTGAAACCAGAGGGCACACTGCTTTCATTTTTGGTATGTAGTATCATCTAGTGGGCCCCTACAAAGTTTGTTCATATCAAGACCTTTGGGTCATATTTGGGCTCGATCCGGGCGCATCCCTTTCAGCTCATCTGAGCACGAAAGGTGAAAATAGGAAAACCTTCAAAAATCTTCTTTTTTGAAAGCAGTAGGCAGACAGCTTTCATATTTAGTATGTAGCATCATCTCTACCTCAAAAAGACCCTGGGATCACATTTGGGGTCTACCAGGGTGCATTCCTTTTTGGATAGAATCAAAGAGCAAAAAGGCATATTTGTCTTGCTCTTCGCTGAAAACGTTTCATGGTATTGATCTTAGGCAATTATCTTCTTTTTGACATCTGCCTATCTAATTAATGTGATGTCCCAGCGGTCAAAGAGACTCAGGTGAGCGATCTAGGACCATCTTGGTCCTCTTGTTTATGTGATTGTTTTCAAAATCTTGAAGTCTCTAATAAAGGCCCATACCCACAAAATCAAGGGCACTGAAAATTCAACAAAGGTTGTATGCACCTTTTCCCCTGATTTAATGTTAATATTATGCATAGGTTTTGTTTATTTTTGACCTTTTTTTACAGTCTTAACAAAATTCGATGGCTTAGCGTTAAACAGTTGTAACTGCCTTTATGTTTATAGCCTATAATAAAAGCCCATCCCTTTCTAATGGAAATACTCCAGGGTTCTATAAGAGCTTTTAAAGTATAGGCATTGTCTGTTTATTTGTTTATTTTAGGCTCAATGGAGCCAAATATTACATGGTTATGGATGGGAGCTATTTTATTAAGGACATTTCATACTTTATGCATACGGCCATGGTTTGTTGTTGTATGTTTATGGTCCTATAGGAATATCTCAAAATTATCTGATACGAGTCCCATGGACCCTCTGGGGATCAACTTCAGAAATTATTTGAAGACTGTTTTAAACAGTCTTCAATTCTTTCTGCGGTTGATCCCAAAAGGTACATTTTTTTATCCAATATCTTATAGTGTTATCATGAGAGTAAATCAATTTTTGCTCAAAAAAATGAATTAAAAAATATAAAGCAGGGACTTCCAAAATTTTAAAAATGACCCATATGAGGTATTTGGAGCCCATTTTGTTGGAAATATGGTAACACCTCATTACATGTATGTTATTATGGTCAATTAATACATTATGGATAGAACCACAGTTTGTTGCTTGTTTGTTTAAGGTTCTAAGGAGACAAATGTTACATGGTTATGGATGGAATCTATGTTATAAACTTATCATAGACTTTACATACATTATGGATACAAGCATTGCTTGTTTCTTGTTTGCTTTAGGTTCTACAGAGACAAATATTATATGGTTATGGATGGGACCTATGTTATCATGGACTTTTCATACATTATGGATACTACCATTATTTGTTCTGAGTAAAATAGTCAACTGCTTCTGGTTTGCAGTAAGTAGTTCATTGATTTATTATTGATTAATAATTTTGTTGAAAACTGTTAACTTTGTCAGACTTTCAATAGTGAATATTAGATCTGCACAGAAATGGTAATATGACATGTATATAACAAACAGTGTAGCTAGATTCTACAAAGAATTTTCAGTTAGGTCACCGTTTAGGTCACATGGGAGGGGATTGAGGTTTTGAAAAGTGATACTTTGGCATAAATGTCGTATTTTGCTCTTTGATTTACATATCATTTTCTCATTAAACCTAATACCTTTTAATAACTTAAGAATACAAGTGTGTGAAGGATTTTGGTATCAATAATTTTTCTTATGTCATTTCATGTCTTTCATTTTAATTTATTAAGTTTAAGGTTTTAAACGTATTTATTTTACATTGATTGGGAAACAAGTTCTTACAACTTAGATTAATCCCTCTCGATTCTGATTCCTTGAAAATTCACCATTGGCCATTGAGAGAACAAAGATGGATGGCTGCTCCCGGAAGTCGAACTCAGGACCTTTGGGTCAAGATGCCAACAGTCTACCTCTAAACAATGGACACCACTAATAATATATTAACTTAATGTATATAAAACAAACAGTTAACACTGATGGCTTCAAAGCAAATCCTCTCCTTCTTTTTATGGGGTACTCTTGCCATAAGCAAAGCTTTGGCAGACAATAATAGACTAAGATCAGCCTGCACAGATGTGCAGACTGATCTTAATCTACATTTTTTGCTATCTACTTTATAATTGTGAGGAAAACTTGAACCAGTCTTGTTGACATGTCAAAAAATTGTAAATCTAAAATTTACAAAAATTTTGAAATTAATAAGGATAAGGGTCAATTTCTCTCAATTTTATTGACAGGATGTTGCTGATTTGGCATATCGTAGAACCAGGGGCCGTCCACAATTACCAAATATAAGTGTGTTCATTGCAGATATGTTGTTTAGTATTTTATTACAAGTTTTCTTTCTTATTCAGGTAGGGTTTTATCTTAAGAAAAATTTTGATCAAATCATTCATTATTAAATCCAGTATTGGGATAAAGACTGAAAATTTAAACTTTAAGCCTTGTCTGTATTTTCTCCAAAAGTTCAGGGGCACAGCTCAATATCTAGGGGCCCTGAGCTAATGACCTCTGCTAATCTTTTTCCCTGCAATATTGTGGAGAGAGATTGTTTAGCAAATCTAGGGGGCATCTGACCCCTAAAAATGTCCAAAATGACTTGTTATCCATAACTCCTTTATCAAATTTGATGATTATTTCAAACAGCATAGGTCCTGTGTGTGGGCGGCATTTCCTTTTTTGTCTTGAGTATTTCTCTGTCACTTTATGACATGGCTATTGCTTCGTCAAATATAGACTAGTTATTTAGGAGACACATCCAATAGAAATCAGTATTGTACTTAACAATATTATAATTAATAACCTCTAATATTGGATGGTATAAAAAACATATGTAAGCTGTATTTACGATGTTTGGTACGTGTACCTGCTTAGGTGCAATCCAGCTTATCCAAACTGTCTTTACAACTTTTGGCTGCCACATGACAATACATTAGTTTGAATTATAGAGAAGATAATTGTTTGGCTAATGTAAGACTGATTTATATTTCATTGAATGAACAACAAAAGCTATATTTTTGGAAGTGGCAGAGTCCTGAGTGAAAATTCAGCTTTTATTCTTCACTCATGAAATATAAATACATCAAGATCTGACTCTAAGGACAAATTTTTTAAGAGCGCATCATTATACATGTGATTGCTATGCAAGTTCATGATGACATCACTTTTTTGTGCTCCTCATAGTTTACATAAGATATAGTGAAATAAATGAAAGCAGGGTATAAGTTTTTGATAACTTTACTGCTTAAAAAATGAGTTATTCAGATGATAATCTGTCGCTATTTCTTCATAATCCACCAAAATGCATTACATAAGTTGTTTTCACCTATATATTTTCACTTTAGGGTACAGCTGCCAGTTTTATCCCCATACCAGCTGTAGGTCATGTGATCAGCATACTTCATATGAGTCTTCTATACTCACTGTACTCTTTTGAGTACAAGTGGATAAATATGGGTAGGTACCATACAGTAGAATCCCTTTATTAGCAACTCGGATAATCAGGATTTTTGGATATTAGCAACTTTTCCTATAGCACAAAACCATTTCTTCTTTAGCCTAAGTAAAATTCGTTGGATAATCAGAACTCTGATAATAGAAACTCCAAGATACTCCCTGTATTACCTGTTATAAAAGTGCCCTACTTAAGAGTAACACCCCTACATTTTTTGGCTCCCACATCAAAAGATTGGGGGCATATACCATTGTCTGTCTGTCCATCTGTCTGTCTGCAAAATTTAGCCAAATTATTTAACATTGCTAATTGCTTCAAGGCTATTCAAGATACTATGCTCGTATTCGGAAAGATGATAGACCTCATTGATTTACATCTACAGAGACCAAGGTCAAGGTCATGTGGCAACATCAAGATCATCTGTCATGGTCAAAGTACTAAAACATTGCCTTTTTGGGGCATTCATGTTTCAGAAACACAACTTGATTCTAAGAAAACACACTTTAGTTGATTGAAAATGCAAAATTTAAAAAAAAAAGAAAAAGAAAAATGAGACGTCTTCTCTTATTTAAGTTAAATTTCCTCTAAACAATCATTTATATGATTGTTTAGAGGAAATTCAATTCAAATTAAGGGAAATGGGTCTAAAACACATCAATTTAGTGTTATTTTTGCTGAGAAAATGTATACAAAATAAAAGCTCTTTGACCATGTTATGTAAAGCTCCTTAGAGTGTTTATTAAGAGTAATACTTTATTCATTTAAATTTTTATTTTATTCAAGCATCTGACTTTTTAACAAAATGAATATTATGTTCTATAAAATTTTGATAAGGTTTTTATAAGGTATCTGGTGCTAAGTGAACAAATTTACTGACAAGAAGTCAAGTATATTCCTATTCCATGTTATCTTTCAATCACAAATACTTATTTGAGCAAATGCAAGGCATTTCCAACAATTTCATGTGTTCAGTATGTGATGATCAGTTATTGATTGCCTTGACAAACATACTGTGTATTATAATCAATCTGGAATTTTGAACAAAGACTCTAGGTCTTGAGCAACCTATTGAGCTCATTGTAAAAGACTCTGATCAGACTGTGCAGGTGCAATCCACAAATATTATTGTACTCACTTGACACTTTCAAAGGAATAATGTCCACAAATATTTTTGGATTCCCTTTAGGTAGCAATGGACACATGGTGTCATTATTTTCCGCCTAATGAATTTTTTTCTTGCTCACATATGTTGTAGATTAACATTGTGTAGTCATTATTTCAAAATTTGAAGGTACCTTTCCATGCTCATTTTCATGCTAGAGTTATCTGCCCTTGGGTGGTATTGGCCATTTTTCAGTAAAACGGTTATATTCGTTTTAGGTCTAGTATAAACCCAGTACCATATTATAGCTATAAACACATACATTTTGATAGACCTTATACATGTACACAATGGATGTTGCCAATAAAATCTCTCTTTGATCAAATGTAATTGCACATTTTGCCTTCAAAAGTTAAAAATGCACTAATTTTTGTAATTTTACGGGGTAAAAATGCAACAAAAACCTATTTTTTGAAGAAATTACCCAATGAATTTTTCTTATTTTCCGATATGTTTAAAACCCATATTTTTCCTTTATTTGTTAAAAAATTCAGCATACCTTTCCATGCAAATAAAGTTTTCGTTATTTTGAAATGACTGCTCCTAATTAAATGACGCTTTTAACACATTTTTATTGATAAATTTAATGATCCAGTCAATCAATTGGTATCAAATGTTGAAAAGAAGCTAAGTTATGAAATTTTATCATCATTATTCTACATTATTTTCATACGCAGAATCATATGAAAACCAGTCTTTTTAAACAACGCGCAAAAAGAGCCGTAAAATAAACAAAAATCCACTTCTGGTTTATAGAGTCGGGAGGCCGCTGTCCTTAAAACGTTCACAGAATGTTTGTATGGTTAAAGGATCCTCCTGGCTTTCTTAATTGGGCAAAATCTATTAGAAAGTACAGGAAAAGGCGCCTCCGTGAATTTGTTTAATGCAATCTTGTTTTGTTATTCAGTTCACAAATAATATCTGATTCTCTGAAAACTTTCTCAAGATAATTATGTGTCATAAAAATGGTTGCTTTGAAAATGTGGATGATCCTTCAGAAAACAAGAGAAAATGTTCTTAATGGAATTTTACTTAATGCAATCTTGTTGACATGATAAAGTCCACAAATAGAGCTTGGCTGTTTTCAGAGAAAACCTGAGGTATCACTATAGCCTTGGCATCTATACTTTCAGGGGGATAATTTTGGATGCATTTTGTGCAAATTATGCCCCTTGTTTGACTTAGATTTTTTTATCTACTTTCCAGCACCCAACAGTCAAGCATAGGCACCTGCAGGTGGTGCTCTTGTTGGATTCTCTTGAAACTTTCATTGCACGATTATATAGAGGATAATCGTTTGTTTCAGTGGAATATCGATTTATATTCATTGAGTGGACAACAAAAGCTATATTTTCCGAGTGGAAAATATAGCTTTTGTTGTTCGCGAAATGAAATATTAATCTATCTTACTGGAAAAACAAACAATTATTCTATTTCTTTATTGCAGAATGAGACATAATTTGAAATTTCTAGGACACATTTTTTGAAAAGCGCGTCATTTTGCACGTGATTGCTATTCAACGTTCATTGTAACGTCACTTATTTTGCCCGGCATAGATGACGTCAGACAGGATGAAATGCACAAAAGCAGGGTAAAAGTTTTAGATCATTTCAATGCTTTCGCGGTGAGATTATCAAGGGATAATCTACCGTTATTTCTTGATAAACCACCAAAAAGTACTAAAGAAATGGTCATAATGATTATCAATTTGAAAATGGAGGCAACACATCCAAAATTAATGGAAAAGGGGTCTTAATGAATTCACTTTGTGCAATCTTTTTTGTGTTATAAAGTCAGCAGATATTATTTGATTCTCTTAAAAGTAAAGCAATCTAGTTCCTGTATTATCAGATAACTTTTAAGGAAAATTTGACAGTCAGAAGAGTGTCAAAGACCCTCTGGTTGTAAGAGCTATTAACCCTTTTCTGTTTAATCCCTGCTTTTTATGTGCCTGTCATTTTATAATTGAGAAAACATTGTGAAAAAAGAAGAAATTTGCTTCTGACAAGCAATTTCTTCTTTTTCCACACTATTTTCTACCCTACTGAATGGTTATTTTTCAAATTAAATGCACTTTGAATTTTCGTCTGCAAAACCTTTGAATTTGGACTGGTCAAAATTTTGTAAAACAGGAAAGTATTAAGACATTATCCAGAACCTGAAGCAGAGTATTTGCACCTGTATGGGGTGCTCTTGTCTATTGCTTCTTGTCTAAAATTATGGTTTCCTTCTCCACTAATATTATGAAATAATATATATCTTGTTATTTAGCTTTAGTGTGTTTATTGAAACATAGAACATGGATTTGGACTCAGGAGTATTTAAGTCTTACAGCTTATTATAAATGTTCTGTAAACAAATGAAACAGATTTTGTGCTTTCAAGAGGTTTTTTCCATTATCAAATTGATAATTCAACTCTTTCAATTACAGGTTGGGAACTACATAGAAGATTATCACATATAGAAAATAAATGGTCTTATTTTCTTGGGTTTGGGCTGCCAATGGCCGTTTTAACTGTTCTTTCAACTTCATTTTTCATCAGGTAAGAAAACAAATTTAATTTACAAGACCACAAAATTGTGCATCGGTCCAATTTGAAAGGAAGAGCAAATGACTTTCAAAATACTACAAATTCAGTTAAAAAGGTCATAATATTATCATCTCAATAAATTTTTCAAAGTTGAAACTGCAGCTTATTTCTTAGTACATAGGAAATCTAGCAGGAACATGGTAGGAAATATAGTAGGATAAATGATATGAATTATAGTAGGAACATGAATATTTTTTCCTCAGGACTGAATCAATTACTTAAATGAGAAAAATTAATGTACCTATTTATTGAGAAAGGATAAAGGTACCTTTTTATTGATAGTAAAAAATAAAGTTTAGATTAATTATTTCAATAGTTTATGGATATTTTTTTTACCTTTTTGTTTGATATTTTTGTAGATTTTTTTCTATGTTTACTGAGTCATTATTGAATTATCTCTATTCAAAATTTCAGTGGGTGTGTGTTTTCCATTTTATTCCCAATATTTATAGTCAGTGCCAATGAAGCGGATGATATGCATAAGCAAGAGTAAGTGTTAAATTATCTTTTCAATGGCTCAGTGAAACACAGTTATAATATGACCTATGTTGCGGGAGTGAAATGAATAATTAGAATATTTTTTATCACTGGTGTTATTACACTAAAGGAAAAACTATGCAAATGAGCTAAGAACGTTATATTTTAGCTCGCCCGGGACAAAATTCTCGGAAGAGCTATTGTCATACCCTCGGATGTCGGCGTCAGCGTCAGCGTTGGTGTCGGCGTCCGCATTAGGTTAAAGTTTTTTATTTCTATCAATATTTATCGTAGAGGCTTTATTTTTTACAGAAACACTCATTAGGGCATAGGCTTTCATTTGAGACCAACATCCATGTCAAAATGACCTTTAGACTGTGACCTTGACCCTTTCAAAAAAAACTTTAACCAAAAACTTTAACCAAAAACTTTAACCAAAAAAACTTTAACCTTGCTTATATTATCTGTAAGCTTTAAACTAGAGACATCATTACTTCATATTCACACTCATTAGGTGATAGGCTTTCACCATAACCAAAGGTCCTTGACAATTTGACCTTGACCTTGACCCTTTGTGGACTTAGAAAAACCAAAACTTTAACCTTGCATATATTTTTTTAATGCTCTAAACTAGGGACATCATAGCTTCATATATATACTCACCAGGTGATAGGCCCTCACCAGAGACCAAGGTCCTTCACAATTTGACCTTGACCTTTACCATTTGTGGACTTAGAAAAACTTTAACTGAAAACTTTAACCAAAAACTTTAACCTTGCTTATATTTTCTGAATGCTTTAACCTAGGGACATCATTACTTCATATACATACTCATTAGGTGATAGGCTTTTGTGAGAGATCAAGGTCCTTGATAATTTGACCTTGACCTTTTTTGAACTTAAGAATACTTTAACCGAAATTCTTTTACCAAAAACTTTAACCTTGCTTATATTTTCTGAATGCTTTAACCTAGGGACATCATTACTTCATATACATAGTCACCAGATGAAAGGCTATCACCAGAAACCAAATGCCTAGACAATTTGACCTTGACCTTGACCTTTTATGGACCTCGAAAAACTTAAACTGAAAAACTTTAACCTTGCTTATATTTTCTAAATGCTTTACTCAGGGACATTATTACTTCACACATATACTCACTAGGTGATAGGCTTCTACAGAGACCAATGTCCTTCACAATTTGACCTTGATCTTGACCTTTTGTGGACTTAGAAAAAATTTAAAGAAAAACTTCATGTTTGATACAAAGAAATTCCATTGGTAACCTCATCTGCTTGTAGGCTTTTACTTTACCCTAACCTTATACATGCAATTAAAACAAAAAGTTTTTATATTTCTTAATTACTACTCAAACAGATATATATTATATCATGGACTATAACATTGAAAGAAACCACATTGAACTTCGGCCAAGCCCTGTTTGTGACAAGCAGCTGTTTGGGCGAGCTACGTTGTCCGCGGACAACTCTTGTTGTTGTGAAACTGACATCATTGTTATTTTAATGACGTCAACTCTCAAACGGCGTTATATGTTTCGTGGAACAAAATGAAATATAAATAACAAGAATTTTCTTCATTTATTGAAAAATTCAGGTCATATTATAAATAGAAAACTAAATTTGTGTTCATTAAATTCCAAATTTATTATACTCGTCTTCTAAAAACAGATAAAAACTCGGCGTAGCCTTATTTTTATCTGTTTATAGATGACTCGTTTAATAAATTGGTATTCAATGACCACTCATTCAATATCCTCTATTTATAAATACCTATAAATATGATGGGTGTACAGAAAGTTGTGAGACTGGCTTTATAAAAGATAAATTACAGCACCAAAATTTTCAAGATCTTGAAGTTTGTAAAAATAGCATTTAATGAGTAAGCTTAGAAAATTTTATCTAAATCAAGTAATGGTTCACTTTCTACAAATGTTTAAACTTGCAATGGTACCAGAATTGAATCGGTGAAAAAATGTGTCCTATGGTTCTTTGCATTATTTTTTTTGTCAGGTTTGTCAAACTTTGCATTAACAAATTTTGGAAAATATATTGCAATTTCAAAGTGCTCCTCAGGGCTTGACTAGCATGTCTTTAGAAGTATAATTTTGTAAAGATTTGACCTTTCACGGACTTTATTCTTTTCATGAAATCTTTGATTGTGACTGTATAAACATAGCATTTTATCACATTTAGTGTTTTCCAGTTCAATGGTTATTCAATATGTAATAAATGATATCTTTTTTATAACTTTCAAACTTTAGACAATATATCCAGCTTTTTAAGTTCTATATATAAACATGTATTTGCATTGCATTCTTTTCTAGATGTGCCAAGCTAAGTTGGATGGTTCACTTTCTTACTTAATACCATATGTATTAAACCTCCCAGCACAGAGCATGAACTTGAAATGTTTTATGACTCTCTTACATATAAAATCCTCAAATCTTTAGGGTCATTTGAGGTGCTTTTTTGTGACATGATAAATCCGACTAACAGATTTTTAGGACATCATAAAAACGCTTTTTCGATATTTCAAGTGAAAACATTCAAGGCTACACTCCTTTAGCCAATGCAGAATCATCTTCATTTCCTCATTTAGATATCTAGTGATTCTTATCTAGCCACAAATGAATTTTAACCTAAAAACACACCTCTTTTAAAGTGAATGAAAAAAACATACATATTTGAAAGTGTATATTTCACAAATATGAAGCTGTTCTATTAGTATTTTGATATTCCAACACTGAAAGGTTGTAGGGGGATATATACATTTTAAAGGCTTTGACATTCCTTTTGCGCTGAGACGCCAATTTATGGTACATCATGACATCAGTTTTGCCTGACCTACTATGTGTATTAAGAAACCATTTTTAGTAAGATACTGCTTTCACAATCCACTTCTTTAAGTCGAAATGTCTTAAAAAGTCAATATTGTTTTTTGAGACAATTCTAATGAGTTTGAACAACAAAGTATTATTTAGAAATTCTGAACAATATACAAACTCATTCAATTTTGTATACATTTATTTTTTATTTGTAAACAAAACTTGTACTATAATGGACACTCTTTGTTGTTTCCATGATTGGACGCTTAATTCAAGTTTAATTGTATTTTTATCTTTTTCAGTTTGCTACCTTTAAAGTTATTTTATCCAGTTGTTGCCATAACAAACTCTTTATTCAATCGTTCGTTAAAACAGCCTGGTTCTCAAGGACATTTTACTCCCTCAACATCAACAAGCTCAAAACAGACAAAGGATGTGACTTTTAGATGACATAGTGTCACATTGTTTCTTCGTATTATAATATTATGAAAATGAAATTTTCTTTAACCCATTCCCACACAATCCTGCAGTTTCACAACTTTCAGGAAAACATCATGGAGAAGCATCATGGAACCAAGAAATTGCGCATTAAAAGTGATTTCTTATCTTTCTCCCAATAAATTCTGTATAGATGAAGCTTAAAATTTTCTTATTTCATTACTTTAAATTTTTTGTCTCTGAATTATTTGATTAGAGAATAGTTTTGTTTTATTGTTTGATTATGGTTCAAAAAGCTGTTCGAGCTGGTGTGGTGTTACATATCGATGGCATAGTTTGAAACAGTTGTAACTGTCCATATATTTATAGGCAGTTTCAACTGTTTTGCACTTAGCCATCGATATCTGGCAATCAAGAACATGTTTATCTATATGTGACCCTTCAAGTTATGGGAGCCATCCGGATATTGTAAATAAATATTTGAAATATAGATTGATTTTGGATAAGGTCAAGCCATTAATGAATTTTGAAAATCCTTATGCAGGAAGGTAGAATGTTCATTCTAGGTTCAGGAAATCAGCTATTGGTAAAAAATGAACCCTAGTCAGCAGTTTGTGTAGTCTGACCAGGGTCAACACTTTTTCTAGTATCAAGATGGTCCCTTTTGGCCAAAGTCCAGGAATCCTGGTCATACTAAAGATCCTACAAGCTTGCCAGTATCGATACTTTTTACCAGCCCTAATAAACCTGGGAACAACATATTCAAGGTGAGCTTTTGTGATACCCTTCGTTTGTTTCCTTCCTTTATGGCGGGGTCCTTTTCACTCAAGAGTTCTTTAAACGTCTGCTCAAAAAAGACTATATACAACCCAAATTGGCAGTGATTTCCCCTGAGTGACTTTTTTTTTTAATACAACTTAGTCATTCTGGCCTCTTTGTGTGATTTAATTGTGGTGACATTAGTCTGCCTAGTGTTTGATAAAACGTTGATAAATGTTTAAAAATAGTTTTGCACCTATGTGAACATGCATAGTCGGGAATTACTTCTTAGACATTTTGTTTACTTTTATACCATTAAAGCAAGCTGAAAATATCCCTATCTGTTACAGGCCATTGCTTGTATTCCACTATTTACATGAAGTTATTGATGAATGACATAATTCTTGTGATATTAATTTGTGTCATTATTCATAAAAAATAAACAAAATGATACGATAAATTGTTTCTGCTTTTTGAGTTCTACTTGCCAAAGGCCACTGGGGCTATTGTCATGGCGCTGTGTCTGTTGTGCCTACGTCTGTGAGTTTGGTCGTAAAACTACTGGATGAATTTCAACCAAACTCCACAGGAATGATCCTTGGTTGATCCTGTATCAAAGTTGTTCAAAGATTTTTCATCCAATGAAAAATAAGGCTTAAATGGGCTTGGCTAGTTTCCATGTATGGTAATATCTCATGTTTCTCTGAATCTTACCAATGGATACCCACAGAATCTCACTGGAATGATCTTTGAGTGACCCTTTATCAGTCTATTAAAATTATTGTGATTAGATGAAAAAAATATATTTTATGTGTGATAGGTAATTTCTCTATATAGTTTTTTTGGCTCCACTGGCTGAAGGCCAGCGAGCTATTGTCATGGCAGAGTGTCCGTCGTGCATGCATGCGTCCGTGCGTAAACTTTTTCTTTAAACATCTTCTCCTCCCAAATCAATGGGCCGATTATAACCAAACTTGGTAGAAATGATCCTTGGGTGGCCCTCTTCTTAAATTGTTCAAGGAATTTTTATTGGCCCCCAAATATGGGCGTGGCAGGGCGTGGCATTTTTTCACTTTGAAATCTTTAAAAATCTTCTCCTCCCAAACCATCGGGCCATTTAAATGAAACTTGGCATGGATGTTCCTTGGGTGACCCTTTACTTAATTTGTTTAAGAAAATTTGATTGGCCATAAATATGGGCATGGCAGGGTTGGGCTTATTTTGAGCCCGAAACCTTTGAATGACATCTCCTCCTGAACCACTGGGCCAGTTTCAATGAAACTTTAACAGAATGTTCCTTGGTTGATCCTTTACTTAAATTGTACAAGAAATTATGATTGGTCCTTAAATATAGGCGTGGAAGGGCGGGGCCTATTTTTAGCCCAAAATTTTTGAATGACATTTTTTCCTGAACCACTTGGCTGATTTCAATGAAACTTTACCAGAATGTTCCTTGAGTGTCTCTTTTCAAAACATATTGGCTAAATTTTGATTGGCCCAAAAATTTGGAATAGGCAGGGCGGGGCTTATTTTGAGGCCAAAATCTTTGAACGTTATCTCCACAGGAACCACTCAGCCAATTTCAATGAAGCTTTACCAGAATGTTTCTTGGGTGACTTTTTACTTAAATTGTTCAAGAAATTTTGATTGGTCCATAAATATGGGCGTGGCAGGTGGGGCCTATTTTGAGCCCGAAATCTTTGAACGACATCTTCTGAACCTTATGTTTTAATAAGATAGGTAAAGGGTTGCAGGTTCATTGTGATTGAGTATTTTGGTGCAATAACGACCAGAACCAGTTAATCATTATTAAATAGGTCTTAGGAGATTTCAGAGTGTTAATGTATTCATTTAAAGTAATGAAAGTCTAAAGATTTTAAAGCCAGTGGAGCGATACAGGCCCTCTTGGGCCTCTTGTATAGTGAAAACTTTGAAAATCATTTTCTCATAATCTAATCGGTGGATGTCAACCAAACTTCACTGAAATGATCCTTAAGTGAGCTTTTTTAGTCTACTTAAAACTAATGTGATCAGATGAAAAATATGTCACTTATTGGCAGAGGTCATTTCTCTGTATGATATATAATGGAAACTTTGAAAATCATTTTCTCAGAATCTAAGAGATAGATAACAACCAAATTTCACTGGTATGATTCTGTAGCGATTTGTTATCAGTCTACGAGAATTATAGTTATTGGATGAAAAATATGTATTTTTATTGACAGAGGTCATTTCTCTATATGTTTTATAGTGGAATCTTTGCAAATCATTTCTCAGAATCTAAGTGATGGATATCAACAAAATTTCATTGGAATGTGACTTTGTTGACCTATTATCAGGCTGCACAAAATTACTAAGATTGGATGGAAAATATGTATTAAACAGGTGGAGGTCAATTTTCTATATGCTATTCATCAATCTTGAATTTTTCATTGCAGAAATATTTCGGCATGTGACACTTAAACACACCACTTGTATTCAATAAGCACTTAGTTTATGTATGTGGCAACTACACTGATATACATTTGTATTAAGCAAGCTCCCTCTTTAAGCAATCCATTTATCAATGGGTATTTGAGTTTACAGGTTAGGCTTTATTTACATTACTTCTATTAAAATTAGAAGAGAAACCATCAATGAATTATCAAAAAGCATTTGGTTTCATTTAATTTTGTCCATGAATTTTTTAAGAAATCTTTCCAGACGAACGTACACTGAATCAAAGCGCTTCAAATATCCGCGGTGCAAGGGCAGTAAATCTCCAGGATATTTCTTAGTAGATGCTTTATTGGTTATGCCTCAATATACTTATCCTATACAATTGGTTAAGGTGTGTGTTTTGACAAAAAAAAAACTTGAACGGGGACATCTTTGGTCAAATACTATCTCATAGGGACAATGTTTGGCTGAATTATACTTAACCCTTGTCATGCTGAACCCGGAATGTTACTACTCCTTTGGCAGGAGGTATAGACAAACATCAGCCTGCACATATAGATGCTCTTGAGGCCTGGTAAATTTGTTTCCTTCAGATGAATGTTGTTACTGTTAAGAACATCATGAAATAGACACTCACACCTGTCTGATTCTAATTTACTCCAAATCATTCACACAACACATCATTAATTATATCCAAACACCCAGAGAAATCGGTCAAAATCGCTCCGAAATCATATGAATAATTTTCGAAATCGTTTTTTGGTTATTTGTGGTTTTTAGCTCCACTGGCTGAAAGCCACTGGGGCTATTGTCATGGCGTTGTGTCCGTCGTGCGTCCGTCCGTCCGTCCATCCGTGCTACGTCCCGTCGTAAACTTTTCTTTAAAAATCTTCTCCTCAGAAACTACTGGATGGATTTCAACCAAACTTCACAGGAATGATCCTTGGGTGACCCTCTTTCAAAGTGTTCAAGAAATTTTGATCCAATGAAAAACATGGATTTAATGGGCGTGGCTAATTTCCAAATATGGTAAAAAGTGAGTTTTCTCAGATTCTAATCAATGGATACCAATTAAATTTTACATGAATGATCCTTGGGTGACCCTTTATCAGTCTTCAAAAAATCATTGTGATTGAATGGAAAATATGCATTTTATGGGTGGAGGTCATTTCTCTATATGTAATATAGTGGAAACTTTGAAAATCATTTTCTCAGAATGTAATTGATGGATATCAACCAAATTTCACTGGAATGATCCTTGAGTGACCCTTTATCAGTCTACAAAAAATCATTGTGATTGGATGAAAAATATGCATTTTATGGGCGGAGGTCATTCTCAATATGTTATATAGTGGAAACTTTGAAAATCATTTTCTCAGAATGTAATTGATGGATATCAACCAAATTTCACATGAATGATCCTTGAGTGACCCTTTATCAGTCTACCAAAAATCATTGTGATTGGATGAAAAATATGCATTTTATGGGCGGAGGTCATTCTCAAAATGTTATATAGTGGAAACTTTGAAAATCATTTTCTCAGAATGTAATTGATGGATATCAACCAAATTTCACATGAATGATCCTTGGGTGACCCTTTATCAGTGTACCAAAAATTATTTTGATTGGATGAAAAATATACATTTTATGGGTGGAGGTCAATTCTCAATATGTTAAATAGTGGAAATTATGAAAAACATTTTCTCAGAACGTGTAACTGATGGATATCAATCAAACATTTTTGGTATGATCTTTGGGTGATTCATTATCATGCAGCCAAAAATTATTTTTATTTGATGAAAAATATGTCCTTTAATAGCAGAGGTCATTTCTCTATCTGTTATATAGTTAAAACTTTGAAAATCATTTTCAACATCAGTAGAGCCCCAAATATCTAAAAATCTAGTCAAACCATTTATTTGCATTTACAAGAATTTCAAGCCGGTGGAGCGACTCAAGCCATTCATGGCTTTCTAGTTAAAGTGTCTGCTTGGTCCGTGAAAATTACAAAAACAAAGAAAAAACAGGAAGACATGTATACTGTATGAAAGGGAGAAAATAAAATACCGAGTTTCGTCAGATTCGACGAAATAAGCGATATTTTATTACCTGCCTTGAATTTCATTTTTGCAGTCAACCAGTTTCATTCCAAAACCATTCAGCTTGTCAACATCACGGTGTCCTTAAGCTGTTTTTATTCTGGGTTTTTAAAACTGAGTCGCACTGATGAAAAACTAGGTAACAACGTCATTTCTATAATCAGAAAAAAGTCTTACATAGTTATTAACATGTGACATTTAAAAGTATTCCTCAAATTTTGTACATTCAAGAACATCAATCATATTTTTACATGACTCCCATATCATCGACTACAGTTAACAACATCGTGAAAATGACAGGGTGAATGGTTTAGGAATGAAATTGAGTGAGTATTTTGGGGCGAGATTTCAGTTGAATTTAATGGGGGGTATTCCAAAATCGCAAGTTTTGTTCAGGATGAACAAAATTAGCAATATTGATTACCTATCTTTTACAAAATATGCTTACAAGTTCTATTGATAGCTTCCTATTTCTTCAAGAACCTGTTTGACGCTTACAATTTGAATAATGTCAGTGAATTCGCGATTTTTCTCTGTCTAAGTTTATTTTGAATGACGTTGCTGATTCTATATTTTTCAATGGGTTTGAGTGAGTATTTGGAATGAATGAATGGAGCGCTGAATGAACTATTTTGAATGGTTTTTAGTGAGGTAAATGTCAATTTCACGATGTAATTTTCTGTATTTACTATATATAATCGACTTTTTACGGTTGACGCCAAAAGTCATGGAGGATACGCAATACCACTTCGCCATACAGTTATCTTACTAGGTGACACGGCATTGAAAGACCCCTCATTTTCTACCGACCATATACGCCCACTCTAAAATCAAGATACTCTCACTAGTATTCTTTACTGTCGACAGGCAACCTCAATGTCGAAAAACACATTGAATTAAGCTATATTTTCGAAATTTTGGTTTACCGACGATATGAAACAACAGTTATCAAAAACACCTATCACAAGCCTAATATAAGAGGGCAATTGACGGCAGATGCCATCTGGAAACCCATACGTTTTGATTCGAAACGGGAATTTTTCTGTCCTGAAGCAGGTACCCAACCATGTCACCATTAAAGTTGGTTTGTTCGAAAATTAGCAAATACTGACACCATTGTCCTATTATTTTCAAGCCGTCCGGCCGTGAGCACATCTTAAAAATTTCCTCCAAAACTTCTCATCAGATTACTTTGAAACTTTCAGGAACTATTCCTAGGTAAAGCATTTCCAAAAAGCTTGGCAGACTTTGAATACTTGCAGCACTCTGGTTGCGATGACACCAGAGAAAAGAAAACAACTTAAAAACTCTTCTCCTCCACATTTGGCATATAGTATGGAATAATCAGATTGTTCAAGTATAAGCATAATATAGAAAGTAAATTTTTAATTATTTACATTTGCTTCAAATTGATAAACATAGTTTCTGTTTAGTGGACCTGAAAATTGACAGTGCATAGACAAAAAAGTTCTATTTGTACATTCCTATGTTATCAAAACCGCATTACAAGTAACAAAACGTGTATTAAGAGGCCATTCTTTTAAACGACTGCTTTTTGGAGAACCCTGTAGTGGTTGCTTAAAACAAGTTTGACTGTATTCCAACAACAACAAAATAAACAATAAAACACCGCTATCGTCAATCAAAACTTTCTTATGGTCGACCAAATTAACTATTATAATTGGGATAACCGTTGGTTGACCTCTGTCATTTTCCCCCGTTTTGTTTCAAATATATTCTTTGATGACTTGAAATTCATTACTACTGCTTTAGTTATGACGTTTAGATCGCACGTCATTGATTTTTCTGTTTCATATCCATTGTCAATAATCTAGCGACAAATGACGTTTGAGCCTGTGTATGACATTTCCAACAATACCGAATTTGCCTCAAGCAAAGACTCTGGCCAGCCTGTGCATCTTAACCTCGCAATCTGTAGATAGATAAGGTTTTTTAAATATCTAAAGGCAATCAGACAACTTAATACATGTAGTTGCTCCGTGTGGCTACCGAGATTGCTCAATGTTGTCACTTCACGTACATGTCAAATTGTTGGAAATGTCACGCACAGGCTCGTTTGTTCTTAAGCATTTGTTATGACGGAGGTCAATGGACAGCGCCAAATATCCATTGTGTGGTAGTAGTTTGTCTTTATGAAAAATTTAACCCTTGTGGTCATACGGATTATCAGTATTCGTCGGTCTTACTCTAGGAGGATTAATGACATTATACCGTTTTTCATCATCGACGGAGATCTGTCCTTGATTCACGCGATTATAACTATTGACCATGTCTTTAAGGTTGTTATATGTATTTTTCTGGCCATTGTTTGGGTACGCATGTTCAACAAGCGAGCCTTTGATATCAGGCACGCCTTTGTCAATGTGATCATATGTGTCAGTTGTTGTGTTTTTACCAGATGTGTTGTAAACGTGATCGCCTTCTTTAGTTTTGACCTGATGAGGAGCTTTTGTTTCCTTACGGCCGTCATCAAGGTGGTCATAATCTGTATCAGTACTAGCTATCCTGGGCACTTGCTCTACTTTAGGTCCTTTATTTGCTGCTTCATCGCTACCTTTAGGTGACACTTTGGCGTAGTCGTAGCCCGTGCTATTGTTCGTGAACGGACTACTTGCGTTTGTTGTGTGGGTTTTCTCCAAGACATGATAAGTATGGTTTTGGGGAAGAGGGTCATCTGTCTCTGCTTCCTTAGCGTAATCGTAGTCATCTGTCTTTACAACTTCAAATTTACCCGTTTGTGTTTTTTCAAGGACGAAATAGCTATGGTTATCAACACTATTTCTGGTAGGCTCCGACTCCCAATCTCCTTTTATCATGTCATAATCGTCTTGAGTTGATTCGTCTATCCCGTCAACTTCATTATAATATTCCGAAGTGTTGGGTCTCGAGTCTGGACTGTTGTTGATATTATGCTTTGAATAAGTAAGATTCTGTCTTGAGAGGTCATCTGTGCTTGATTTGTGCAGTCTTCTGTAAATGAAGCGTACATGCCTGAATGATGATATGTTGTATTCGCAACTATTCACAATTTTAATACCGATTCTATTAGGCTGCGTTCACATAGAAATATACGGTATACGATATACTGTACACGGTATTCGCTACACGTTATTCGCTATACGCTATACGGGCACGGCGGTTCTCATTGGCAGCACGAGTATTCAATGCGTTAGTTTCGTGAGTATGACAGACAAAGTTTAGGAGATTATTTTTTCACAGTGAGTAACATCTTTAAGTTGGCATTAACCTCCATAAATCATAATCTGAACCGCTCTCTCAGGTATTGGGAAATCAAAGTGTTTGATTTTAAGCATCCGGGTGCACTTAAATTGATTGATTGATTGATTGATTGAATGGATTTTTACGCCGCTTTCAACATTATTTCAGTTATATTGCGGCGGCTGGAGCACCTAACAATGGTTTCCTAGTATTTCTCTCACCAGTACAACCACCACGTCCTTTCCTAGCCTCCAGCCACCATCTCACATAGGTCTACGATTATCAACCCATTGGAGAGAGACAAATAGTCGGAAAGAATGAGTGCCGCCGTCGGGGATCGAACCCGGGACCTCTAGAATGACAGTCCGACGCGCTACCAACTGCGCTTTGACGGCGGACCCGGGTGCACTTAAAAACGTTCACCTAAATAGTCTACTCCTATGTGAACTCAGCCTTAGGTTTTGCACTGAGCTTACGTTTCGCGCAAAAACGTAGGCCTATATATACTGAGTTCCAAAGGAAAGTGTGCACTTTTACCCTGAATTGAGTAAAAGAAATTTATGGAACAAAATTGATGCGATAACTAAAAATGGAACTTTTTGAAATCAAACATAAAATCAGATTTTGATATGGTCTTAGGTACTGCAAATGCGGATCCAAAATGAGTGGTATTGAAATTGCCTATTTTAAAGATTGTTCTGTAGTAAGAATTTTGTGCTTATATTTGCAGAGGTTAGGGAGACAACCAAAGTCATATTCAAGCAATTTTTCGTTTTCATTCAGACGTTCTCTGTGCGTTAACGTCAGTATTTTCTTGGTTGGTAGGCCAATAACTTGTCATTTTAGAGTACAATGTCGTTCATTATAACACGATGGCGTAAAACGCATATATCAAATAAGAAGAAAATACATAGGACTTTATTTGCAATACAATTCATATGTCATGTGTTTAAACTGCCTACACAGATAGCCCCGCTTATTTTATTCTCAGTGTCATCTTTAGCGCGAACGTTGATTCTTTTGACATCATATAACCCACATGCTAAATGACGCGCTTCGCTTTCTGTGAAATTCTCCCCGAGTCAATTAAATTACCTTTTCATTAATTTTACACTCATAAAATTTATTAATACAATTTTACACCCGGAAGAGGGCAAAAATTAACCTAATGTCAGATTTGTGATCGTGTTATAATGGATGTAATTTCATTTTCACTATGATGTGTCGATGAATAAAGTCTGATGGAGGAGGAGTTATATGCAAAAGGTACTTCTATATGGACCAACGTTTCGCCGAAAATCTCAGAATCAAATGAATGAAGCGTATTTCTTTCTTGTCATATCATATTTTCCAACTAATACCATGTAGAATTTAGTTTTTCAGAATTTTTGAAGGTGTCATAATGAATTTGTCAGTCCGTCTACATGTTAACTTTCTGCCTTTCATACCTACTCGTGTCTGTAATAAACGGAACAGCGAATTGTCTATCCAAAAATAGCTCTGATTTGCATAGGGGCCGAGTCAAAAAAGTATGAATTTTGGCAAGTCGTTTAAGTATAAAACCGAGTATTTTTGTAAAATTAATTCCGTAGATATTTTTACTTACTTAGGATATCAAATCTTAGTGTATTCTGTATTTGTCAAAAAACTGTTTGACCAGATCATTGGAAATTGTTTTTATTTTTTCTGAGATGTACCCCATTCTCCCTTAATTAGACCAATCAAAAATCATAATTTTTACTGAGACCTTGGGATTTCCACGAGGAAAATTAGATAAGCAGGCGAGTAATAACGGTAAAAATCACGTGATATTCAAGTTCAAGATGAAATGACCGTCGATATGCTAATTAGCATGTCCAAATAAGGAATAATAGGCATTTCATCTGTCAAATGTTTAGTATAAAGCCACGTGGTTTTACTATTTCCTTACTACTAAACAGCCTTCATCACCCCTCGTGTTTAAGAGCGAAAAATGCGAAAATATTAACATTAATCAGATAGGCAAAATCATTATTTTGAAATCATTTCATTTTCAAAAAATATTTTTTGGAATGGTATTAAGCTGAAATTAATTTTTTTCTACATTAAAATCTTTAATTCATACGCAATTTGATGTAATTGATGAAAAGGTTGGTCCATATAGAAGTCAAACGGACTATACACTGAATGCAATTTCAGACTAATACTCATCCGAAACATGATGCACATGCAACACGCTTAAAAATCAAAGGTGTGAACTAAGCCGAAAATTATTGCATACCGTCGGATTTTTGTCTTCAAAGATCTGTTATAGATACCCTCGCGAACGGCGTTTAAGTTTTTATGACGATATATGGAAAGATTGCGGAGATATTCATGATTTCAAACTGCACACTTTCTTTGTGAACTGAGAATAGTAAAATATGAGTGGGTTGATTTGTTTCTGTTAGAAATTTGGAAATCTTGATTTGTTGATTTTGTAATCATTGCTGCTTATTGAAACTCATCTTAAGCCATTTATTGATTTTTTATAGAAAACAAACAAACAAACCTCTTTCTACAGAAGAATACTCCAGCGATGATTCCACACACCAAAAGGATGACAACAACTGGGATTGCAGCGAAGACTGCAACTGGAATAATAAAAGAAATTTTGCTTAAAAATTAAGTAAATTACCTCCCTCCGTCATCTATAACGGGCAGCAACCAGAGATATCCTTAGCTTAGACATGTTTACGTTCGGCTTTTAATTAAGGTAACTGCGGACACATAGCGGCTCATTATAAGTCCAAATTTCAAAATGTCCGCATTCCATGCCTAATGCTTTAAATCTGAACCTTAAAATACCCGCCTTCAAATGTCTGCCATAGAAAGGGATAACGTAGGTTTGACGTCATGGCGTCATTAAGGGACAATCCCTTTTTATGGACCAATTTCAGTAATTGTCCATTTTTTTCGAAAAAAAAAATAACCGATTTTTATTCCGAAAACTCCATTTGCTCCGTAAAAACATGCCTGGGATTGAGCTCTGATTAATATGAATATATATGTGTAAGAAATCATTCAGGTATAACTTATTAAATGTTAGTGCCTTCTGCGTTGCTGTTTTCGACTGCAGTAACTATAAATATATATAATTTATTCTCGAAAATTTCTCCGTCGACCTATGCCGAAAATTAAATATGTTGCTGGCAACAATTTCGCTGAATTCCGCTGAAGATTTTTAAAATAAATCCTATGTCTTTATGTTTTTTTTTTTTTTTTTTTTGTAAAATTCGATGCCGCGAAGGTATCGCCAACTTAAGGTAACTGCGGACAGATAACATAGACGAATTTTCGACTTTCTTAAAATTTCACAATAATTTCTGAGATTTATATTTGAAGTGCGGGAATTAACGAACGCGCCATGAAAAGGGTCTGAAGCTCGTTCATTTGACGTCGTGACGTCATTAAGGGGCCAACCCCTTTTCGACCCGCCAAAATCATTATCTGCAAATATTTTCTGAATGAATCGGCCGATTTTCACGAAAAAAGTTTCATTTTGAAAGTCCAAGAACGTCCGAGCTAATCGTTTAATTTCTGTGCACATTCTAATAGAGAAATAAGCCCGAAGCGCTAACTATTTCGCGAATTTTAAGATTTGACGTTCCTTTTTTCATTTCATTTATTGTAAATAAGTAGAAATTTCTCAAAATTTCGTCCGGTGACCTATGCTGATTTTTTGTTATTTTGTAGCGAAAAGAATATGCTTTGCATTAATCAAATAAAAATGATATGTTTTCGGGTTAGATTTTTTATTAAATTCGATTTTGTGAAGTTGTTGCAACATTTTTCGCCGAATTCGACGTCGCAACAAAACCATCGATACTATGCTTATTTGGAGCCAATCTCCGTGCAATAACGTATTCTAACATATTTGAAATTAAGGTTTATTGTAAAATATAGGCTTCAGAAGTATTAAATCTGAATGTGATTTTAAGAAATACAAAAATTCATTTAATTTTATCCATTTTAAAAGACAGCTTTTTCGAACATTTGCCGCGACGTTGAAATATCCTTTGATTTGCGATATCTTCGCGGAATCGAATTTTACAAGAAATCTAACCCGAAGACACGTGGTTTTTATTTCAAATTTCTTCAGCGGAATGGTTTGGCAGTAACATATATAAATTTCAGCATAGGTCTCCGGACAAATTTTCGAGAAAAAGGGAAATATTTCCAGTGACTGTACTCGAAAACAGCATCGCAGAAGGCATTAACATTTAAAACGTTACACTCAATTGTATTTCTTACACTTATATCTTCATATCAATAAAACATAACACCATGCGTCTTTAAACGAAGCGAATGGCGTTTTCGGAATGAAAATCGGTTTATTATATCCGAAAAAATGGACAATAACTGATTTTGGTCCCTAAAAAAAGGGGTCGGCCCCTTAATGACGTCATGACGTCAACTCTACATCATGAAATCCCTTTTTATGACCGAAATATGAAAGCGGGTACTTCAAAGTTTAGTTTTATCGCATTCGGCATTTTTTGCAGACAATTTAAAATTTGGACCTAAAATTGCCCTCTATGTGTCCGCAGTTACCTTAAAGCATATTTCAACGTCGCGTCAAATAGTCACAAAACTGTCTTTTTAAACGAATAAAGAATTAGGTGATTTTTACTTTTTTTAAAGTCACATTCAGATTCAATACTAATGAAGTATATACTTTACAATAAACCTCCATTTGAAATATAATAGAACACCTTATTGCACGATTATTGGCGTCAAATCAGCACAGAACGATAGTTTTGCTTCGACGTCGAATTCGGCGAAAACTGTTGTAACAACTTGGCAAAAACGAATTTAACGAAAAATCTTACCCGAAGACATAACTTATTTTTATTCGATAAATGTAAGGCGTTTTATTTCGTTATAATATAACATAAAAATCATAGATTACCGGAATTTTCCTTGAGAATATTTATTTATTTTATGTAAAACAGTGACATGAAAAAGGGAACGTTTATTTCTAAAATTCACGAAAAAGATAGCGTTTCAGATCCGTTATTTTGGTTGAATTTGTACAGGAGTAAAAGGACGCGCCGGGGCGGTCTTGTACTTTCTAGATTAAGTTTTTCTGTAAAAATCGGTCCATTAATTCAGAAAAAATAATATTTTCAAATACTTAGTTAGGGTGGGTCGAAATGGGGTTGGTCCCTAAAGGGCGTCAAATGAACAAGCTTCAAAAACCTCTTTTTATTTCGTGTTAGTAAATGCCTGCACCTCAAAGATCTCAGAAAATATAGTGAGATTTTCAGAAAGTCGAAAGTTCGACCATGTTACGAGGGATGTTCAATTTTTGTCCGGATTAATTCAATTAAACATCACTGATTCATCGCAATTTGAAAAAAGTATACTCATATTAACGGGACACTTTATATAATCAAACTTTCCAAAGCCTGAAGCAGTTGGACGATGTATATTCATTACACACGCAAACTAAAATACATGGGTATTAGGTGGCGGCGCACAGTACATGACGCTAGCGACGTTGTCAAGAATTGAGACATTTGAAGTTGTAAAATTTAGCTAGTCACGGCTCGTTATTCATGGAAGAGGGGGTGAATTCAGTGTTTCTGTAATTAAGATGTGCTTTTATGGTTTGTATGTGTGTAAAATCGAATGGTGCAAAATCAAAATTCTAAAAGGTGCCTCTTAGAAAATCGCCTAAATCTTCGAGAGACTCGGCAATTGACGTCCCTATAGTTGCTTGGATAAGTTTCTCTCTGTCTGTTCTTCCTCTTACCTCACGGGACACGGAAGCGTATTCACCGATGAAAATTTAAGCATTTGGAAGAATGAACCATTCCCTTTCAGCGTGACAAGTTTTTGATTTATGTCTTTCGAATTTTTTGTAGATTTCGAATGGAATAATTAAAAGGTAAAAAATCCGAGCATTCAGTTGACGTCGTCAAGAACCTTCCGAAACACTTATCCCGCCATATTTTATCGAAAATTCTACGGCCAAATTACTTCAATCAAGAGAAAGCATTTGTAATACTTATTCAAGCAACTCAATTAATTTTCAAGCTTTTCAACGGTTAGAAAAGAAAGAATATTTACAAACGAAGACCAATTATATGAATTATTTTATCTGACGCGACCGGTACAAGTTAACATTTTATATGGAAGATGCGCGCGTCCTATGTTCGATAACTATATTAATTTGACGTAACCAGATGTGAATGGAATGCCGACAGCGAATGATGCCAAATTTAGTTTGATTGCTTCAAAAATAATATTTTGAGAGGCAAAATCCGGTTAATTTTTGAACAACCCTCGTATCATTCCGCTGTTATAGTGCGGTTTTATTAACTTGAATCTGACCCCTGCTATTTAGATGAATAAAAAACCGATTATTCCTACTCGGCTTTGCACGTGCTTTCATAGGAATGAATAACAAACGATATTGAATGTTTTATACATTTTGTTAATTGATAAAATATGTCGGTAATTGTTATTTAAGCATTTTTTCCACAGAGGTCAAAGTCGGGTCAAAGTAACCAGGCTATACCTTGAAGGCACGATATAGCATCTTCCATTTACGCGAAAGAAAAAAATAATTATAATTCGCATGTTTTCGTTCAAAAATTCAAAATAGAATTACTGCATGTTTTTCAATGGTTCTTGAGGTAATTGACCCGTAATAGTTATGCAACATTTCGGAAGTCATGATCTTTCACAATATTAACAGCGGTTTCCTAATGAAATTATTAGGAAACCTAGATTATTACTGTTAAAAGTCGTTACTTTCGAAAACTAGCGCAACTATTACGGGTCCACTACCCTAAACTTAAATTGAATATCTAATCCATAAAGACTGATTTCTTCTATAATTATATTGATCACCTTTGACTTTTATCCAGCTAAATTTCAATTTCAAGCAGGCTGGTAATTTATAGTCGTTTCAACCACTCTGGTTCAAGTTTTTCCCACAACAACTACAGTTAATTACATCGTGAAATTGACATTCATCTCAAACAAAACCATTCTAAAACGCTCACTCAGCGCTCAATTCATTCACTCCAAACACTCACTCAAATCATTCAAAAACGGTCAAAATGACTATAAAAGGTCAGATGAAAAGCTAAATTCAAAATGAATATTGCTAGAAATAAATCGCGATTTCACTGACATGTTTAAAATTGTAGGCGTCTGATTTGTTCTTGAAGAAATAGAGAGTTTTTTTTTATAAATATTGTATGCATATTTTATGAAAGGGATGTAATAAACAACGATTATGATTACCTCTCAAAACTCGCTCCACACACTCATTCAATTTCATTCCAAAGTAATTCCAAAATCACATCTCGTCAATTTCACGATGTTTTCAACTGTAAGTAGAAAGCTGGCATTGTTTCCTCATATTAGACTGCATATCTATGTAGACTGGTCTAAGGCTGTACTGTATGCTCGATATTTTTTATTACATGACATACAGGAGTGAAATAGCGCCGTTCAATATTTTTGATATAACACGGGTGTTGTTACACTCGTGAAATTACTGTGCAAATGAGCTTATTTGTTAATTTCTTTTTATATATCGTCGCTACTGTAACATTTATCCATATGAGCGACACCCCAAGAAAACGGTAAGTTGTTACGGGGAATAGTGTAAGGATACTTGACGAAACTACTGCTGAGATCTGCCATGGTTCTTTAGCCTGCTCGGTGTATAGCGCCGTCTCAATCTAATCTCAATCAACTACATTGTAGTTTACGGAAATGGCCGAGGGATTTTCCGAATGCGTCTCACGGGGACGTCTCCGAAAGACAATTACTATGTTAGTTTGCTAGCCCGGGAATCGAACCAACGCGATCGACTTTCAATTTTTCTGAAGTGCGGTGCTCTGACTGAGCTCTATCGGGCTGACAGCTAAGAACGGATAGCAACGTTATATTTTCGTTGGGGAAATGACGTAAAATTTGATTTGCTGATGTCATTTCAAAAACGGCCTTATATATTTCGCGGAATAACTTTAATCGATTGATATCGTATTTCCTGGTTTAATTACGAAAATTCGGGTCATATTATAAATAGAATATCAAATATGTGCTCGTTCAATACCAAATTTATTAAACTCTTTATCTTAAACAGGCACAGCCACCCATTAAATATCTTTTATATACATCAGGAATTTGTCGTGAACTGTACGGGAAAGGTTTAACGGAAGATGGTGTGACATTCAATAAATTATTCGTTTTGTCAATTGTTTTAACAGGTACTCACCGTTTGAACTAGTCTCTGCTTGCATATTTCCAACAAAGGCGTCTGTATTGGATTTACTACTTGATGCTAATGTAGTAGATGCGATGCTGGTAGAAAAGTCTACAAGATAATTATACATGTTTTTGTTTTTAAAAGAAGGTTCATATGTCATGTGTTTTACTTTGTTCACAGACAGCTCCGCCAAAATATTATACTTAACGTTAATTTTAGGGGAAACGTTGATGATCGTATTATCATATACCCCACGTGCGAAATGACGCGCTTTGCTTTCTGAGAAATTCTCCTAATGTCAAAATCATTACTTTTTGATACATTTTATACAAAGAATAATGTTTTCAAACTATTTTACACCCAGAAAAGGATAATAAAACTATTCTTATAATGGATATAATTTCATTTTGGCATTAATTTGTCCACCAATAAAGTCTGATGAGTGTAAGAGTTATATTCAAAGCAAATGCCCGGGCGCCGTCCTCGTATTTTACCCTGTGCATATATAACTCCTCCTCCACCAGAACTTATTTATGGACACATCAACGCGAGAATGCTATGCCCACTATCTATCTTTCCGCTAGTCCCATAAATCAGATTGCCGTCATTTTTTGCATATATTGATAGGATTTTGGTATCTGAGACTGCGCAATAGGTTACAGAATCATTATCTGAAAATACTTAAAACTCTATTTATGTAAAATAGAGGAATTTCTTCTTTTCAAATAACAATTTACCACCCTTCACTAAAGCTCGAAATCATTTTATTCTATCTAAGAAATGTACAAGTATTTTTATATCAATTATTGAACAGATTCTTTTCAAATTTACCCCTTTATAATATATCGAAACTGTTCCGTAAGTCTATTCTTTCAGTACAAAACCTATAAAGAAATCTCACCTTTTTCTACGGCCGTAGTCGCTGTTGAGCTAGTTTCCTGTTTTGGTGTAGACGAGCTGGATGTAATACTTGTTTGAACACCTGTTATACACAAGGATGTTTCACATTTCTATCATTTATATATATATAGTGTGGGACACCCCCCCCCCCCCCCCCCCAAAAAAAAAAAAGAAAAAAAAAAAAAAAAAAAAAAAAAAAAAGAAAGAAAAGAAACATGGACCTTTACAGGCACGCGTATGTTCATTATACTGTCTTGTAGAACTAATGCGTCTGGATGACTTTTACTAGAAGAAATATCTTTTCAAAATGTGTTATTTTTTGAGTACCCAGATGAATCTTTTCGCTTGGTCACATTTTGTTCATTGTATTTATGGAATATTACGAGATGGTACCTATTTTAGCTATTTGAACAGCATACTGAGCGGTGCTCATGGTTGTTATATATTTTTTCAGTGCTACAAGAGATCATAGATCTAAAGCTTCTTGCACGTGTACTTAAGAACTCAAAATGAGTGATGATAAATAAAAGAAGGGCATTCTATGAAAATGTTGTATAGTTACGAATATAACAAATGTACATATAGTTGGATTTTAAAAAAAAGTGATTGGCCACGATATTGCTCGACTCGATCACGAATATGTCATTACTTTAAATGAGAAATCTGTATTTCGAAAACCTACTAAAGTTTAAAGTCTTTGCAAATTTTACCAAGATCGAAATACTTTGCATTTATCAGACAGGTTCCCTTTTCCTGGTCAGTGATGACTATAACGGCTCGAGACAAGGGAAATTGCATTCGGAACATCGCTCGGACTTTTCCGTAAACTGGAAAGTATCTCGGACGTAAGTGTAGTGATTTTGGGTCATTTTTTAGGTAATTCGGCTCCTGGTGGTACTTTGGTTATTACGCTTGAAGAAAAGTATATACATATAATGTTTTAAAATCGTCTATGCAGATCTTTTTCGCATATAATGATTTGAAAGCAAAACGCAGTAAAACACTGCGTTTTGTTTTCATATCATAATAAGCCCAATTTTTACCTAACGTTGATTTTGTTTTTCGCACCGCCATCCTCAGTTACGTTTGTGACGTCATATAAACCCGCGTGCGAAATGACGCGCTTTCATGGATGCGCCCGTATTATTCCCGAGGTCTATTCCGTAGAATCGCCGAGGGTTCCCGATTGGCGAAATCGACACATACATCAATGTAGCGGAAAATAGCAGTTAGTATTTACCCTTGCCATGCTGAACTAAAACCCTCTTTCAAAATTGCACTCATATCAAAGTACAGAAAGCTCTAGAATCCAAGGGTGTAGGGCAATTTCTGTTTTTGAAAAATTAATCCCATGAAAAACTCTGCCTTGACAGAGGACAAACAGGTTGTGTAGAGTAGGATCAGACTGCACACAGGTGCAGACTGATCTTTGTCTATACCTCCTGCTAAAGAAATCAAAGTACTGACAGTACTGAAAGCCAGGTCTTGAGTACATGTAAATGGTTGAACTCGTTCTCCTTTCAGGGAGAAACAAAACATAATAAAGTACAAAAAAGTAATTGTAACCTCAAATTTTAGAGACTTGCATAAAATCTCACAAAAGAAAAAGAAGCATTACAAAAATATACATACGCAATATCATGAGTTTTGGTTTAAACCTATTTATTTTACATCGATTGGGAAACATGTTCTTACAACTTAGATTAATCCCTCTCGATTCTGCTTCCTGGAAAATTCACCAGTACTCGCGCCGAATGTGTGGGCCAATGAAAGACCCAAGATCGATAGCCGCTCCCGGGAATCGAACTGGGTCAAGAGGCAGACGCTCTACCTCTAGACCACGGACACCACACAGTGTGTGAGTACATGAGTACATTGTATTGGTCAGAGGATATGAAACACATCTAAAATAATAAAAACTATTTCAAACGATAGAAAATTGCTTTTCCTTTTTCTCTTGATGATATGCAGTACTTCCGAAATGATTGGTTGAGATAACCCTATATCACCCCATTAACTATTCAACGCCAGCATCTTGTATCCTGTAGCAGACGACTTTAAAATAGATTGATTCAAAAGCAAAATATGCTCCTAATGAGTCATTTGGTATAAAAAATCCAAAGATATTATAAAAATTGCCGACGTATCAGCCCAGCAAAGCACACCGCTGTTGCGAAGGTCATGCTTATTGCTTAAAGACGTCGCATATGTTGCGTCTCAAATTATAAAAAAAAAATAATAAAAGAAAAAAGAAAAATAAAAATAATAGAAAAATGAGAGAACTTCTCAATATCTTGCCCCAAAATGATCCCTGGATCGGATCTTTGTTGAAATTTTTAGGGTGTTACAGACGTTAAAAAACTAACAAGAGGGCCATTGGCCCTAAAGCGCTCACCTGATGCATGGCTCAACAAAAGTCAAAGAGATCAAGAAGAAAACATTTCAGTTAAAAATGTTGCCTCTAAAGTACTAAAAAACGTTTTTGACCCTCTATCAAACTTGTGTAAGATTTCAAGGCAATTTCAAACTTGACCTAGGTTTCAAACAAACATATTGACCAAGTTTCAAGATATTTGAGTAAACATGTTTTCTTTTTTTAAAGATTTGACCCCTTGACCCCAATTTTGACCCCACTTGACCCAATTTTGAACATGACTGAGATTTGATGGAGACAAGCATGTTTCAAGACATTTGGACCAAAGATGTGGCCTCTAGAGTACACACAAGGTTTTTCCAAGATTTGAACCCTTGACCCCATTTTTGACCCAACTTGACCAAATTTGAACTTGACCGAGATTTGATGGAGATATACATTCTGACCAAGTTTCAAGACATTTGAGCCAAAAATATGTCCTCTAGAGTGCACGCAAGGTTTTTCTTATATTTGACCCTTTGACCCCATTTTTGACCCAACTTGACCCATTTTTGAACTTAACCGAGATTTGATGGAGACAATTATTGTGACCAAGTTTCAAGACATTTGGGCAAAAAATATGGCCTTTAGAGTGCACACAAGGTTTTTCTAAGATTTGACCCCTTGACCCCATTTTTGACCCCACTTGACCCATTTCGAACTTGACCGAGATTTGATGGAGACAAACATTCTGACCAAGTTTCAAGACATTTGGACCAAAAATATGGCCTCTAGAGTGCACACAAGGTTTTTCTTATATTTGACCCTTTGACCCAATTTTTGACCCCACTTGACCAAATTTCAAACTTGGCCGAGCTTTGATTGAGACAAACATTCTGACCAAGTTTCAAGACATTTGGGCCAAAAATATGGCCTCTAGAGCGCACAAAAGGTTTTTCTAAGATTTGACCCCTTTACCCCATTTTTGACCCTACTTGACCCAATTACAAACTTGACCGAGATTTGATGGAGACAAACATTCTGACCAAGTTTCAAGACATTTGGGCCACAAATGTGGTCTCTAGAGCGCACACAAGGTTTTCTAAGATTTGACCCCTTGACCCCATTTTTGACCCCACTTGACCCATTTCGAACTTGATCAGGATTTGATGGAGACAAACATTCTGACCAAGTTTCAAGACATTTGGACCAAAGATGTGGTCTCTAGAGCGCACACAAGGTTTTCTAAGGTTTGACCCCTTGACCCCATTTTTGACCCCACTTGACCCAATTTCAAACTTGGCCGAGATTTGATGGAGACAAACATTCTGACCAAGTTTCAAGATTGGGCCACAAATGTGGGCTCTAGAGTGCATACAAGGTTTTTCTAAAATTTGACCCCTTGACCCCATTTTTGACCCCACTTGACCCAATTTTGAACTTGACCGAGATTTGAAGGAGACATACATTCTGACTAAGTTTCAAGACATTTGGGCTAAAATTGTGGCCTCTAGAGTGCACACAAGGTAAAGTTTGACGACGGATGATGGACGACGGACGTCGGACGATGGACGACGGACGACGGACGCCGGACAGCAGCCCATCACAATAGCTCACCTTGAGCACTTCGTGCTCGGGTGAGCTAAAAAAAAAAAAAAAAAAAAAAAAAAACAACATGATTCGCCGATTGTGCGCCTCGAACCCACGCCGCGAATGTACAAAAGTTTACGGGCTTCAGGCGTATACGTTAGGCTATAGCCACTCCGACAAAACATTAACGAATTTTAAGACTATATATTATTGATTTCCTAAAATAGGATCCTTTCCTACGCGATTCACGATTGTGTCAAAAATATTCATATAGTTTACGGACCCAAAAGAATTGTCTTGTCGTTATTTTGATTTAACTAAAATGGCAGTCAAGTTAAAGCCGAAATGATACAGCAATTAGCGGTTTTCGGTCTGTGCACACGAGGAACTACTTTTTGATTTTGGCGGTGAAGAGGTCAACAATTTCCACCCCGTCTGGCAGCAATAAAGCCAGTATACTGAAAGTATACCTGGCTTTAAAAATGGAAAAGTGATCAACTCGGATAGCTCAGCGTTAAAAAATGTGCTGTCAATCCAAGGAAAGGGAGTTCGAACTCCGGCTCTGACATTTGACAAAATCAATGTCACAAGGGTCATTTGTCTCCAACCAAATGGTATATCATAGTACGCATAAGTGGGTTGAGAAGCTAGCGGCTCGGGCGAAATTTTGTGGTTGTACTAGTACTAGAAATGATTGGAAACCATGGGTAGATGTACCAACAAACGCCATATATCTGCAACCATGTTGAAAATGGCGTCAGGCTCAATACAAACAAACAATCAAAAATATTAAGCGGATAGAATGTCTGCTATTTACCAGGATCTTTCTTTTCTTCACAAAGGGATTTACGAATCTTATTCCCCGGACCAAAATGTAGAGAATAGACGTCGTCTGAATTTGTTCTTTTTATATAACCATATCTTCTGAATGTTGAATGTATTCCATCTATGAAATATTTTGTTAATAAATACATATAAACAGATAACAGATTAACGCTATACGCATGTTTTTTTAATGAATCTAAAATTTAGATTTGTTCATTACGAGAAGTTTTAATATGACTGAAACATATCAATTATATGTATGCAATTAGCAACATCGTTAAGATGACATTTATCTAAATCAAAACTATTTAAAATCGCTAACTCAGCGCCCCATTCATTCATTCCAAAAACTTACTAAAACCATTCAAATACATTCAAAATAGACTTAATCGAAATAGTAAGCGTCTGATTAGTTCTTGAAGAAATAGGAAGCTATTTACAGAACTATTTTGCATATTTCATTAATGAGAGGTAATAAATATCACCAGTTTTGTTCATCCTGAACAAAATTATCGATATTGGATTACCTCTTTTGATTTCACTCAAAACCCATTCATCGCACTTGTTCAATGTCATTCCAAAAATAGTTCCACATTCACATTGTCATTTACATGATATTGTTATAGCTGCTCTTTCACATTTTTTCATTGAAAAAATACAAAACTTATTCTTAGATTTTGAAATGTGTGTATTTTTAGATGATTAAGAATGACCAAAGGGCATTGGCACTAAAAACAACATATTTCAATAATTTTGTAAATCATTTTTTCGAAACAGCAAGATCAGTAAGGGATTTAGTCTATTAATTTCCAGTCTATAAATTTCAAAATCGTTCTTTTCCGCGAATAATCTTTCATTTTTGGTTGTATTGATATGAACTTTCTAGCTGTCAGATATTCTTACCTTAATCTTTGATTGAATAAAACAAACATGCGGAAGGCACACACATAAATAGTTGGCTCGGAATTGAAGAATTATTTATAGGTGTTAATAGATGCTTTACATGTATTTTTTTCAGAATGAATTCGCTAATTTCAGAAATATATGTCTTTCTTTCGATTCATTTCCAGATTGAATCTTATTATTGTAAAGGTTTCAACATGATGAGATGGTTACTTCCGATTTATTTTACGAAATTTTTCTAAAATCACATTTTCCAAATCTGTGAAAGAGCAGCTTTAAATGTATCAAACACATTTTGGAGATGGCTAGAAAACGCATCAAAATTCAATGTCTAGACAGTCCTGTCGATAAGTCGATTTATATACTCACCTTATTCCATCCTAATGCTGTTTCAATCCCCGACGGCGGCACTCACCCTTTCCGACTATTTGTCTCCAACCTATGGGTTGATAATCGTAGACCCTATGTCGGATAGCAGCTGGAGGCTTGGAAAGGGTGTAACGGTAATACTAGTGTGAGCAATACCAGGAATCCATTGTTAGGTGCTCCAGCCGCCGAGATATGACTGAAATAATGTTAAAAGCGGCGGTAAAACCCCATTCAACCAAACAAAATATCCATCCTCATGCCCAGACGTATTTAGCATTACGTTTATCTCCATACAAGGATAATTCAAAGGGTCAGCGTGATACTACTGTTAGTGCCTATAAATTTATAGGCACTTACAATAATATTGCGCTGACTCCTCGAAATGTAGTCCTCGGAATGGAGAGACGATGTGTTACTGAGGATGATTACGCACAGTGTTGAGCGTAATAATTTTTCAACTTGGCTTTTACAATTTTAATTTGCTTGTCTTCGTAGTTTATGTATAACCTGAAATTATTGACATGATTTGACCTCTATGCTAAGAACAATTCAACCGATGAATACATTTCCCATCGAGGAATAACAGTGGTTACGGAAAGCTTCGTCTTAACCCGGGGGACTATGGGCCAACTTATTTCTGACCCTGGGCGGGTACTGTTGCCCGCAATATCAGAGTATCTCTCAGGAAGCGGGATACCAGCTCTAGACTGGTCCACATATCGACTATCAGAATAGCCTAAAATAGGCTATTCTGATATTCGACAGTGAGACCAGTCTACACCCGACCCGAAAGCGGGCGAGAAATAAGTTGGCCCTATGTTTTGAGATAATCATAAAATTCTACTACCAGTCATTAACGGTTCCGTGGTTGAGAGGTGTAGGTCGCAGTCATAGGAAGTATACTTTTGGCGGTTCAAATCTGAACAAAGTCATTTTTTGCTCTTTCCCTTAATTTTGCTTTTAACATATCAAAAAAAAAAAAAAAAAAAAACACACATGACTTTCCTGTGTTTTCTGACGATAAATTTATTAGAAACCTTTACTTTATACTTTTGTCAAAGAAATTGTCTTCAATTTACTAGTTTGTCGAAATTTGAACGAGCAAATTGAGAAGTGTAAATCAGGCTACAATTTTTAAAAACATACACAAACGATCTTATTTGTTATTGGCTGAGAGAAACATGTAGAGATATTTGAGAATATAACAGAAATTATAATTTAAAATGAAAAAAAATGAAACAAGTAATGGGTAAGAAGACATATATTATTGTTTTTGAAAAATAAAAATAAGATTTTACAAGGCTGGAACCACGGATCTTATGTTCTGAAGTTCGTCGACTTTACAATTATATTCTAAAAGAACCTTCTTCCTACAGCGGCGCAAAATAAACATATAAATCGTCATGATCGACTCCCGAGATAATACGAAAACTTACGATTATGTAAAGTTGGAATCAATAAAGCGTGAAATTATTTAGATGAAGGTCATGCTCAATCATGTCGAAAATTTTAAGTTATACATGTAATTTAACTGCATTTTCAAACTTCTTCTTACGATGCTTGCCGTGACATTATCTACGAATAGCCTCAAGGAAAGTGGCCAATGCCTGGACTATGTATAGATTTGCCCTTCGATATATCCTGTGAAGGGTCAACCATCATAATAAAAACTATGCGGAACATAGCTCTATCATATGCTTGAAGAAAATCACATTTATTAATTCTTTCCGATCGTCTGTGAAGATCTGTTGGACATATTATAATTTAATGACAAAAGGCAGTAAAATGTTTTATTATCTAATAATGATATGCCCACTTGCATTTTGTGATCAGCCCTGGCATCCGGCCGTCTGACCTCTGGGCGGCATCCACTTCTGTGTCAGGAGCACAGAAGTTATTGTTGTGTTGTGTTATTCCCCTTTGTTGTTTTTCAAACTTGGAATTCCAACAGTCAAACGGACGTCTCTTGTGACCTTGTTATTAGATTAAAAGGAATAATAATAATAATATAATGATAATAATAATAAAAATAATAATAATAATAATAATAATAATAATAATGATTATAATAATGATTATAATACATCATAATTATTATTAGTAGTAGTAATAGTAGTAGAAGTAGTAGTAGTACTACTACTACTTTTGTTACTAGTATTAATGATAATAAGGATGTTGATGGTAACAATATCGATAATGATTATAATTAAACTTAAAAAACTAAATAATATGTGAGGTTGCGAGTCAGCCTTTTCCTTAATGTTTCATGCATACGGTCATTCATTTAAAATCAAAATTTTAATGACGTTTATCATTTCTTAATGTTGTGCATCTATAATCAGAAATTTGATGTCGGATAGTTTCGGAAGACATCGTTAAATTTTGGTGTAACCAAAATATCACTGTCGTAGCAGTGCTCAGGATCTTGCAGTGCGTAGGCAATTACGACATTTAAAAATGTAGTGACGAATCCATGACGAAATTTATAGGCCCTACGTCAATATCTTCCGCTGGCAACCTTACAAGATATCGTCCAAAAATCACAAGTTATGCTGATTTGAAATATTACGTTCGATATAGACTACCTTACATCGGTCTGTCTTGTCAGGAAACATCCGATTTATTCGAGAAAAAAATTGTGATGGTACAAGTTGGTTTAAAAAAAATTGTAGTCTAAGTAAAGCGTTTGGTGTTGAAGGAAAGGGAATGCTTACTGTTAACACATATAGGTTCAAGATTAGCAGAGCAATTGTCCCACTGATACTCGTTAGAACTCGGCGTTTGAAGCTTTGAGCAATTATAGCCGGCTGTGTTCCAGTCGACACTTTCTCTCAGGGCCTCGCTAACATCCTTGGTAACTACAATGAAAGCATATATACATATATACATAACTTGCAAAATGATGGTGATTATGAATTAGTAGATATTTCAACTTTGTTTCAATTACAAACAGACATATGTCACCACTCACATGTACATGTATACACATGTATCTACGACAAAACTCCCTACTTGCCAAATCAATTGATTTCAGAGAAACTTCATCACATACATTTATACATCTAAATTGCTCTCGTTCGTCGCATCAAGCTGAATTTTCTAATTTATCTTGACCCCTGGTATATTGGATATATTGCAATGGCGACATGTTTTAACTTATATTATTTATCTTTCAGAAAATCTAATCCAGTGCATTTGATTTTGCCTTTGTCAGTTTAAGTAGCAAATGCTTGTAAGTTCAACTAGCCTATGCGAACAGTTGTTACAAGATCGCTTTTACTCACCACTTGGTTATAGGTTATACGCATCAAGATTTTGTTCTGAAAAAAAGCAAACCAACCAACCAACCAAACAAAACAAAACACACACACGCACACACGCAAGTAAAAAAAGTTACCAATTCTGTAAGCAGAAAAGTATTTAGGTTCAGCAACAGAAAATTCGTTGTTTTCATCTGTATTGGAACAGTTGGTTAACGATTTCAACGCTAGAACTTCGTCAGTTACATTTATACATCTGCACAAAGCTCTCCAGTTGACCTTATTCTTAAGCTGAAACTGTAAAATGAAATAAGATGCACGAGATATGTCATGAGATTTAGATTGAGACAGGCTGATCTTAGCCGAGTCTAGGGTAGAAATATTATTTAACTTGCCAAAGATCGCTTAATAACATTTCTATTCTAGACGAGGTTAAGACCAGCTTGTATAAAACAAAATAGCGTAAAATTTTCTTTTTCTCACATGAAACAACAGTTTTGTATTTTGAAATCAGTTTGGAACATTTAGAAGACAGAAATACCACGAAGACGGCATAAGATGACGTCATGACGACGTTTTTACAATTTGATCTCGCACGTGAATAAGACAAAGACATATCAAATGGCCAAAATATTTGAGAGAAAAGGGTAACAGTGAAAATGACATTCATGACGAAAGATGACGGAGATTAAACCTTGACTTCCTTTTAAATGTTCTTTATAACAATGATATAAAGCGAAGAATGTTATATCAATCGGACTTTAGTATTTTATGGACACATTTAATGATCTTACCCTTACTGCGAAATATTCGGATGTTCTACACACTGAGAAACACTGTCCTATGTCTGGCTTTAATGTAATACTTTTGGAATACTGACTCGCAGCTTTAAGATTTGCCCATTGTATACAACCTGCAATAAAGTAGATCTAATAAATCTATACTCATCGAAAAAAAAGTATCCACTTTTCGTTTGCCAATATCTTTTAGATTGGTATGATCGAATGCTCAATTAAGGTACCAAAGTGTTTGCAGTCATTCGTTTTCTCATGCACTCATAATTTTTCATTCAAGAATTTGGTTAATTTTAGCTTTAAAACTACGTTAGATGTTTGATGTTTGTTATCATTTTTTTACATATAATTGGCAGGGAGCAGCAGAAGGTATCAAGTAGTCTTATCAATTCAGTATACATTATGCCCAAGTCTTGAAATTGGCAAAATCAATTGAATATTTAATTGAGAGTTTAAATTTTTGAAAAAAGGCCCCCAGGCTACGTTATAGCCCACAATTCGGTGGCGTCTTCTTCTAATAACACCGAACCTTTCAAATTTAATTCTAAATGCACAACGCGTGATTTGCATTACATTCCATAGAATTTTCCATGTGTACTTTTAAAGAAATCCGAAGTTTTATTTGGTAGATTTTTTTCATTTTTGCTCAGTTTATATACATCTAAAACCTATACACTTGATTTTGTGCAGTTAAATGATTAACCAATTTATTAGTTAACAGATCACTGCTAACAATCAAGAGAAGAAAAAAAAAAAAAAAAAAAAAAAAAAAACAAAAAAACCGATCCGCCAATCACAACATTCATACCGAGATGACTCTCGCCCTTCAACATTTTCCGCATTTTTTAAAAGAAAAATTATAACTTTGACAGCGTCATCACTGTAAGTTGTAAACTGTTGTTACGACCTTAAGATCTCCCTAAAATAATTTGCAGTTTGCCTTAGATACATGAACATGTATTTTTGCAGAAAAATGAAGTATTGATACAGTTAGTTACATCGTGAAATTGACATTCATCTCGAGCCATTCAAATCAGTCGCTCAGCGTTCCATTCATTCATTCCAATCACTCAGTCATACCATTCACAAACGCTCCAAACCCACTGAAAAACGTATAACAATAACAACTTCGTTTACAATTAAAATAGCTGAGGAAATAAATCGGAAATTCACTGATTTAATTGAAACTGTAAGCGTCTGATTTTATCTTGAAGAAATAGGACGCTAATTATAGAACATATATGTACATTTTTTAAGGGAGGTTACTAAAATCGCTTATTTTGTTCATCATGAACAAAATTTGCGATATTGGATTACCTTCCATTAAATTCACTCAAAACTCGCTCCGCAATCTCATTCAATGTAATTCTTAAATCATTCCAAAATTATTCAACTTGTCAATTTCACGATTTTGTTAACTGTATCTTGGGTATGGATCGTAACGGAGGGTCGGGGAGGATCGATCTGATAGTTTTTCTTCACACTTAGAGTCTCTGCATGACATTTCCAAAAAGTTGAAGCAAGCGCGAATGGCAAACAACTGGAAGACTGTCCAGTAACACAACGCAGTGTAATTAGAAGATTCTCTGTCTGACTAAAAGCACTTCGATATCTTATCTGTATAAAAACCGAACAGTAATGACTCTGGTCAGACTTTGCAGAGCCTTTGCTTGGCGTACATTCGAAATTAGATTGTAGAAGGCAATACGAAAATAAATGTACCCATATACTGGAAAATTTCATAATCCTGTACATATCCGATCCAAGCACTTTCATCGTCTCCCAGGTCCTCTGCGAGATCAAGCTCTATCGTGTTGCCGCTGTGTGAAAAGTCAATTGGTGGCGTTGCTAAAACGCAGCTGCTCCAAGCAGAATCAAAATCTGTTCTCGTGTCATCGAAGTAGAAACTGAAAACTGGAAAGAAGTAATAAAAAACATGGGTATACAATTAAGAACATCATCAAATTAAGGAATGGAAATTAATGTGTGTGATGAGAGATATCAAATGGAAGCAATTGAATATCGCAAATTCCGTTAAATTGTGTGTACTATCTAAAAATATATATGTGTGTGGTGTCTTCACATATCAATGAATCTTTCAGCTCTACACAAACGAACATAATCGTGGAATCGTTGGAGTGAGATTGTTTTGTTAAATCCTGTTGTCTTGTGGGAGGTTTCCATTTACCATCTCACCGCATGGCGAAATGGTCAATGGAACCCTCTGCTCATGTGTCGGACGTAACAAGAATAAAGTTATATATACCAGTACTTGGGCCTAAATGCTGGCTTACATTTACCAACCGTCTTGATGGATGCTTGATGAGTGAAAGCCAGTATTGAAAGAAAATATCGTGGAACTAAAGAAAACATAACTACAGTCTCTGGGATCAGTTAACCATGTATTTTCTTGATTCTCTTTATGAGATATTAACAGCACATTGTCAGTATATGTACAAACAGAGTTAGCAGAATCAGTCAAGAAAACACATCCCAAAATACATGGTTATATTATGAATACTAAACTACACAACAAAAATCAAAAAACAAGTACTGTATGAGAATAAAAATAATAATAAAAATTGGTCTGGTGGGAGGGAAAAATCACTAAATTTCAATCAGTTTTAAGCTGAGCTCTCTGAGAAATATAAATACATCAAAACTTTAAAGGTCGAGTGGTGAAAGCAAAGTGACGCTAAATTTTGAAAAAGATCCTTTGTCTTCAGGCTGTTTTCCCATTGGTCAATAGGAATTAAAGGATTGCATTGATTGGCCAAGAAAGTTGTTTTGATTTCAAAACAACGGAAGTTAGGGGCCCAACTTCCGTTGAGGGTTGTGATTGGCCAACAAAAATATTATTCCAACTACAAAATTAATTTTTTTATTTATAGACCCTACCATAAAGAAGATTACATGAAAACAAATAATAAGATTTAAAATAAAATTCAATGTGCTATAAAAATCAAGAAAGAATGACAAGGTTTAAATCAATAAAAGATCGTAACCCAGTCTTGAATCCAGGTCTGACAGTCTACTAGATATTGTAACCCAGTCTATTATCTCAACTTCCTGTGTAAACCGAAAGTAGTAAAAATGTATGTTTGAAGCCATTCCAACTGGATTTAAAACCAGATTACAGGTAATCTGTCATTTAAATCCTGTTGTCTTGTGGGAGGTTTCCATTTACCATCTCACCGCATGGCGAAATGGTCAATGGAACCCTCTGCTCATGTGTCGGACGTAACAAGAATAAAGTTATATATACCAGTACTTGGGCCTAAATGCTGGCTTACATTTACCAACCGTCTTGATGGATGCTTGATGAGTGAAAGCTAGTATTGAAAGAAAATATCGTGGAACTAAAGAAAACATAACTACAGTCTCTGGGATCAGTTAACCATGTATTTTCTTGATTCTCTTTATGAGATATTAACAGCACATTGTCAGTATATGTACAAACAGAGTTAGCAGAATCAGTCAAGAAAACACATCCCAAAATACATGGTTATATTATGAATACTAAACTACACAACAAAAATCAAAAAACAAGTACTGTATGAGAATAAAAATAATAATAAAAATTGGTAGTGGGTGGGAGGGAAAAATCACTAAATTTCAATCAGTTTAAAACTGAGCTCTCTGAGAAATATAAATACATCAAAACTTTAAAGGTCGAGTGGTGAAAGCAAAGTGACGCTAAATTTTGAAAAAGATCCTTTGTCTTCAGGCTGTTTTCCCATTGGTCAATAGGAATTAAAGGATTGCATTTATTGGCCAAGAAAGTTGTTTTGATTTCAAAACAACGGAAGTTAGGGGCCCAACTTCCGTTGAGGGTTGTGATTGGCCAACAAAAATATTATTCCAACTACAAAATTAAATTTTTTATTTATAGACCCTACCATAAAGAAGATTACATGAAAACAAATAATAAGATTTAAAATAAAATTCAATGTGCTATAAAAATCAAGAAAGAATGACAAGGTTTAAATCAATAAAAGATCGTAACCCAGTCTTGAATCCAGGTCTGACAGTCTACTAGATATTGTAACCCAGTCTATTATCTCAACTTCCTGTGTAAACCGAAAGTAGTAAAAATGTATGTTTGAAGCCATTCCAACTGGATTTAAAACCAGATTACAGGTAATCTGTCATTTAAATCCTGTTGTCTTGTGGGAGGTTTCCATTTACCATCTCACCGCATGGCGAAATGGTCAATGGAACCCTCTGCTCATGTGTCGGACGTAACAAGAATAAAGTTATATATACCAGTACTTGGGCCTAAATGCTGGCTTACATTTACCAACCGTCTTGATGGATGCTTGATGAGTGAAAGCCAGTATTGAAAGAAAATATCGTGGAACTAAAGAAAACATAACTACAGTCTCTGGGATCAGTTAACCATGTATTTTCTTGATTCTCTTTATGAGATATTAACAGCACATTGTCAGTATATGTACAAACAGAGTTAGCAGAATCAGTCAAGAAAACACATCCCAAAATACATGGTTATATTATGAATACTAAACTACACAACAAAAATCAAAAAACAAGTACTGTATGAGAATAAAAATAATAATAAAAATTGGTAGTGGGTGGGAGGGAAAAATCACTAAATTTCAATCAGTTTAAAACTGAGCTCTCTGAGAAATATAAATACATCAAAACTTTAAAGGTCGAGTGGTGAAAGCAAAGTGACGCTAAATTTTGAAAAAGATCCTTTGTCTTCAGGCTGTTTTCCCATTGGTCAATAGGAATTAAAGGATTGCATTGATTGGCCAAGAAAGTTGTTTTGATTTCAAAACAACGGAAGTTAGGGGCCCAACTTCCGTTGAGGGTTGTGATTGGCCAACAAAAATATTATTCCAACTACAAAATTAATTTTTTTATTTATAGACCCTACCATAAAGAAGATTACATGAAAACAAATAATAAGATTTAAAATAAAATTCAATGTGCTATAAAAATAAAGAAAGAATGACAAGGTTTAAATCAATAAAAGATCGTAACCCAGTCTTGAATCCAGGTCTGACAGTCTACTAGATATTGTAACTCAGTCTATTATCTCAACTTCCTGTGTAAACCGAAAGTAGTAAAAATGTATGTTTGAAGCCATTCCAACTGAATTTAAAACCAGATTACAGGTAATCTGTCATTTAAATCCTGTTGTCTTGTGGGAGGTTTCCATTTACCATCTCACCGCATGGCGAAATGGTCAATGGAACCCTCTGCTCATGTGTCGGACGTAACAAGAATAAAGTTATATATACCAGTACTTGGGCCTAAATGCTGGCTTACATTTACCAACCGTCTTGATGGATGCTTGATGAGTGAAAGCCAGTATTGAAAGAAAATATCGTGGAACTAAAGAAAACATAACTACAGTCTCTGGGATCAGTTCACCATGTATTTTCTTGATTCTCTTTATGAGATATTAACAGCACATTGTCAGTATATGTACAAACAGAGTTAGCAGAATCAGTCAAGAAAACACATCCCAAAATACATGGTTATATTATGAATACTAAACTACACAACAAAAATCAAAAAACAAGTACTGTATGAGAATAAAAATAATAATAAAAATTGGTAGTGGGTGGGAGGGAAAAATCACTAAATTTCAATCAGTTTAAAACTGAGCTCTCTGAGAAATGTAAATACATCAAAACTTTAAAGGTCGAGTGGTGAAAGCAAAGTGACGCTAAATTTTGAAAAAGATCCTTTGTCTTCAGGCTGTTTTCCCATTGGTCAATAGGAATTAAAGGATTGCATTGATTGGCCAAGAAAGTTGTTTTGATTTCAAAACAACGGAAGTTAGGGGCCCAACTTCCGTTGAGGGTTGTGATTGGCCAACAAAAATATTATTCCAACTACAAAATTAAATTTTTTATTTATAGACCCTACCATAAAGAAGATTACATGAAAACAAATAATAAGATTTAAAATAAAATTCAATGTGCTATAAAAATCAAGAAAGAATGACAAGGTTTAAATCAATAAAAGATCGTAACCCAGTCTTGAATCCAGGTCTGACAGTCTACTAGATATTGTAACCCAGTCTATTATCTCAACTTCCTGTGTAAACCGAAAGTAGTAAAAATGTATGTTTGAAGCCATTCCAACTGGATTTAAAACCAGATTACAGGTAATCTGTCATTTAAATCCTGTTGTCTTGTGGGAGGTTTCCATTTACCATCTCACCGCATGGCGAAATGGTCAATGGAACCCTCTGCTCATGTGTCGGACGTAACAAGAATAAAGTTATATATACCAGTACTTGGGCCTAAATGCTGGCTTACATTTACCAACCGTCTTGATGGATGCTTGATGAGTGAAAGCTAGTATTGAAAGAAAATATCGTGGAACTAAAGAAAACATAACTACAGTCTCTGGGATCAGTTAACCATGTATTTTCTTGATTCTTTTTATGAGATATTAACAGCACATTGTCAGTATATGTACAAACAGAGTTAGCAGAATCAGTCAAGAAAACACATCCCAAAATACATGGTTATATTATGAATACTAAACTACACAACAAAAATCAAAAAACAAGTACTGTATGAGAATAAAAATAATAATAAAAATTGGTAGTGGGTGGGAGGGAAAAATCACTAAATTTCAATCAGTTTAAAACTGAGCTCTCTGAGAAATATAAATACATCAAAACTTTAAAGGTCGAGTGGTGAAAGCAAAGTGACGCTAAATTTTGAAAAAGATCCTTTGTCTTCAGGCTGTTTTCCCATTGGTCAATAGGAATTAAAAGATTGCATTGATTGGCCAAGAAAGTTGTTTTGATTTCAAAACAACGGAAGTTAGGGGCCCAACTTCCGTTGAGGGTTGTGATTGGCCAACAAAAATATTATTCCAACTACAAAATTAAATTTTTTATTTATAGACCCTACCATAAAGAAGATTACATGAAAACAAATAATAAGATTTAAAATAAAATTCAATGTGCTATAAAAATCAAGAAAGAATGACAAGGTTTAAATCAATAAAAGATCGTAACCCAGTCTTGAATCCAGGTCTGACAGTCTACTAGATATTGTAACCCAGTCTATTATCTCAACTTCCTGTGTAAACCGAAAGTAGTAAAAATGTATGTTTGAAGCCATTCCAACTGGATTTAAAACCAGATTACAGGTAATCTGTCATTTAAATCCTGTTGTCTTGTGGGAGGTTTCCATTTACCATCTCACCGCATGGCGAAATGGTCAATGGAACCCTCTGCTCATGTGTCGGACGTAACAAGAATAAAGTTATATATACCAGTACTTGGGCCTAAATGCTGGCTTACATTTACCAACCGTCTTGATGGATGCTTGATGAGTGAAAGCCAGTATTGAAAGAAAATATCGTGGAACTAAAGAAAACATAACTACAGTCTCTGGGATCAGTTAACCATGTATTTTCTTGATTCTCTTTATGAGATATTAACAGCACATTGTCAGTATATGTACAAACAGAGTTAGCAGAATCAGTCAAGAAAACACATCCCAAAATACATGGTTATATTATGAATACTAAACTACACAACAAAAATCAAAAAACAAGTACTGTATGAGAATAAAAATAATAATAAAAATTGGTAGTGGGTGGGAGGGAAAAATCACTAAATTTCAATCAGTTTAAAACTGAGCTCTCTGAGAAATATAAATACATCAAAACTTTAAAGGTCGAGTGGTGAAAGCAAAGTGACGCTAAATTTTGAAAAAGATCCTTTGTCTTCAGGCTGTTTTCCCATTGGTCAATAGGAATTAAAGGATTGCATTGATTGGCCAAGAAAGTTGTTTTGATTTCAAAACAACGGAAGTTAGGGGCCCAACTTCCGTTGAGGGTTGTGATTGGCCAACAAAAATATTATTCCAACTACAAAATTAAATTTTTTATTTATAGACCCTACCATAAAGAAGATTACATGAAAACAAATAATAAGATTTAAAATAAAATTCAATGTGCTATAAAAATCAAGAAAGAATGACAAGGTTTAAATCAATAAAAGATCGTAACCCAGTCTTGAATCCAGGTCTGACAGTCTACTAGATATTGTAACCCAGTCTATTATCTCAACTTCCTGTGTAAACCGAAAGTAGTAAAAATGTATGTTTGAAGCCATTCCAACTGGATTTAAAACCAGATTACAGGTAATCTGTCATTTAAATCCTGTTGTCTTGTGGGAGGTTTCCATTTACCATCTCACCGCATGGCGAAATGGTCAATGGAACCCTCTGCTCATGTGTCGGACGTAACAAGAATAAAGTTATATATACCAGTACTTGGGCCTAAATGCTGGCTTACATTTACCAACCGTCTTGATGGATGCTTGATGAGTGAAAGCTAGTATTGAAAGAAAATATCGTGGAACTAAAGAAAACATAACTACAGTCTCTGGGATCAGTTAACCATGTATTTTCTTGATTCTTTTTATGAGATATTAACAGCACATTGTCAGTATATGTACAAACAGAGTTAGCAGAATCAGTCAAGAAAACACATCCCAAAATACATGGTTATATTATGAATACTAAACTACACAACAAAAATCAAAAAACAAGTACTGTATGAGAATAAAAATAATAATAAAAATTGGTAGTGGGTGGGAGGGAAAAATCACTAAATTTCAATCAGTTTAAAACTGAGCTCTCTGAGAAATATAAATACATCAAAACTTTAAAGGTCGAGTGGTGAAAGCAAAGTGACGCTAAATTTTGAAAAAGATCCTTTGTCTTCAGGCTGTTTTCCCATTGGTCAATAGGAATTAAAAGATTGCATTGATTGGCCAAGAAAGTTGTTTTGATTTCAAAACAACGGAAGTTAGGGGCCCAACTTCCGTTGAGGGTTGTGATTGGCCAACAAAAATATTATTCCAACTACAAAATTAAATTTTTTATTTATAGACCCTACCATAAAGAAGATTACATGAAAACAAATAATAAGATTTAAAATAAAATTCAATGTGCTATAAAAATCAAGAAAGAATGACAAGGTTTAAATCAATAAAAGATCGTAACCCAGTCTTGAATCCAGGTCTGACAGTCTACTAGATATTGTAACCCAGTCTATTATCTCAACTTCCTGTGTAAACCGAAAGTAGTAAAAATGTATGTTTGAAGCCATTCCAACTGGATTTAAAACCAGATTACAGGTAATCTGTCATTTAAATCCTGTTGTCTTGTGGGAGGTTTCCATTTACCATCTCACCGCATGGCGAAATGGTCAATGGAACCCTCTGCTCATGTGTCGGACGTAACAAGAATAAAGTTATATATACCAGTACTTGGGCCTAAATGCTGGCTTACATTTACCAACCGTCTTGATGGATGCTTGATGAGTGAAAGCCAGTATTGAAAGAAAATATCGTGGAACTAAAGAAAACATAACTACAGTCTCTGGGATCAGTTAACCATGTATTTTCTTGATTCTCTTTATGAGATATTAACAGCACATTGTCAGTATATGTACAAACAGAGTTAGCAGAATCAGTCAAGAAAACACATCCCAAAATACATGGTTATATTATGAATACTAAACTACACAACAAAAATCAAAAAACAAGTACTGTATGAGAATAAAAATAATAATAAAAATTGGTAGTGGGTGGGAGGGAAAAATCACTAAATTTCAATCAGTTTAAAACTGAGCTCTCTGAGAAATATAAATACATCAAAACTTTAAAGGTCGAGTGGTGAAAGCAAAGTGACGCTAAATTTTGAAAAAGATCCTTTGTCTTCAGGCTGTTTTCCCATTGGTCAATAGGAATTAAAGGATTGCATTGATTGGCCAAGAAAGTTGTTTTGATTTCAAAACAACGGAAGTTAGGGGCCCAACTTCCGTTGAGGGTTGTGATTGGCCAACAAAAATATTATTCCAACTACAAAATTAAATTTTTTATTTATAGACCCTACCATAAAGAAGATTACATGAAAACAAATAATAAGATTTAAAATAAAATTCAATGTGCTATAAAAATAAAGAAAGAATGACAAGGTTTAAATTAATAAAAGATCGTAACCCAGTCTTGAATCCAGGTCTGACAGTCTACTAGATATTGTAACCCAGTCTATTATCTCAACTTCCTGTGTAAACCGAAAGTAGTAAAAATGTATGTTTGAAGCCATTCCAACTGAATTTAAAACCAGATTACAGGTAATCTGTCATTTAAATCCTGTTGTCTTGTGGGAGGTTTCCATTTACCATCTCACCGCATGGCGAAATGGTCAATGGAACCCTCTGCTCATGTGTCGGACGTAACAAGAATAAAGTTATATATACCAGTACTTGGGCCTAAATGCTGGCTTACATTTACCAACCGTCTTGATGGATACTTGATGAGTGAAAGCAAGTATTGCAAGAAAATATCGTGGAACTAAAGAAAACATAACTACAGTCTCTGGGATCAGTTAACCATGTATTTTCTTGATTCTCTTTATGAGATATTAACAGCACATTGTCAGTATATGTACAAACAGAGTTAGCAGAATCAGTCAAGAAAACCCATCCCAAACCCAAGGACTGTAGTAGGTAGGAAAAGATTTGAAAAATTAGAAAATAATAAAAAAGAAATTAAAAAATATATATATATACACACAATGAAACAAAGAAAAAGAGGGATCAATTGGTAGATCCACTATACAATCTCACAACAAGTGAACCTGTGCCAAAAGTACATTAGATCAGAGTGGGGCCTAGGGCAGATTATGAAGATACTTCGAAATGGGAAGCCGTCATTTGTCCCATGGTTTGTGCAACCTGGGGACGTAAGCGAAGTGAAGGATGAAGATATCGCTCATATGCGTTACTGTTCCAGTCCCCCTGGAGTTTGATTAGGTCAATAGGTAGTCCACACTGCAATGCGAAACTTGCGCCCCCTCTTCTGAAACTATGCCCTGAATAATCACCAGGGGAGATACCAAGCATGGATAAACAAAGGTGCAGTTTCTGAATGAATAAAGGTTGGGTTAAGGGTTTTATACCTAATGGCGAAGCAAAACTGAATAAAGGCATTGAGCAGGAGAGCGGACCAATAGAAGTGACAAGTGCTAGTAGTGCTGTTGAGGGGCAAAAGGGGGAGTTATCAATCTTGGGTAAATGGATTTTGAGTATTTTTTCCCTGAATTGAATGACTTTTGACCAGCGGACGGTTAGAATAACTCCCTCAGGCTTAAACTCTGCATCATGAATGCAGAGATGACGACTGGGGTCAAAATCTGTCAGCGACTTGACAAGCAGATTAGATTTCCTAAAAAAGGAAAAGAAAGCAACTAAACAAGCAGCCCAGAAAGTGCGATCAAGTGGAGTTGTAAAATCTAGTTTCAGAAAGATACTACGAAGGAGATCCAAAGTAATTGGGAGTTTTTGGTTACAGGGTGCCCCTTTTACACGCTTAACTCCTTTCAAGATAGAGTCAACATACCAATTCCCAATGAGAAGATTATCATAACCATGTTCCAAATGACATAGTCGCACTATATTCAGATATTGACGAACAGAATTAAAAGCTAATCGCCTTGAAAGAAAGGCAATGTAGCGGCCCAAGTCCACTTGAGAGATAGGAACTGGGACAATGTTCAACTTGTTACAAAAGTCAAGGTAGGCCATTTTGTGTGAAGAATATGTCTTGGAGGTTGACGGTGCAAAGGTTCTTGATCGATAGAAGTTAACTTCTTCATCAAGCAAGGGAATGGTGGTATCATCTAAGGATAGAGGTGACTGTAAGTGACCAGGTGACTCAGCACTGCTGCCACTGGGTAAATCTGTTGAACAAAAAATTAAGACTATTTAAGGGCACATGGAGAAAGAGTGGTGTGTTGCTCACATAAGGCAAAAGGGTACTGGCATAACCCTTCAAGTGTAACCGTGATGCCCCATCCGCAAGAACATTTTTGACGCCTGGCAGGTAAGTGGCTGTTAGGTGAAAATTGAAGCGGGCTGATAGCCAGAAAAGGCTACGTAGACATTTCATTATTTGTGGATTGCGCGAAGTGCCTTTGTTGATTGAGGCGACTGAAACTTTATTATCAGAGTAAACTATTATGCGTTTGTTTACCCAAACAGGTGCCCATCTTTGGCAGACATAGCTATTGCAATGACCTCTTTTTCATTTATATGGAAATTGAGGGCTTCAGGCCAATCAGCTTGGAAATTGAAGTAAAACCAATCTGAACCATACACAGCACCTGTTGCTTCATTACAGGCATCTGTGCAAAGTGTCTCGATTGGTTGCTTATCTAAGATAGCAGATTTACCATTAAAGACACAGAGAAGATTAAGCCACTAATTTAGATCATGTTTGATCATGTTGCTTATTGTTACACGGTGAGAAGCATGTCTGAGCATATTTATGATGTTGAATATTCGGCGAAGAAAGACTCGTTACCTTTTACAACGCTAGCTGCCCAAGACAGGCGCCCCGCAAGAGACTGAAGCTGCCGCTTAGTTACACGCTTAAGGCTTTAAAACCTATTTATCTGATTTATGAGAAGGTCTTGTTTCTCCCTGGGGAGACGCAAACTCATGGTGATAGAATCTAGCTCTATTCCAAGAAAGGTGATGATATTTGTGGGATCAACCACCTTCCCCCAATGGATGCTGAAACCAAGCTTCCGAAGAAGCTGTATTAAAACAGAAAGGGCTTCTGCACATTCTTCAAAAGATTCTGCTATTATGAGAAAGTCATCCAAATAAACTATGGTTAGGTCAAACCCCATCCTTACCATCCTTCTCCTCACTGCCTGGGTTAAACGATGAAAAATCCCTACGCTCATTCTTGCTCCGAAAGGCAATTTCGTGTCACGCATGTACACTGTGCTACCGTTAAACTTCCAATGAAGACCTGTAACCTTTTGGCTTTCTTTACTAATGTTAACACTGCGATATGCAGACTTCAGGTCAACCTTAGCGAAGTATCAACCAGGTGTCATGAGATTAGCCGCATCATCAACCCTAGAAAAGGTAAAGTGCCAATCTGAAGAACTGTAGTCATTGACTGCTTCACCAATTGGGCGCGAGCAGTCATGAATGAGCCTTACCTCACCATCCGGTTTGGGTATGGCTGCAATTTGACTGACTATATGGGGCGGGCTGTCACACAAGACATAATTAACATTTTCTATTTCCTTTTTTATTTGGGTGGATGCAGCATCAAACAGAGGAGCACCTGGTCTTGCAGACGGATGGTTATCACAATGCACAGGCGTTACACTAGGTTCAATGTCTATTATGTCAAACCCATTTGTAACACCATTCAAGATAAATTCTTTATCTGGATCGTAAACCAACTGTTCAACCCAGGCTTCAAGGCATAGGCCGGGGAGGGGTTTGACCTCAATTCCTAGTTTTTTTGTTGGTTATGGGCGACTGCAGAGTGATTTTCGTTGCATTCGGGGATAATGCATATATGCCTGAACTTGCAGCTGGGGTAAATGCACCCCTTTTTTGAGTTGAAGTTACGACATATATCCATTTCTCGTCTAGCCGGTCTCCTTAGCCCTGAATTTTGTACAGACATGTTTGTTTTCTTGGCGTTTGAAGGCTGAATGAGTAATTTCTCCCTTGGGACAAGATGCAACCTGTGCAAATGCTGAACATCAGTCCCCCATCGAAAACACATACCGGACTGAAGTTTCCTATATTCCCTATCATACAGGAGGACTGATGGGAGGTTAAACCTTTGCACCAATTGGTATATTTTAGTGGTATGAGATAAATAATCTAGCAAAGAGGGCCCCTGGAGCTTCCCTTCCCCAATTAATTTATATAAAATTGCCATATTTGCAATTGACCATTGGGATAAGGTTAGATTCTCCAATGATGGCTTTTTTGGGCCAGACTTGACAATAATTTATTGGTCCCCATTACTCCCAATGATAACTTCTTCCTCAAGGGAATTTGGCACAAAATCACATATATCATGAAATGGTACAATGGACCTACCTGCAGCCGAGGCAAGGTGTATCTGCGGGTCATTCCATGAATGCTCAACTGGCGTTGGTACGGATGACACATTAATGTTAGATAGTTGTTGCTGTTGGCTCACTAGCGAGTCTATGAACAGCTGATTATAAATTTCATTCGGGTTTGTAGTTGGCTGTTGAGAGGGTCCTGTGTGGTGGGTGGGCTCGGTTCCAGGCTGTTGATTGATAATTTGGGGTTCTAATGCTCTTGTAGTTGGATTACTGGTTACAGTTGGAGAAGGGTGGCTCTGCGTGTTTAGTTTCTTGGCTATGTGTACTAAAAGCCGTCTTTGTCCTTTTGGGATTTTGGGTGATTGCAGGTCAGACATGTCAATCACTTGCAGGGCTTCGAGGCTTATATATCCCCTTTTCAGGATTTCATCAATAGCACTTTTGTCTATCTTGTGTTCTAGACAATATTGTATAACTTTATCTGCCTCCCCCATTGGAGACAGAGACCCAGTCGCAATTTGATCTGGGGACACTGAGATTGACTCCTCGGAATTAGCCATGTTACTCGATATTTTACAGTTTTAGTCCAATGTTAGCGATTTTAATCCCTGGCAGCATTCATAACAGCACAGCACAATTTCTCTGTGAACTGTGAACAAAAAAAGCAAAATCTGGTGTCACAAATTGTCGAGCAGTCCAGCTCTCTGAATAGGTTTGCTTCTTCAGCGGAATTTGCCTCTACACAGTAATTGAACAAACGATTAATTTCAGCACTTGAAAGTACATACTAATCTGGAATGGCGAAGATGTGTCTTACTGCCCACTCCCGTTTGTCAGACATTCTGATATCGTTTTTCAAATAAATAATTCACTAAGTGTTAAATAGTTACATTTTGTTCACTAAAAAATCACTAAATTACAATCAGTTTAAAACTGAGCTCTCTGAGAAATATAAATACATCAAAACTTTAAAGGTCGAGTGGTGAAAGCAAAGTGACGCTAAATTTTGAAAAAGATCCTTTGTCTTCAGGCAGTTTTCCCATTGGTCAATAGGAATTAAAGGATTGCATTGATTGGCCAAGAAAGTTGTTTTGATTTCAAAACAACGGAAGTTAGGGGCCCCACTTCCGTTGAGGGTTGTGATTGGCCAACAAAAATATTATTCCAACTTCAAAATTAAAATTTCTATTTATAGACCCTACAATAAAGAATATTACATGAAAACAAATAATAAGATTTAAAAGAAAATTCAATGTGCTATAAAAATAAAGAAAGAATGACAAGGTTTAAATCAATAAAAGATCGTAACCCAGTCTTGAAACCAGGTCTGACAGTCTACTAGATATTGTAACCCAGTCTATTATCTCAACTTCCTGTGTAAACCGAAAGTAGTAAAAATGGATGTTTGAAGCCATTCCAACTGAATTTAAAACCAGATTACAGGTAATCTGTCATTTTAATGACTTTGAAGCATTTTGTATTATTTGTGTGAGTATGTACATTGATATGAATATTGCGGTAAGTGAGGACATTGTTTTGAACTTTTGGTGTGTGTCAACTTTGCGAATTTTCTTATTTATAGAAAAAAAAAATGTGCCTTTCACTGTGATTCCAAGTAAATGCACCAGTTAACTAAAAATGAATTAATATTTCGGGTGGTATTATGTTTGGTCACATTGTGATTTCATTCTGATCTACTCATCCACATTTTTTTGTCACATTATTTGAAAACATTTGACTACCATATCAATCACAAATTTATGCGTTTTCTCCTTTCAATTCATACACTTTTATTTACTTTTAACAACGGCTTAGCCATTCTCGGTAACTCAGTGTCGCTCCATTCCGTACAGCTATCAACAGATCGAGAGGAACGTAATGCTTTACGCCATGGCTCTGAGGATGCGAATGAGTATGGTTACGAATTAGTCCGGGAGATATTGAGCTGGACCTAGCAGTGTAGTATCAAGTTTTTTTTTACTTGATTGATTCTGGTAGGGAAGACATTGCACATCAAGAATCTGACTGGTGACATCTTGTCATTTTTGAGCATTTTGAAAAAAACGGAGATGGCAGCCAGGGCTATCGTTAAATATACAAATGATCATTATCTTGCTATATTCATATTTCTGAACCTATTTTTTCATTAAATCTTTTCACTAAGATGCTTATAAGAACTCACAAAATGAATAAATGCCTGAATTGAAAATTGAATCTAGAATCATACTCAAGATGGCAGCAAAGTGAAATTCTGAATTAGTAAACAATGTAAAAAGCCATGTTGTGACAGCCTTTAACCTCAGAATATTTTCAAACATTTTGTACAACGTTTTCTTTTTGAAAAACTGGTTAAAAATCTCATCGTCCAATATGATTTTGTGAGGGGAAATTAAACTTGGCAACCAGGAAAGAAGAAATGTGGATTTCGGCTCAAAATAAATTGTTAATCTAATTATTTCAGGCCAGTTTAGTAGATATGTTGATTGATTCTTATGGCCTAGGCATTACATATCAATAATAAAACTGATAACACCTTGTGATCATTGGTATTTTTGAAAATTGAAGATGGCAGCCATGGCTTTCATATAATATACAAAATTAGCATAGGCATGCTATCTATAAATTTCTTAACATATCGTTTCATCTTTTCTAAGCAAAAGCAGAAATGGAAAACGAAAAAAAAAAAAAAAAAAAACATGCTCAAATTGAATATAAATGTAGAATTGTATTCAAGATGGCAGCCCATACGGATTCTGAAAGTCATGTAAAGACCAACTTCAATATTTGAATAACTTTTAACATATTAGTTCTCACGTAATTTTGAACTGGAAACCAATTTTGAAATTAGGCTCATAAAACCGACCTCCAATTCAAATTTATTTTTTGAAATTGGAATTGGCAGCAAGGAACAATGAAAGGTGAATTATATCTAATATGAATTTTACTCGTCAGTAAATATGTGACAAATAGACTGTTTAGTAAATAAAACTGAAATTCATTATGAATATAAGGATAGCATCCAAGTGCAAGAGTAGCTCTTTATAAAAGTTAAGGGCCAGATTTGCCATTACTCGAGAAGAACTCTAATAATACTCACAAGCTATTGAATAATAAAGATATATTGTTTTTAGGTGAATTTACAATCGAAATCATTCTTATTTGAAACTTGGATTGATGACAGCCTTTATCACGTGTTTTTTATGTAAAGCCCAAGATAGAAGTCGGAAATGTGAAAAATAATGTATTTCTCTAAATAAAACAAAATTTTAAAAAGACCTTTTGCTTTTTAGTATTCAAGATGGCAGCCACAAATGAAAAATACAAAAGTATTTTTGGTATCAGTTTATTTTCAGTCTTATACATTGTATTTGTTTTCGATTTTGCTGTAAAAGTTTAGTTTTAAAGATGCAGGCTATTCATCGGAATCTTGTAATTATGTCAATTACAGTAAAATGACACATCTGAACCGAGGAAAAATTCCAAACGTTTATCACATTTGATTTTTTGTACCTAGAACATTGCACAGTATTGGAGACCCTCAACAGTAGGCACCAAGGTTCGATCTCCGGCCGAGGAAAATATCATATGAACATAATATGTCCACCACTGCTCAGGTCAACGTAGTTTAACTGAAACACTGCAAAAAGTGCAGTAAACCAAACTCAATAGATTTTGAAGTTTTCCCTTTCTTTATATAAATCTTTCTGCCAAGTTCTGACAAACATTAAATTCTAATTGACAATAAACAAATGTTAATAATATTTGTGAACATGGCGTGGCAGTCAAATAGGCAATTGATTGAAATGCTCATTTGACCTTCCTTAGTAAGAATCAAGATGTAAAGATTGGATATTTGGGGATCTACTGTCATTCTGTGCGGTTTCATATTAAGATGTCCACCAAAGAATGATAAAACTGACTGAAAAAACACTGTCTAGGCTTCTTATTATCTTTTGTCTTATTTTAGTGGCACAAACATCCCTGTTTAGGGTTAAAATACTCATTTCAATAATTTAGTGCTAATTTTAAGATCACGCATGATAAGATATGGATTTATTCATTTGACCTTTGTTTCGCAGACAAAAGACGTTGGTATGCATTATCTCTAGTCCGAATGACATTTTATGGTGAATTTCAAGATGGCAGCCAAAATGCTTTTGTTTAAGAAACGCTATAAAAGACATGCTTCCACTATTGTATCTAAATTTTATGGCTCAACCATCTGTTCCTTCGTTCTTAAGGCCATCCTTATTAATCGTGGTTAATAAGAAAATCATTACATCCTAATTGCGAGATGGCAGCCAGTTTTAAGATAAAAAAAATTGATTCTCTTATTCTTTTTATGTGGACCAGTAAGAGTCCCCATATTCCCACTAGGCATTGTCGAAGAATGATATTTATTTGTTCATTTGACATCACTGACTAAGAAAAAGGACGTAAACATTATGTATATCTTCAAATCAAATTACAAAATCTAAGGGCAAAGGCAAGTGGAAATTTAAAGAAAAAAACACCATTAAGATTGGATAAGATAATACTGTTGTCCACATTCTTGTCTACCATCTAAAACTAAGAAATTGATGCATATGTTATGAAGGAGATTCAACCAGTATAATATGTATAATTGCCATTTAAAATTTGTAATCAACCAAATAGTATAATTCTCAATTTTGCATTCCTGGCTGCCTTCTCAAAGTTAAGGTGACAATTTACCATTGTTGATGGCGCTAACAATGTAATGTTAAGCAGGCAGGTACTCAGCTAAAATCATGTGACATAACCGTTACTAACCAGTTCCAAAGTTTGGTTTTTCAAGCAGAACCCATTGTTCACTTAATGTCGTATTGTATTAATATTTGGCTGTCATTTTATCTACAATAGTTATTGTTTCTTTCATTTTATGAATTTATCTTATCATTGTATTAAAAAGTAGAATCGTTACGAGAAAAGTAAGTTAACAAATACATAAAAACATATCATCAAGACAAGTCAATTGGTTACATGTATTCCTCGAAGAGTTCCTGGCTGTCATCTCGATTTTTCTCAAAATGCTCAATGATGGCAAGGTGTCATCAGCCAGATTCTTGATACGTAAGGCATGGGCTACAAGAATCAGCCAAGGAAAAAACTTTATACCATACTACTAGGTTCAAGAAAAATGTACCATTTTTTTGCCGGACTAAATGGTACCTTGACAATATACGTACAGGAAATAGTTAAATTTTGCCTTTATAAATCTTATGTCTAATGTTATTTCTTCACAGTAGATTTCTGTTAAGGTTCAGATTGCTTATAGTCTGATAACTTTTGCAGAATTGCTTTTTTTTGCTTTTTTTTCCCAAAGAGTAATTCTTAAACCATTAGACTTTGTCCATGGTACCGTTGCCCTTGGTCATAGTTAAATGGACGTATATTTGCGACAAGCTTGTTGGCAGTGTTTTCTTATTTTCCTATTTTCGGAATGTGACCTTAACAACCCACATTGACCACGAAAGACAAACTTTGAAGAAGAACAAAACAACAACAACAACAACAACAACAACACTATCACCACCAACCATATCTCAGACCTATCTACCCTGAAACGAACTTCTATTTGGTCACCTTGCATTTTGACACATTTGTACTCATTTAACGAAGTTGGACTATCTTCTTTTTTCTATATGAAAGGTCTTTGAATGTTGAATATTCTAATAGAAGAATGGATTCATATTTGCGCCCTTGGTGTCTGAAGCAAACGGTTAATCATAAGAACACACCTTAACGAAAGTAATTTCAAAATTTCGGTCTGAGAGATACTCGGAAATTAATCTTATAAGTGACACACTTCGATGGCTTTCGCGTGTCAGATATCAAATAATTAAAGAAAATCAGATTGTGTTGGTTTTGTTTCTCACAAGAGCTTCAAATGTTACAAATCGACTACTTCTCGTTTCAGATATCATAGAAAGTAATACTTTTCAGCAAAAAACAAGTGGCTGTTTAGAAATGCGTTTCAGTATATACGGGGTGAAAACCCGTAGTTTTTACACAAAATTTTAAAAGTATTCGTCAGTGGGCGAAAAATGTTTTATGTACAACTAAAATAAAGCTAAAGCTACGAACAATTTGTTCGCCCACTGACCAAAAAATGAGTTTTATTTCCATTTTTTTCCTGCTCGGTAACCCCTTTGTCCCAAAAGCTTCAAGAGTGACCCGGAAACCTAGTCCCTCCCCTGGCTTCGCGCATGAATAACTAATGGCAAACGCAGTTTCGTTTCAATTTTTATATATGAAATATCTTCGAGGATCATGATAACTCTGGCGCAATTGACCAGATACTTCGAAATCCGAGTAAGTAAATAACATTTTTTATATTCATGATAACCCGATTTATGAATATAGTTAGCAACATCGTGAAATTGAAATTCATCTCAATCAACAATTCTTAATCGCTCATTCATCGCTCCGCTCATTCTTGCTAAACACTCACTCAAACCATTCTAAAAGGCTCAAAATGACTAAAATAGATTAGACTTACAACTTAATTCAAAATGAATATTACTAGAAATAAATCATAAGACATAATTGATTTTGTATGCGTCTGATTGGTTCTTCAAGGAATACAAATCTTTTTATAGACCTTGCATGCATGTTCTATAAACGGGATGTAATAAATGTCGACATTTTTGTTCATCCCGCACAATATTAGCGATATCGGGTTACCTCATTGAATTTCACTCAAAACTAGCTCCACACACTCATTCTATTCCATTCCAAAGTTATTCCCAAATCAGTCATTTTTTTTTTAATTTTACGATGTTTAAACTGTACCTTTCATTTAAGGTAACACACACACACAAAAAAATAGATCACAGCTGCCAATTAAAGATCAATTGACCAAACACTAATTCATAATTAGAAGCCTTTCGACTAACTTTATTTTCGGTCGTTTTGTTAAACCTTTCGTTGAATTGTGACTTAACGTCGTACCTACAGTTTGCAAAAGCTGTAGTTACACTTTGATCACCAACTATCGATTCGTATTAGCTCGGCTATTTTCGGAGAATCCCCGAAGTCACTACCTTGGAGTCATTTGCGTTAGCGGTGTTGTTGACCTTGGTGTTGATGTAGGTGTGGGGTTCGGCATGACAAACTTTAATTTTTGTCACATATCTGTGGATATTGATGATGTCTTCATGTAACTTGGCAAATTTGTTAACCATCATCAGAACTATTCAGATAATCAACGAGGATACATGTAACTCTAGAAGCATTTTATAAGAGTTATGCCCCTTTTAGCACTTAATATTGTAGCATTATCCAGCACTAATGTATTGATTTGAATCAACCTTACAGATATTCTCAGAATTATACTAGTGTAAATTGTTGTGAAGGTTTGAGATCATTACATCTACCATAGCCAATTACCGGATATGTATTTTAAATTCAACTTGTCGTGTGTGTATTTCAACTTAAAACTTGTCAAACGAAAGTTCGCTTTAGAAACCTTTAATGTATTCAAATTAAAGTACTTGGAAAATGGGAAGGCACGATTAGGGTGTGCTTGACTATCATACAGTTAAGAACATCGTGAAATTGACACTCATTCCGATCAAAATCATTCTTAATCATTCACTCAGCGCTCCATTCATTCATTCAAAAACACTCACTCAAATCGATCAAAAACGCTCCGAAATCATTTGAAAACATTTAAAAATCGTTCAAGACTTTCAACAATAAATACGAATCGATATATTTATTCTACGATTTTATTATCTAGTGTGGACTTCAAAGTGTCTACGAAGACGTACAAATAGAAAAGTAGGTATATTTTATTAAAAGGAGGTAATCAATATCGCTAATTTTGTTCATCCTGAACAAAATTTGCGTTATAGGATTACCTCCCATTAATTTCACTCAAAACTTGCTCCTCACACTCATTCAATTTCATTCCTAAATCATTAAAAAATCATTCACCTTGTCAATTTCACAATGTTGTTAACTGTATAATGGACGTTTTTTTTAACCACCAAAGAGATTCTAGGAGCTAATATCCTTTGAAAAAAGACGATGGGAGGAAAAATGGAATGATGTAAAATGCTACATATTGTGATATTACGGAAACCTGTTTCCACAATCAACTTGACCTGCATACAACTCGACATGTAAAATTTCTCATCTTTCTAGAAAAATGGTTCCCTTGAAAAGTGGAAAAGACGCATTTCTTCACCTGACTATTGTTAAATGAATTTCAATTTTTCGGCTTCAGTTTTACCTCGAAAACAGGAAATTAAGCAATACCTACAAACATCAAAAGTTTGACTAAAACATTTCCGGGTTTTTCCTTTTTTTAGAAGTCGAAATTTATAAGAAAAGTCGAAATTAGCGGAACTTATCTTTGCTTTCTACCTATCCAATCAGTCGAAAAGATGATATGTAGAAATATGTTTTTTTTTCGGAGTAGGATTAATCTTTCGATTTCACTATTTTTAACGGGATATGTTAGGACTTTACATCGCGAGAAAAATACGCGCGTTACCGATTTTCTCATACATCAATTTAACGCCCGGTCCCACTGCACTTACAGATGCATTGGGAATGTAAAACGTATGAAAATCTTACATCCGTTGAAAAGACGCTTTCCATTTATTTCTTATCCTGTACATACGCCCTGTCCGTTGAGCGACCGTCCATTGTGATTTCATCCGCGCACAAAGTTTTTAGTTGCACAAAACTTGAAGAGCGGATAAACTTATCACTATGTACGATGCAGATGCGAAATAATACGAGAAACAAACGCTATGTATCCGATACTATCCGTTATATGTCCTCAATCCAACCGTAAGGCATCCTCGATACACCAATCCGGTTTGGTTGAAAGAAGGCGGAATTATTGGGTATACGAAAAGTTTATAAAAGGGAAGTAACGCGGCTTTGTAAGCGTATGCATCACGTAAGATTTAATGGTCAGTGCTGTATCCATTTTGTTTCCGCTGAGCAAACGCGATGTATACGGCCAATGCTTTATGTATCCGCTCTTTCCGCTATTCGACTACGTCAAAATTACACCCGGTAACCTCTTCTGAGCAGTCATCCGCTCTTATCCGCATGGCTTTCTGATGAACATGAAATCCTTAGGCGTCCGATATTTTCCGTCCTGTTTTCGCAAGTTTCTGCCACATTTATCAGTTTTGATCAAGTGTATGAGAACGGATGGATATTTCACTCTTACGCCGTGTCTGTTGAGCATACGTTCTTTGTTCATTTCGCATAGGGACTAGGCCATAAACGAAAACGTGGTTACGATGGCGGTTTCTTACCTAGATAGGGTTACTGCTCCCCAGAAATTTGTGAAAACGGAAATTTATATTACAATAGTCGGGTACAAACCTTCCTCGTTTCGATTTTTCGACCTGAATGTTTAAATAGAAATGTTGAAGTAGGAAATGCTTAATTTGAACTTTCTATCTAAAACTTGAAAGGAAAAGTCGAAATTGATGAGACAATAGCCAGTTAAAAACATCGACTCTCCTACTTTTCAAGGTGATTATTTTGCTAAAAAAGTGAATGTAAGTTGCATGCAGTTTAATGGCCGAAAACAGATCCGTACAATATCGTGTTGGAATAAAAAAAAAATCCCAACCTTCATGTGTAAAATTTCATTGTTGGTAGCTAGTTTTTCATCAACATCGGTTTTTCTGTTCTTGTCCTCATCTTTGTTTGTTTGAATGGGGTTTTCGCTTTGAACGATTTTTCAGTATTCTCTACAGAGTCAGGACTGCCCTGCGTTCAGGATCACAAAACGGTGCAAACAGTTTTCCAATTATATCCCGCTTTGCACGTGCACCTGTGTGCAAACCTGGGTATAATTGGAATACTGTTTTCACCGTTTGGTGATCCTGAACGCAGGGTTGGTATTTCTCGAGATCTCAGTCTCAGATTTCAGATCCTACAGCTGCTCAGACTGGGGGTGGGGTGGGGGTGGGGGGTCGATGTTAAATCAAATCGTTCTTATTGCTTTATAACCCTGATCAAACCTCTCCAGCCTTTAGATTCGAGCTCGATAAACAAATTCCAAAGAAGAAATGCCCATCATTCACTATGAAAATGTTCGTGAAATAGTATTTTTTAAATATTCCCGCTGCTTTCCAAGTGCGTGTAAGGCCGGATATCATTTAAATGTTTGCGAACCTTTCCTTATCTTAAACCCAGGGCCGGAACCAATATTTTTTAACAATTGTAGGCCTACCCAGTCGCGCGAAAACTCATCCTCTGGGAATTCTATACAAATTATGTGAGTACGAGATAATAATAATAATAATAATAATGATAACATGAATAATGACATAAAATATGGTAATAAATGCAATAAACTCACCAGGATATGTAAAATATATGATAAACGTTAACATTAATTTAAATCCCATTTTATACTAAAAGTAATGTAATTCACTCAAACATTAAAAAATATTTTAAAAGTAATTTGATACTGTAATGCATTTATTAGTTTTGCTGTCTTCAATTTTACTTCCTCTTATCCTTTACAATAGATTAAAATTATTGTATTCAGTCAATTGACCTTTCCAGAATTTGAACGATAAACAACATCGTGGATTTGACAAATTGTATAATTTTGGAATGGTTTCGGAAAGATATTGATAGCGTGTGTGAAATGAGCTTTGAATGAAATTTCAAGCATTGTACATTTTCGCTAATTTAGTCCGAATTTCGCGATAGTTTATAACCTTCCTTTAAAAAATTCTCCATTCTTTGCAATATTTGTTTTACCCATACCAATCCTTTAGAATCCTTTCTGAGTGATTTGAGTGAGTGTTTGGAACGAGTGAATGGAGCTGAGAGAGCGATGTCGATTTAAAATGGTTTTAATCGAGGTAAATGTCAATTTCACGATGTTACCTACAGTATGTATTTCTACAAGATTAAGGTTCTGAATCAAATTCGTTGCTTACGAGCAGTTATTAGAAAAGAAGTTTGTGTTAGAATAGTTGGCCAGGAGCTGCATGTTAGATATTCAGGGATCGATACTAACACCAGTCCTCGGGCCCGAGACCTGTGGCTTTTATGGAGGACTGGTAGAAGTTGCCAAGCTGCATGTCCTTCAGGCCTTTGGATCATGGCAGTATTAAGTATTTCAAATATGCCCAGTTTTGAAAAATGACTGCCTTTCTAAAATCAAAATTTGCATTACCAAATGGAAAATATTGTAGTAAAAGAAGAAATTGCTTGTGAAAAGCAATTTCTTCTTTTCCAACAATGTTTTCCCTGTAATTTATCCCATAAATTGCTAAAAATCAAACATGGTTTTCATCCAGGACCTGTTGTTATCAGGGAGGACCTATAATATTTAGGGCTAACAGGTCCCTGAGGCAAGTGGCAAAAAGAAGTTAGTGTCAAACCCTGGATATATCACGCTATAATGTAATTCAAATTAGATTCTTTTAGCAGAGAAATGCCTCCTCAAAGTTACAATTCTCTTAAAACATTTCTTTTTGGATATAAATTGAAACAATGAGTAACCCAATGCAGCCTAGCGTTCAATCTTAAAACGTTCTTGAAACATTTCAAAAATGATAATACCCTTCTTACATTTCATAAAATATTCGTGAACGAATTTATATCTTAAATTGGGACAGGTGTTTGAAATGACACATTTAAATGGACCTGTAATTAAACATGAGCGATTCACAAACTTAAGATATCACTAAGATGACTTTTCTATTGATTTCTTTGCACTTTCTTAAACTTATGCTTAAAAAGGAAATATAATATAGAACCTTGTAATTATATAGCCCGACGAAAGTTTTAAGCCGACAATACTATAGATTTTCAGCTCAAATATATTTTCCCAAAAAAAGTGGGGAAAAACACACAAAAAATCCCCCAAAACTTCTTTACGCTTTTGGCAGTGCATTGGTTAGTGAAACATATGTGACCCGTCACGCGAAAAGGGACCATCCGGGAATTATATGAAATGAATTATTGAAAAAGAGAGATTTGATCTACCATTTGTCAACCATAAGTCGCTTTTCAATTTTTTTTCACTGGACGGTAGATTGATCATTCTAGATTCAGAAAATAAGCACGGGGCTAAAAGTTTCTACCGTATTCAGTCTGCGCAGTCCGCGCAGTCCGCGCAGCCTAACTAGAGTCGTCAATTTACGCACTGCCCAGATGGTTCATTTTCGCGTGACGGGTCACATATGTGAGGTAATTATTGCATCTAAGTATAATTGGTCAATCAGGAGTGATGTACCTTGGGTAATCGGCCGCCACCAAAGAGCAGTTGGTAGAGTGTCGGGTTGTCCATCTAGAGGTCCCGGGTTCTATTCTCGACATTCTTTCCGACATTTTTTCCTACTTCAACTGGGTCGATAATCGTAGAGCTATGTGGGATAGCAGATGGTGTCTAGAAAATGATGTGATAGTGGTACGGGTGTGAAAGATAACAGAAATCTATTGTTAGGTGCTCGAGTCGTCGCAATATAACTGAAAGATTGTTGAAAGGGGCGTAAAACCCCATTCAAACAAAACAAACAAAACCTTGGATAATACCAAAAATTATTTACACGCATGCATCCTTATTGTAAGGTATATGCCTTCTAACAGCGAGCAGAACTCGTAAAAAAATACTTTCAGAGTTATCCCCCTAAATTGTGTGGAAATGTCATAACTTTTTAGAAAAGCACGATATATACGATGACAAGCAGCATGGCGTCCATTTTCTGAGATGACAGCCATGCACGTTAGCTGTAAGCGATACAGATTACAAAAATCAGAAAACGATGACATAAAAGCATCAAATTTTGCACTGGTATACTGAAGGTCTAGTCCTTTCAGTAAAGCACGGTTTCCACTACTACAAGACAGAATGGTGGTAATTTTCCTAGATGGCCGCCATGCTCTCTTGCTAAAAGCAATGTAAATGATGAAAATTAGTAAACGTTGGCCAAAAGCAAAAAAATTGAAATAGATAGAAATTAGGTTATACCTTTGCAGAAAAGCACAGTATCCGCTACTGCAAAACAGCATGATATTCATTTCTCAGATGGCCTCCGTGCTTAATGTTCATATATAAGATTACCAGAATTCGGTAACGTTAGCATAAAAGTACCAAATTGGTAAAGATATTCTTTATGGGTGGTGATTTCAAAAAGATGCGACAACCAATATAGCAAGACAATATGGCTGCCAAGATGGCCACCATTCTTATCATTCTAGTATTACTAATTAGCAACACTAAAGAGACCTCTCACTTGTGTCCAAGATCGGGCATAGATATACTCCAGTATACATCCCTTCTGAAAGGGTCTTCTCGATTGCAAGAAAGCACGGCAGCCTTTTTATAGATGGTCACCATAAATATTTGCTTTTGGCCGCACATTACGAAAATTCGTTCACTGTATCATTCAATCGCCTTGTCAGGTGAAGGTAAAATTATGTTTATAGATGATATGTGTGGTTGCAAATTTGTAAAATTGCCGCCATACTGTTTTGACAGCTCGGAAACCGTTCTTTTTATTTATATCGTTAAATCATGGAGTATGTTTGTATAAATTTAGTGCTTGTATTCCAACGTGAACAAAATTTCATGATTTGTATTGCTTTTGCCAAAACAAATGGCGGCCATATTGGAAATGGCCACTATACTGTCTTGACATCTTAGATACCGTGCTTTTCCGAAAAAGTATACTCTGGAGTAAATCTGTGCAAACTTTGGTGCTTGTATCACTAAGGGAAGGGTTTTTTCTGGGAATCGGTCCATTAACATTTCTTGTAGACAAAAGATATGGCTGCCATCTTTGCAAACGGCCGCCATATTGTTAAATAAGATGGGTGTCGCTCGACTTTGAAATTGCTATACCATGGAGTATATCTGTAATAGTCTTTTTTTTACTAAAATGCCAATAGGAACAAAGTTTCGTAATTTATATCGCTTTTAGCCATTAGGCATGGCGGTCATCGTCGAAAATGGCCGCCATGCTGTCTTGCCATCGTGAACACTATGGTTTTCTAAAATGATATTAGCTCGAATACATATGTACTAAATTTGGTGATTGTATCACAATGTGAAAGATTTTCGTGATTTTCGGCCTTAGTCGGCAACACAGATTAATCTACACATCACACTCGCACACAAACACAAATCAGATTTATCAGAACCGAAAACCGAATTAAATGGCAAGACTTTTTTTGCTCCGAAACGAACACTGGTTAGGGGTGTGGAAATACCGTTTTTCCTCTATACTTGTCCCTGGACAAGTGAAAGATGTTTTACTGTTTGGCCAGGATCAAAATGAACTTGTGTACTTTAAAAAAATAGTAAATTTTTATCAAACATTTTTCTTCATCACTTTCTTCATTTATTACCATGTTCCAGTCAGTTTGATTTTTGAAATTACCGAAATTGTTCATTTTAATCTTATAAGTACCATTACAATACTTGCCATGAAATTTACTTGTCCATGGACAAATAATCCAGTTAAAGTACTTGACCGCAGGTAGAAAAGCCCGTGTCGGACAAGCCGGCATAGAAATTACACAGCTATTAACTTAGGTTATCCGGGAAATTTGTAATTTAAATTTATGACTTGTCTCGTGAGAAGGAACTTTCTAAATACTAAGTAAAATAAATTTAAAAAATGTATAATCCACCAGAGGATTACCATAGATCGCATACCTAGTATAATTATATAATTAAAAGTAGAGAAAAGGGTTGATCCTAGTCAGCCTGTGCGGTCAGCGCAGATTGACTAGGGATGATTTTTTTTTCATGACACAGATTGCTTTATTTGGCGAGTTTAACTTGAATAAAATAAATTGATAAATATTATAGGTTTGATTCACGTTTTTAAGTGCGTTACCATTTGCAGAGACCGGAAAAGATGTTTAAACGCCCGAGTGCAAACGTGAATTGACATTGATATATATACATATATATTCATTTCTAACGTTATCCTGCGTTAAATCTTTTGACGTTATAAAGCAAGCAACAAAAATGACGGTAGAATGACCTCTGTATAATTAACCAGAGGTTGCAAAATAATTCACAGAAACTATTTAAAACTAAATCCAAACCTACGAATAAGTCGGAATATTGTGGCATACATTCCGAATTTTGTTTATACCGACGATACTTGGTAAATATGACGGCGGAAAACGTTAGAGATTAAGTTTTCTTACCATTTCATCAATCAAAATCAAACCTTCAGCGTAGTTTCAACAGAATACGTTATTCTGTATCTTTAGGTCACACATATATGGCAGAAATTTAGTATGATTGAAATCGATGAAAGTGTAAGGCTCAAATCGAGAATATTTATATTAAGCAGCTATGCGTTAACGACAAGCGAAATTATAGATAAATACCCGGGTTATATCTACGGTATTTATAACGGATCCTTACTGACCGTCACTTTTTTTGCAACTCGTAGTCATTCGGAAGCATCTGCGAGCTTTCTTGAATTTCTCGTTCGCGTTCGTAAATTAGACTTGCATGCTCGTAGATATCAGACTGGATATGAGGTGACCGACAAATCCGCTATCGACCGTAAACTAGTTTGTAACTAATATCTAGAAATACTTAGGTGTCGTAAACCGGTCTTATGCATCCTTCCACCTTTCTCATTGTACTCGAAACTCATTCCTTTTCCGAGTTTTGACGATAACTATAAATCGAGTTCATAACGGATTACTACGAGCGGTTTAAGGCTTTTGCCATTTGAAGAATGACCGTTTACAACCGCTTTACGAGCATTGTTAACGGTAAATTTTGAATAATTGTGTAAATTTATGACATGTAAAATGTATAAAAAGTATTCTGCGTAATTAATGAACTGGCAGGGCGGGGGCTTAACCATGACGTAAATTGCCGAGTTTACTTTTCAATACTTTGGGTTCTTTCAAATTTTAGTCGGGTATCATCGTTAACGCGTGCAAATGAATGTATCCTAAAACCTAAAGAATTCACGTGCTTTGAGAGAGTGAACACATTTCATCGTTTGGTTAGCAAGGCCTCGTAACTTCAGCTTTATTTAGCTGAAATAACGAGGATTTGGTTTCCAATATACGATTAAAGTCTCGAGTTATTTTATATAAAAGCTCACTTCCCTTAACCTTAAGTGCAACGACCCGTTACTTAGGCTCCGCCCTGCCAGGGCATTTATCATGGATAATCTACTTCTACTTCATACTGCTTCACAATCAAGCATGATTATACTTAGCAGGCGCGTTGTCTGGGAATAGAGGTTAATAAATGTTATGTGCATCTTAAAATGGTATTTACAGATAAAAGAGGTAACAGATTCAGTTTTAAAAGTTGGAGGATAAAAGATAGGATAAAAGATAAAAGTACTGCTAGTATTAGGCTTGATAATAGGAACGAAGCTGTCCAGTAAAAGTTTCTATACCAGGACTAGCTTGTAGGTATTCGGGGAGGCTATTCCACAGACGAATGCTCCTTGGGAAATAGGAGTAGGCGTGGTACTGTGTTCTCGAATACGGTATAAGATAATTTAGACCTCTTGTGTGCATCAGGTGGTGGTGATCCACACAGACAAGGTTATGGCTGATTTTGTAGAATATGACGATGCTATTGCGACGTTGTTGCAATGATTGCCATTGGAGGGTATTCAGCATCTCTGTAACGCTACTGGTGTAGCTGTAGCCGTTACATACATACCTGGCTGCAGCTCTTTGGACATACTCAATTTTATTGTTAAGGTATTTTTGCCAGGGATCCCAGACAGAAGAGCATTATTCGAGTTGGGGCCTAACATATGTTTTGTAGGCTAATTCTTTTACCTTTTGGTTGGGAGTTTTAACGTTTCTTCTATTGAACCGCAACGAGTTGCTGGCTTTAGCAGTGATATTATTGATATGTTTGGTCCAGGTAAGATCACTGCTAATTGTGATACCAAGATATTTTGCGGCATTTGTTGTTTTTAATTCAGTGCCATGGAGTTTGTAAGGATATAAGGTAGGGTGTTTTTTACGACTGATTCTAAGAATTTCACATTTGTCAGGGTTAAACTCCATCGACCAATCAATTTCCCATTTTTCAAGACAGGATAAAACATGTCGGAGGGTTTGGGCGTCACAATCTGATTTATTTGTAAGGTAGACTATGAAATCATCTGTGAATAGCCTGGCCTTGGTACGAATACTGTCAGGGAGGTCATTTATGTAAGAAAGGAGTAAGAATGGACCCAACACGAAACCTTGAGGGACACCAGATAAAACTGGTAGGTTATCTGAGTATTGACCATCTACAACAACTTTTTGAGTGCGGCCATAGAGGAATGATCTTATCCATGAAATAGTTTCGAGATTTAAACCTAGTCTTCCAAGTTTTGGGAGGAGCTTGTGATGGTCTACTTTATCAAAGGCCTTGCTGAAGTCCATGACTATTACATCTGTTTGTTGACCTTGTTCTAAGTTGTCATGGACTTCTTGGGAAAAACTTATTAGTTGGGTCTCGCAGCTATGTTTTGACCTGAATCCGTGTTGGAGTGGGCTAAGTATTTGGTGGTTATCATAAAAGGACATAATGTTAGAAACAAGGATATGTTCCATTAATTTGGAAGCAATACAGGTAATCGATATAGGCCTGTAATTGCTGGGTTTGCGTTTTGGGCCTTTCTTATAGATGGGGGCGATAACAGCATGTTTCCAGTCATTGGGAACAATTCCGGTCTTCAAGGATATCTGAAAAATATGGGTCAAGACTGGAGTTATTTCCTCATTCAGCTCCTTGAGTAACCTTGGCGATATTTTGTCAGGGCCCATTACTTTGCTGGGGTCTAAACCTTGGAGAAGCTTACTAACTCCATTCTCTGTGATGTTAACATTGGGCGTTTTGGGCATGTCTTTACTAGTTTAAATGTAATGCTTACAGGACTGGGTCAGGCTAAGTGGCTGAGGTCTGGAGAATATGGACTCAAATTGCTTGTTTAGTATATTTGCCTTTGTTTGGGGGTATGTAAAAGTTTGGCCATCATGTTTCAGTGGGGCAACTCCACAGTTTTCGGTCTTATTTGACTTAATGAAGGAATAAAACTTTTTGCTCTTTCCAGAGTTGTCTGAGAATATGACCTTATCGAGGTATGACCAATATGCCTGTCTGATATCTCTCTGGACTTTGGCTTTAACCTTTTTATAAGAGTAAAGGAGATCCGGGGTTTGCGTTCTGGATTTCTTAAGTCTAGAACAAAGTCTATCACGTCTTCTTATCAAACGGATAATAGACTGGTTTATCCATGGTAGGTCTCAGCGAGATTTGGTGGTTTTTGTGGGGATATGGATTGTACTTAATTTGTTAAGTTCATCCTTAATGGAGAGCCACGCAATATTAGTAACTTTATAATTTTGACTTTTGAAGAGTTGGGCAAACTGGTTGAAGTAATTTTTGAGGCCAGTCCAGTTTGTTGCTTTGTAGCATTTGACCTCTCTTTTGGGTTGTTTATGTCTTCCCCTGTTCAATTTAATTTCATTTACCGATGCAATTCATAGGATGGTAAAAATGTCAGTATTTTTGCGTTTCTTTGATCTTGCAGTATAGTCAGAGACCGTGACCGCAAAAAATTTCGCTGGTCACGATTTATCTATATTAACTTGTCGAAAGTCTGTTTATAAACTTTCGAATTACGTGGTTTTAATACCTATACAGGTAGATTTTGCGCGGTGAGCCGTAAAATCTACTTTTTACCGTTAGATTCCCCTGCCATTTTATCGATTTAGATAAAACAGGTTTATGCAACAATTTAAAAATGGCTAAAATTTACCTTTCAAATTAAAGTTGTTGATTGTCTTATATTGTAATGTTTACTCTTTCATGTTCATTCATAATTGAAGCCAAGTGATAAGGTTCAAATACTATCACATGCTATTAATAGATACCCGATATACCAATTGTAATGGACTCGGTGCCTACGTCAAAGCTCAGTTTTGAAAATACACCCATAGTGATACTGTCATACATTATCAAGACGAGTACTATGAATTGCTCCATGTTTCATGTAATCGAAGTGACGATTCTTTTCTTATTCATATTTATTTTGAATGCAGCTACTGATTGTATATATTTTTTTAGTAAATTTCATCGTTTTTGAGCCGTTTGAGTGAATGTTTGGAATGAATAAATGGAGTGAGTGATTTAGAATGGTTTCGGTTGAGATGAATATTAATTTCACGATGTAATTAACAGTAGAATACGCGCTCACAGTTATGCTGCCTGGTAAGTATTCATCGTGTTCGTGTGGCTTGAGGGTAAAATCAGAAAGCGAACAAATATAATTAAAAAATGTTTGATTTGACCAATAAACATATATGTACAACAAAATGAATGACGTGATTTCTGTTATTCCTTAGCAGAATTTTTCCAGATGACAAGAGGAAATTTACCATGACTTTTCTTAGTGTATTATGATGGGGATAAATAGTATTCTTGAACATAATTGACATCTTTATAAGTTTTAGTGCATACTTAATCAAAATAACTAATCTTAAGACATAAATTCTGTAGAATATGAGACAATAATGAATTAATGGACAGTAGCTACCAATCAAAATCGATAGACTCATTAAATCATTTTACCCTGACTTTTATATTTAGCTGTAGATACGACGGTTCAACTACCAAAAAATCTTTTCTGGTTTAGATTCATATAATTTTTCCTGAGTATAAAGATAGGTTATATATGTGGGACAACTTTACTTGTCGGAGTTCAAAGCATCATAAGTGTTTCATATATTCTTGTTCTTTTTAGCATAAATAATTGATCAATGTTAAATAATTTGTTTTCTAAGTTTGAATGATTCTATGATTGACTTAGCAACCAGCAAAATACAATCTTTAAGAAACCTTACAAGTCAGTGTCAATCGAGCTGGATTGATGAGGTGTTGGTCACATAACGGGGAAAAAAACCGGACAAGTTTGAAATAATTGTAGTTTTTTCTGCGATAAGCTTTTTCTATGCCGGAATATTAAGTGTTCAGCGATAAAACCAGAAACTTGCTAACTATTACTTAACTATTTTTGGAAGAAGAGAAAGTAAGTAAAAAAGTGATGTTGATAATAATATGATTAAAATCAATAATATTAATCGAACACAAGATTTGTGAAAATTAGTAACTTGATCGTAAGTATTCGTCGTAGACCGTTAACAAGTTGTAGTTAACACGCAAATTTAAAAAAATCGAAATTCCATATTCGTAACATGTAAATAACTCTTAAAAGGTTTTAACGTTTCCGGTTGGTCCTAAATGTATCGAATCAAAACGTAGGTTATAACCGTAACTACATAGTGATAACCCACAATAAATCGTAAGAGAACGTAAAATAATCGTAAACGAACGTAAAAGCTATTCAATCGTAAGAGTCCGCCATTTTTACGGAAATTACGGGCCCGTGAGGACTCGTATGAAATTTCTGAAGGTGTGACTTGGAGGAGCGAGTTTTGAATTGTTTTCAATGCAGATTAAACACAATCGTTCATCTCATCCAATTGGACGATATTAGCAATAATCTATACATCCCTTTTTAAATTTAAAGAAGTCTACGTGCTTTTCTGATCATTTGACTTCACAGACGAATCAGGCGCTTAAAAATCAAAAACCAACTTATTTAAATCACACTCTTATATGATCCAGGGGGCCGTTTTACTAAACGTCTTACGAAAAAAATGATCGTAAGTCAAAAACAAAAATCGTACCTGGTGTTTTCAATCATTGATAGATTCTGCCTTGCAATATATCACAGGAATCGTCTTAAGAAGACGATCCCAATGAGATATTGCATAGAAGAATTCCATCTTTAGTTACTACTTGAGAAGCAACTTTAATTTTTGACTTACGCAAAAAATGGTCGTAAGATGTTTAGTAAAACGGGTCCCTGGGGTCCATATAAGAGGGAGTAAATCCAGTCTAAAATATTCTTTCACATTGAAACCCTATGTTGCTGGTACTCATTTAAATCGTCCCAATGAGACATTTCAAATGAGTACCAGCAGCAGAGGGTTAAAATTAGAACGAGTGAAATATTTAAATTTGAAAACCGAAATTTCCCCTCTATCTATAGCTCTGCAGATCGATTTCATTTTGAACGATTTCGAAGCGTTTATTATCAATTATCGTAAGTCGTAATCAGAGTGATTGGATTTGGTGTTTGGAATGTATGATTGGAGCGCCGAGAGAGTTATTTTGAATGATTTTGATCGAGATGAGTGTCTATTTCTCGATGTGATTAACTGTAGAGAATGATGCATATGTACATTTGGGCATTTCAAAAGGTCTTTTCCGTAAATCAATTGGTGTGGTCGTACGGGTGATCCGAGTCGCTATTTTTTACCCTCAGAACATCAGTAGTGTTATAAGTCTGGTCATCAAATGATCCATTGTTGATATGATTGGCATGGTTGTACGTATCACTATCATCCGGTGAAATATCTATCCATTTGTTGTACGTTCTTGATAGTGCATTAAATCCCATTGCACTTCCACTTCGAGAATTCCTTTGGCCATTGATCCCACTGTTAATGTGATCGTAATTATCTGCACTGTCGTTTACATTAGTTTTGTTGTACACGTTTCCATCGTCACCAACAATATTGCGTTTAAGACCTTTCGGTTCCTTGTCTCTTGTACCGTCTTGATCAAGATGATCATAGTCAGTGTCAGTATCGGCCTTATCAATTTCATTATCGAAATTATTGCAAAGAGATGCATTCGTAACGTCATCTTTAGGAATTACTTTTGCATAGTCATATCCCGTATTCTTATCTCTATTGGACTGATCGATCTTTGTGTCAAGATGTGTTTCCAAAACACGATGATTGTCATTTTGAGCTGTCGAATAATTTGTTTCTGGTTCCGTAGCAAAATCATAGTCGCCTTTGTCCAATGTATTGAATTGGCCGTTTTCTGTTTTTTCTAGAACAAAATAACTATGATTACTGACACTATTTCTTGTTGGATCGGAATCCGTTTTATCTTTAATTATGTCATAATCTTGATTTACTGATTCTTCTATATCACAAATCTCGTTATAATCATCGGTACTATTTGGTCGCAGTTCACCATTAACATCGTTATCTTTGCTGGGCCTTGTAGAACATTCGTTGTAGGGGTTGTTTTCGTCTTTCGATCCCTTAGCTTTCCTTCTGAAAAGAAAACTAGATCCTGTCACAGTGACTTGATACCCCCAAGTCCTTTCGGAGAATGAGATTCTTGTTAACGATGAAATCTTTAAGCAGAGAAGGTTGATTCAATCTGAGACTCTATATATACGTATATATTTACGGTCCATGATTTAAATGATTTAAATTAGATGCAGAGATGATAATGTAAAGGAATCTTGAAAGGAAGATAATTCTGGGAATAGGTAGAATTGAAACTTCAAAATTATTAATTGCCACCAAACTAAAATTAAAGCTGATCATTTAAATAAGTTTAATTACAATTAAAGAACAACAGGATTATGATTGTCCTAGATCGCTCAACTGAGTCTCTTTGACCCCTTGGACATAATAACAATCAAATAAACAAATTTCCACAAAGAGATAGTTTCTACATAAAGTCAATTCCATATGTTTTCAGTATGGATTATGGTTGAATTGTTTCCTGCTTTTTTTTCAAAAAGGGTATACACGGGTACAGCCCTTATTTAAATTTAGGGGCATGTAAAGAGAAAATCTGATACAAATCAATTGAATGAAACTACAACAAATATAAAAGGCTCATGACTTCTTAAAGAAAACATTTTTTTTTAAAGATTTCCTTCTTTGTGTCTATTTAAGCTTGGGTGGGCCCGTTCAGAGCCAAAAATTGGCCCCAGGGGCATGGCATTAACAAACATGGTAGATGTCCACTAAGTATTTTTTTACGAAATATCAAAGCTGGTTGTCTTCTGGTTTCAGAGAAGAAGAATTTCGGAGATTTCCCTATTTGCTCTATGTCAACTTGAATGCATCTGGGTTGAAACAAAATTTGACTCAAGGGGTATGATCTGAACAAACTATTATTGTACTACATACCAAATATAAAGTCTGTTGAGCTTTTAGTTTCAGAGAAGAAGTCTTTTAAACATTTTACACTTTGTTTCTTTGTAAAAAGGGATACACTCTGATGGAGCCCACTTTTGACCACAGTGGTTTGGTATGAACAAATTTGATAAATGTGAACTTAATAATGCTACTTACCAAACATGAAGGTTTTCTGCCTTCTAGTTTCAGAAAGGAAATTTTAAAGATTTCGAAATTTGTTTCGATGACTGTGAAGAGGTCTACAATATGATGCTTCATACCAAATAAGAAGGTTTTCTGCCTTCTGGTTTTAGAGAAGATTTTTGTAGACTTATTCACTTTGTTTCTAAAAAAAAACCCCCAAAAAACAGGGCCCGGGTGGAGCCCAAATATAATTCCGGGGTTTGATATGTACAAACTTAGTAGAATTCATATAGACGATAGAACAAACTACAAACTATAATAAAACCCGTCTGCCTTCTGGTTTCAGAGAAAAAGATCTTTGAAATTTTTCGCTGTTCAGTTCCTATCTAAAAAATGATGTGCCTGGGCGAAACCGTGACCCCAGGGTCATTATATGAACAAACTTTGTGAAGGTGCACTAAATGATTTTACATACCAAATATAAAAACTGCCTGCCATCCTGTTTCAGACAAGAAGATTTTTAAGAACTCCTCACTTTGTTTCAATTCAAAACAGGATGCGCCCAGATAGAGCCCGAATATGACCCAAGGGATATGAATTAACTTGGTAGAGGTCTAATAAATGATGCTACGTACAAAATTTGAAAGCAGCCTTCTTTCTTGTTTCAGTTAAGAAGACCCCCCTTTAGTTGCCATGGCAACCAGAGTTATGGGTGGATTTCAAGTTTTGGAGCAACTTTGGTAGGTCTTGACCGATCGAACATCCAAGTAAAAATTCATAATGATTGGTCAACCGGTTAAGGAGGAGAAGTTGTTTACAGAAATTGTTGAATACTCACGACAGACATCTGTTGATCACAAAAGCTCACCATGAGCTCTTCGTGATCAGGTAAATTAAAACTTTAGGGAGTGTTCGCAACACAAATTTGCTATTATATGTTTATATGTGTAAAGAGGAAAATTATTTGATTTCAAGGGGAGATAATTTTTGAAAGTAGTTATGAAGTTTCAATACTTTTGATTTGAAACTGAACGAAGAGTTTGTGAAACACAATGGTGAGTATATAAGTACAAAAAGTAAACGTTGTGTAAGTGCAAGGGGAGATCATTCTTAAATCTGGAGTAGTTGAGACTCCAAAATTCTATCTTGCAAAACCATGAAATGTGATAAAAAACTTCATGAAGTTTCATGACTTTGAATGAAAGAGAAGCTTGGACAAAAATGTAAAGTTTATATTTACAAAAAGAGAAATAGTGTAGATAACTCTTGAATTAGGAGGAGTTCAGACTTTGAATTGTGTCTTGTACATTTGAACAATGTTTGTATCAAGTTGTATAACTATTAAAAGAAAACTGAAAGATGAATATGCGGCACAAATTGACTAGTATTTTTAGCAGACGTACAGACAGACGGACTGATTCCAGTATACCCCCGAAAATATTAGTGATCCTTAATTGGTTCTCTAGATACTGTTCAGAAAAGCATTTCGAACAAGGTTCAACAGTGACATTGACCTTTGAAATGCGTGACCCGAAAAATAGGGTACTTCTTTCGGGCATTCGCAACAATTGTATAACTTTTCATTATTTTTGGTCACACGGTATCTGAGTTAAAGCATGGACATACATGGTGGATTCAATAAATGCCGACACCAAATATGGAACGTCGCTCTGACTTTTCCGTAAACTGAAAAGTACCTCGGACCTAAGTGTAGTAGTTGGGCCATTTCCTAGGTAAATCGGCTTCTGGTGGGACTTTGGTCAATATGCTTAAACAACAAGAGGACCAAGAGGGCCTATATCGCTCAAATGGCTTAAAAATCTCAAGATTTGAAAGAGAGATATTGAAAATAGAAGGCAATGAAAGGTAACAGCATTCAGAAGGAATTCCGACTTTTTCTGAGTTGAAACTGACTTATGAAGCAATGAACTTATTTAACTAATATGTAAAATTACAAGGAGGAAACTATTTAGATATAAATTTAAAACAAGAGGACCAGAATGGCCCTAAACCGCTCACATGAATTTTATTAAACCAGTGAATCTCATCCAATCCAAATTTCTAAAAACAACTTTAAAAGAAGGTTCCCCAAGAAACATTCTGGTTAAGTTTCATTGAAATCGGCCCTATGGTTCATGAGGAGATGTTAATCAAAGATTCCGGGGTCAAAATAAGCCCCGCTTCGCCCATGTTTAGGGATCAATCCAAATTTCTTGAACAACTTTAGAAGAGGGTCACCCAAGGAAAATTCTGGTAAAGTTTCATTGAAATCAGCCCTATGGTTCAGGAAAGGATGTAGTTCAAAGATTTTGGGGTCAAAATAAGCCCCACCCTGCCACGGCCATATTTGGGGGTCAATCCAAATTTCTTGAACAATTTTAAAAAAGGGTCACCAAAGGAACATTCCGGCCAAGTTTCGTCAAAATCCACCCATTGGTTTCGGAGGAGAAGATGTTTAAAGAAAAGTTTACGCACGCACGGACAGACGGACGCACGACGGACAACCTGCCATGACAATAGCTCGCTGGCCTTCGGCCAGTGGAGCTTAAACAATTAATTATATTTTCTAATTCTTTATTTTCATGTTATGATTTTTTCAAATCAAGATATGGGTAATTTGAACATTATTTCATTTGTTTTGTTTTTCGCAACAAAAACAACAACATCACAAACAACAGCATCATCAACAACAAACGATAATAGAAATATGACCCAAGAAAAAAAAATAATAGAAACTGTAATCAACCACCCCCACCCCCGTAAAAAGTTTGTATTCTCGGTTGATTAAATGAATTTTCCTAATGTTTCAAATCTAAAAAAAGACTTCAGTAACAGCGACATAGGCTCAGTCAAACCCGACTCTGTACCGGTAAAGGTTCATAACAGAGGAGATCAATGATTTCAACATAACTCGATTTTTATCCGTCTTTGACCTGGGGGCATGGAAAACAATCCTGTATCCCAGATATTGCCTGGGAAAAAGATAATCGAGTCAAAACCCGAAAAAAGTGTGTTCTACGTAGCTTTTTTGTGTGCATGCGCGCGCAAGAAATGGGTCTTGTATACGTCATAAACTTTTGTGTGACAAGAAGTGATTTGCGTGTTCAACGCAGTGCTGTAACATGTATATCACTACGCTGTGCTAAAATCAAAGTACTGATAGTCTTGAAGGCGAGGGAACTGAATAGACGAAACAACACACGAGGTCAATTTTCTGGAATATAACCTTATAATATTCACCTTGTCCTTATCATGGATACCCGATTTTTTTTTTAAATTATTACCGCTATAATCACTGCTGTGTTAAAGATACTATTTGATCTTGACGGATGACCTTGCTAATAGGGAAAAGAAGAAAATTTTCTCCTTTCTCCCTAATATTATCTACCCTTTCTGCTACAAATTTTACTAATTTGCCCACATATTGTATGCTATCTGCAACCCTTTACAATTTGGACGGGTCTAAACATTTGTTGTCTTGTAATGGATTAATCTGAATAAGAAAAATTTAAAAGACTTGTCCCATCCTTAAACCCTTAAACAGACGAAAATTTTTAAGACTGGGCCAACTTGGAACAGATTGCAGACAAAAAATCAAAATAAGTGTAATTTTTATATATATCTAGGGTAGTAATTAAAAAAATAATGGGATATGAGTATAGGTAGGACCATATTGTGGGAAAGGGAGAAAATGACCCTATCAATTTCTTGTGTTCCAACAGTAAAATACAACTTCTTCATGGAATTCAATTCAATATAAAAGAAAGAGCCGACGAGTTTGTGCCCCTAGAAAAACAGCATTACTACGATTGTTAATAGGAATGATAGAATGGATAAATTGACTGACTAATAGCAAACCAATGAACTCAACTAAAATTGTAAAAACGCGAGTTGTCCCTGTCTGCAAAGCGGTATAGGGCGTTGTTATCTATACCTTGGGAATAAGTTTTTTTGGGGCGGATTCAGCGCTATATAGTGAGCACACCGTCCGACATTTTTTCTTTGAAGTGAGCTCAGAATGTGGCTACCTAACCCTATAGGTAAATGGAACCCTTGATTTCCCTCGCCTAAAAAAGCCTTGCTAAAAAGAGTAAAAATTGAAGTGCATGCCTTCAGATGTCTCATTGCCTTTTTATAAACCAGACCTTCAGCGCTTTTAGCGCTTTGATGGTATCTTGAATGCCCAATCTATAGATCTCGAAGCGCGCGTCGATGTTTTTATTCAACTAGATACGGCATTACCCAAAATTCTCATTTTCGTTCCTTGCAATAATTTCCACAATATCTGACGTGATTTTTTTTCATAATTTCAAATTAAACTTTTATCAATTTATTCCGGAGATCAAAAGATAAGATCAACCACTTATAAAGATAAATTTGGTGTAAGGTAGAAGCTACTTGAGGCTATTTTTTATTCGACCCGATTTCGGCATTCCCCTCAATTCAGAGTCATTGAATATCAACTTTAAGGCGTTGCTATGACAATGAATTACGTCATTTATTTTCTCTAGTCGATTCCAATGGATTCGGGAGGTTCTGAATGTACCCCAGCAATCACGATCTTGCGTCGATTTCAAAATTGTGCATTGTACTCCAAATCAGAAACCAACGGCGATTCTACGGATTAGTCCTAGGAAATAATATGAGAGTAACCATGACAACGCGTAATTTCGATCTTTGATTTATATGACGTCAGAAATTTCTAACTATGGATGACGTTGCGTGAAACAAAATCAAGGAAATAATAAAAAAAATTATAATTTGAATTTGTCATCGAAATATAACATACTCAAATTTCTAAACAAACGATCGGGAAAAAAAGATGTGTACTTCTTCGAGCGTATTTAATAACCGAAGTCCCCAAGAAGCCGAATCAAGAAATAACTCAAAATACTAAACTTACATCCGAGGTACTTTCCAGCTAACGGAAAAGCCCGAGCGATGTTCAGAATATTGCACTGCCTTAATCAAAACATGTTTATTTCAACAACACTCTGTTTCTAGAAACAATATAGGAGTAACATGAATTCCTTGTGTAATATTATCTTTTAAGCAAACTGTAAACAAAAAAAGTTCCATTGATTGCAACATGTACAACAAATCACAAAAGAGAAAGGGTTACAGAAAGGTTAGATTTTTGAAAAATCGACTGAAGCCAGATGTATGTTTGCAGATGTAAGTTCGCAAAAGCATTGTTTTGTTTGTCGATGCGTATTGTGCGTCGCCGATAAGCAATCCGAAAATCACTCGGATTTTTCCATAAGCTGGAAAGTACCACGCACGCAATTGGAGAATTTAGTGTCATTATTAGGTAATTCGGCTTTATTCAGCTGGTACTTCGGTCAATAAGCTTTTAGAAAAACACACCATGTTATTGCTTTCTAATCGTTTGATAGCGTTTTGTTATAAAATTGTAATATGTCCACTTTTATTCTTTCGTTGGTTTTGTTTCATACAACGACATCCTTAACGGCACAGTTGGTAACTGTGACATTATACAAACCAACGTGAGAAATGACGCGTTTTCATGACTAATCCATAATTGTTACAGAGGTCTATTTTGAATAATCCTCGAGGCTTCCCGTTTTGCCGATGTATTGGCCATTTACCATTTTTTCTGTTAGAAGTTGTTATGGGAGACCACTCTCACCACTGTCCTGCATAGCTTCGTAGGTTTAAATACAATGCCTGACAACTGCGTCAGGGAAGATCTTCTTTGGCTCAGTGGTAGAGCATTGGACTTGTAAACCATATATTTGAATATTGTTGTCCGCGTGAGTTCGAGACGGGCTCGCAGTGGATATTTTTCAGCTGTGCTTCGGTTTAGGACAGTTCGTACGTAACATGGGGGCTCGTCCGGGATTGGCCATTGAGCCATATATGTCGGCATTGTACCGACTTGGTTAGTGCAAAAAGCACATTACTGCCTTGATAGGCTTATCGTCATCAATATATGATGACTCTTAAGGGGGGGTGTGTTATGGGAGACCACTCTCACCACTGTCCTGCATAGCTTCGTAGGTTTAAATACAATGCCTGACAACTGCGTCAGGGAAGATCTTCTTTGGCTCAGTGGTAGAGCATTGGACTTGTAAACCATATATTTGAATATTGTTGTCCGCGTGAGTTCGAAACGGGCTCGCAGTGGATATTTTTCAGCTGTGCTTCGGTTTAGGACAGTTCGTACGTAACAAAGTAAAACAAGAGGACCAGAATGGCCCTGAACCGCTCACCTGAATTTAATTGGTCCAGTGGATCTAATCTTAGTGGCTTTCTGGCAAAGTTCCATTTACATTTACCAAGCTGTTGAAGAGGAGATGTTATTCAAAGAATTTATAGAAAATAGACCCTACCAACCCATTCATTACTAAGCAGTCTCAAAATAAGTCCCACCCTGCCACGCCCATATTTATGGACCAATCAAAATTTCGCGAACAATTTTCGAAAGGGGTCACCAAACGAACATGTTCAAAGATTTTAAAGTGAAAAAATGCCACGCCAATATTTATGGGCTAGTCATAGTTTTGCGAAAAAAGTTTTAAAGAGAGTCACACAGTGAACATTTTACAATGTTTCATTGAAATCGGCCCAGTGGTTCAGGAGGAGAAGAAGTTTTTATGTTTGTTGACGACGGACGACAAACGACGGACGACGGACTCAGGGTGATCCTAAAAACGTTGTGCTCAGGTGAGCTATAAAAAGTATCAACCTTTTCCACAAGAAGAATCCACCAATAGCACCAACGACTAGTAAGAAGATAATCACAAGTGGCACAGCAACGAACACTGCTACTGAAATTTACAGAGGATAATTAATTGTTTCAGTGTATAAGATAGACTTTCCTTTCATTGAATAAACAATAAAGATATATTTTAACGAGTGTAAAGGGATTAGTTGTTCACGAAATGAGTTATCTATCTTACACGAAAAGAAATCGATTGTTCCAATTTAATGCAGACAATGGAATAATTCGAACAAGAGGGCCGTTGGCCCTGGGTCGCTCACCTGAGAAAAAAGCTTCATTACCTAGGTATGTCCATGCAACCACAGAAAAAGAGATTTTCACTTATTCAATCAGATAACATTTGAAATAATCCTTCCCCCCTCTGCTCCTCCCCTGGTCATTATTTATTTAAGCTTTTTTCATATAAGGTCTGTGATCAGCTAATCTATGCCAGATATATAGGCTGAGTCTGAGACTTTTAAAGTTTTCTTTAATGAGTTGATCAATCCATGTCAAATATAAAGGCTGTAGGAACTCAAAATTCTCAACAAAGCACCCCCCCCCCTCCCCCAAGATGCTCTGCACCTGGTGAATCTACAGTCATGATTTTAGCTAATTCAATTAATGTTTATAATAATGCTGATCATCCATACCAATTTTAAAGTCTGTAGGACTCCTGGTTCGTTAGAAGAAGTTTAAAGATTTCAAAAATGATCCAAAGTACTACCCCCTCCCCAAGACACTCAGCACCTGGTGACCCTACAGTCATGATTTTAGCTATTTTAATTAATGTCAATATATTGATCACCAATGACAATTTTCAAGTCTGTATGGTTCCTGCTCCAGGAGAAGAATAAGGTTAAAGATTTCAAATTTGATCCAAAATACTATCCCCTCCCCCCTAATGCTCCGCATCTGGTGGCCCTACAATCATGATTTTAGCTATTTTTTTTAGATCCATATGCTTATCATCCATGCCAATATTGAAGTCTGTAGGGCTCCTGGTTCATTAAAAGATGAAGGTTAAAGTTACAAAATTTTCACAAAAGTACTATCCCCTCCCCCCTGGTCCTTTGCACCTGGTGGCATTACAGTCATGATTTTAGCTATTTTTATTAAGGTCTATGAGCTGATCCTCCATACCAATTTTCAAGTCTGTAGGGCTTGTGGTTCAGAAGAAGAAGAAGGTTAAAGATTACAAAATTTTCACAAAAGTACTACCCTCTCCCCCCTGGTGCTCCGCACCTGGTGAATCTACAGTCATGATTTTAGCTTTTTATATAAAGGTCTATATGCTGATCATCCATGCCAATATTCAAATCTGTCAGGCTCCTGGTTAAAAAGAAGAAGAAGGTTAAAGATTACAAAATTTTCACAAAAGTACTACCCCCCCCTGGTGCTCCGCACCTGGCAGCCCAAAAGATATGATTTTAGCTATTTTTATTAAGGTCTATGAGCTGATCATCCATGACAATTTTCAAGTCTGTAGGGCTCCTGGTTCCGAAGAAGAAGAGGCTTAAAGATTACAAAATTTACCCAGAGTACTACCCCCTCCCCCCTGGTGCTCCGCACCTGGTGGCCCAAAAGATATGATTTTAGCTATTTTTATTCAGGTCTATGAACTGATCATCCATGCCAAGTTTTAAGTCTGTAGGACTACTGGTTGAGAAGAAGAAGAATTTTAAAGATTTTCTTAAAATTTCACCTTTTGTTGCCATAGCAACCAGAGTTTTTCATGGATTTCAATTCTTTTAGCTATTTTTGAAGGGGACCACCTAAGCAACATTTCTGTAAAATTTGGTGTTAATTGGCCAAGTAGTTTAGGAGGAGATGTCGTATAAAGAAATTGTTGACGGACGCCGGACGACGACCGACGACCGACGACCGACGGACGGACGCCGGAGGAAAGGTGATCACAATAGCTCACATGAGCACTTCGTGCTCAGGTGAGCTAAAAATACTTAAAGCACGTCGCCTTACATTCGGTTGAAATAAACGAAATCTAGATATAATTATAGTTAATTCAACTGGTTCGGTGGTGCCCATATGAACAGATGATGTGCCGTGTTTTCTAAACAATACACAGAAAAAAACATTAAATAAGATATTTTACCAAGTAATATATATCTAAAATTAAAAAAAAAACCTTTTCAAGGTGGTATTTAGTGTGGTCAGACAATTTGTATGATTATGCTTGACCATGATCGAAACATGTTGCTTTATCCCTCCTGTAATCTATACTGCTATTTTAGGATTGAAGTACGTCGTTTCTTCGCCTCTTATATGACATGTATTTTAGGCTTAATGGTATCGAAGACATATTAGTAGTAGTCACAGGAGATACCCGTTCTACAAGCAACTAGCGATGAAACTTATTTTAATACAATGCGTAAGATTTTAATTCAGACAACGATAACATTAGAATGTGAAAGATTATGCTTTGAGACCTAATCATTAGCAAAAGAACTTTCTAATATGTTTATATGACACAAGTATATTGGAGATTGACATGTACTAAATAGCGTTTTTAATCAATATTTTGATAGTTTGTATGGACACATTGACACATTTTATGAACAGAATACTCGGGGGAATAGTGGCATCATGGCCATGCCAAGGTATGAATGTCGTATTTTACCCGAATTATATCATGATTTAAACATTTAAACGATTCACCAGCTCAATCATTGCAGATGGCTCAGGTAAATGAGAATTATATGCAGAGCAAAACTTTGTTTCATTTTTTAACCTCTGATATTCTAGGTAGGTCGAGCTTTAAAAGTGGACATATAATGTTCTTATTGAATTCAACGAACTTGTCGGCGTTTTATTTCATTTTTTGTCCATAAGTATTGACCTGTATCCTGGATCAAAGATTTTCATTTTAGAAATGCCATACATAAAGAGAAATTAAGAAGATAAAAAAAGAAGACAGGAGCACCGCCTACAGGTGACAATGTTCGGCTGCGGATGCTGGATAATGCAAAAATCTAAGTCGAAAAAGGGATGTTATATTTACAAAAATGCTGTCAGATTTGCCTGTCTATGACTGGATAGTTCTTGTAATGGTTAGCACACATGCCAGGTTTCATGAAGATATCTTAAATAGTACCAGCGATATGACCAAGGTTGAAGTTGTCACGTCAACGTCAAATACAACGCCAATACGAACGACGCCAAGGCGATTAGAATACCACAGGTTTTCTCCGAAAATAGGGCTAGTAATATCAATAAATATATTGCAGTAGATAGAGACTGTATAGAGAAAAGTTATTGACGCCACATTATAGACGTTTATGCTTTCCCGTCTTGGTGGTTATTTAATGTCTAAGATTGGTCACTGTATATTTGCTGTTGACTGTATATTTTTAAAATTACAATGCTTGTTGGACACATGTCAAATAAAAAGAATAAATATTTTTAGTTTTGAAAGTAAGCATTTCTACAGTTTTTAGCTCACCTGAGCACGAAGTGCTCAAGGGAGCTATTGTGATCGATCGTTGTCCGGCGTCCGTCTGTCCATCTGTCCGTCTGTCCGTCTGTCCGTCACGGCGTCAACTTTTTCTTTAAACGACATCTCCTTCTAAACTTATGGGTCAAAATCAACCAAACTTGGCAGAAATATTCCTTAGGTGGTCCCTTATCAAAATTGCTCAAATGGAAAGGATCCGTGCCATATCACGGGAAAAGGGGCCTTAATGACAAATTTCTTGTTTTCACTCTAGAAGCCACAAATACGGTCCAATCTTCATGAAACTTTGTCAGAATGTTTGTTAGGTCATGAGGATGAAGTCTATTGAAAATGGGAAGGATCCGTGCCATTTCACAGAAAAAGCCGCCTTAATGACAATTTTGTCAACAATATCTTTAAACGACATCTCCTCCTAAACTTATGGGTCAAAATCAACCAAACTTGGCAGAAATATTCCTTGGGTGGTCCCTTATGAAAATTGCTCAAATGGAAAGGATCCGTGCCATATCATGGGAAAAGGGGCCTTAATGACAAATTTCTTGTTTTCACTCTAGAAGCCACAAATACGGTCCAATCTTCATGAAACTTGGTCAGAATGTTTGTTAGGTCATGAGGATGAAGTCTTTTGAAAATGGGAAGGATCCGTACCATTTCACAGAAAAAGCCGCCTTAATGACAATTTTGTCAACAATATCTTTAAACGACATCTCCTTCTAAACTTATGGGTCAAAATCAACCAAACTTGGCAGAAATATTCCTTGGGTGGTCCCTTATGAAAATTGCTCAAATGGAAAGGATCCGTGCCATATCACGGGAAAAGGGGCCTTAATGACAAATTTCTTGTTTTCACTGTAGAAGCCACAAATACGGTCCAATCTTCATGAAACTTGGTCAGAATGTTTGTTAGGTCATGAGGATGAAGTCTATTGAAAATGGGAAGGATCCGTGCCATTTCACAGAAAAAGCCGCCTTAATGACAATTTTTTCAACAATATCTTTAAACGACATCTCCTCCTAAACTTATGGGTCAAAATCAATCAAACTTGGCAGAAATATTCCTTGGGTGGTCCCTTATAAAAATTGCTCAAATTAAAGGATCCGTGCCATATCACGGGAAAAGGGGCCTTAATGACAAATTTCTTGTTTAGACTCTAGAAGCCACAAATATGGTCCAATTTTCATGAAACTTTGTCAGAATGTTTGCTAGGTCATGAGGATGGAGTCTATTGAAAATGGGAAGGATCCATGCCATATCACAGGAAAAGGAATCTTAATGACAATTTTTTCAACAATATCTTTAAACGACATCTCCTCCTAAACTTATGGGTCAAAATCAACCAAACTTGGCAGAAATATTCCTTGGGTGGTCCCTTATAAAAATTGCTCAAATTAAAGGATCCGTGCCATATCACGGGAAAAGGGGCCTTAATGACAAATTTCTTGTTTAGACTCTAGAAGCCACAAATATGGTCCAATTTTCATGAAACTTGGTCAGAATGTTTGTTAGGTCATGAGGATGGAGTCTATTGAAAATGGGAAGGATCCATGCCATATCACAGGAAAAGGAATCTTAATGACAATTTTTTGTTTACTCTCTAGAAGCCACAAATATGGTCCAATCATCATGAAACTTTGTCAGAATGTTTGTTATGTCATGAGGATGAACTCATTTGAAAATGGGAAGTATATGTGCCATATCACGGGAAAAGGGGCCTTAATGACAATTTTCTCGTAAGAGCTCCAAACGCCACAAATATAGTCCAATCTTCATGAAACTTGATCAAAATGTTTGCCAGGTCACAAGAATGAACTCTGATGAAAATGGGAAGGTTCATGCCATATCATAGGAAATGGAGTCTTAATGATAATTTACTTGAAATATCAGGTGAGCGATTTAGGGCCCTCAGGGTCCTCTTGTATAACCATATTGTTGAAATTCCTGGATCAACCCTCGTCAAAATGAGAATCTGTTTCCATTTCGTCTCCTTGGATAATTAAGCATAGTTGCATTAAAGTTGTTAAAATTGCCAATTTTACGTTATTTATGTAATAGATAGTTTCTATTTCACATTCGGTTACAATAAAAAGTAACACGTGTAACCTGAAAGAAACGTCAAATTGGTTTATTCGATCAGGGACTATATACTTGTATTTTTAGGGTTCGTGATTCGGTAATGCCATATCTGGCCTTAGCAGCAGGCATATCGATACTGCCCGTTGACAAGAAGAACGTTCTTAAACAATGGCAAAAGAACGTTCGCTCGATTCAACGGCTTGAGAAAAAAGGTCGAATGAAATGCCTGAAGCAATAGAAACTAAAATCCCAAACAATGATGACATACATAAATTGGCAAAATGATTATGTATATGATCACACGTCCAGAAAATATCTGCACACCATTAAGAGTTTCTTTTACTAATTTCTGTTTACATATGGCATTTCCATAAAATCTGAAACCCAGATATAGGAGAACAATTATTGAAATTTTGATTCATCTTATACTAACCATTTTGATTTTCCTGTTCTGAATTTCCAGTGTTCGCCATATAGCTTCCCGTAACAGAATCACTGCTAGGCTTGTTTGAAGGTTTATCCTGAGTGGTGGTGAACGCAGCAGAAGGTGAAATGTTAGTTACAGAACCTGTGAATATGTTACTTATCAAAAAAGGGAACTATTCGATAAGAACAACCTGGTCGAATAACGCGGGTTACGCAGATTCACCAGGGTCAGAATTTTTGGTATTACTTGGACCCGAGGTAATAATTTTTATCGTGCTCCCCCGAGAATTTTCTCATATTTATAATTCTATTAAATGTATCAACATAAAAGACAATCTATCATTCTTCACAACTTGTTAATACATGTATCATCTAGTTTGTTCATTTGTAATTATTTTAGTATTTCAACGTAATTATATCAGAATTACGGCTTTAGTCTCAAGTTGAATGAAACTTGAGTTTACAATGAGAAAAGTTTATAACCTCGGGTCCTGAAAACAAGACGCCAATGTTAGCCAGTATTGATCCACTAGCACTTTATGCTTTACAGTTTAAGAAAATTCAATAATAAATTGCAGTGGAAGTATATGATTTGAGCTAACCCATAATCTATTTGTAAGTAGATACATGTAATCATCTAAGACCAAGGTGATAAATGAAATGAATGTATAAGTTGTGGTAACAAGAAATGTTGCATCACAAAGGCCCCCTTTTCCATGACACAGTAAAATATCACCAAGAAAGAAATCAGAGAGAAATCAGAGAGAAAGAGAAAGAGCAAGAATGAGAGAGAGCAAGAATGAGAGAGAGAGGGAGAGCAAGAATGAGAGAGAGAGGGGGAGGGAGGGAGGGAGGGTGAGAGAGAGAGAGAGAGAGAGAGAAAGAGAGAGAGAGAGAGATCTTTTCCAGACATATATCATTTGCATCCCAAAATTCATTTCAGAGAAAGATATTTTTGTCATATGGAACAATGGAACTAACTAGGCTGACTCGACTGCACCCACATTTTCCCAATCATAATGTCAGGAAAAAAGTCTAAGAGAGCCTGTCTTCAGGTTCATTTCTGTAAAATTTTGTTGAATTATAACCAGTTGTTTCAGAGAAGAAGTTTCTATTATATTTTACTATATAGGGCCAATTTGGGGTGTCACAGCAGCCTGCAGCACCAAAGTTAACAGTAAAAAAAAGATTTAAAGAAGGAATCGAAAAGATGATGTCCAAAGCAACATTCTAGTGCCGTGTGGTCGAATTCTGACAAATAGTTTCAGAGAAAAAGATGATTTTTATATTTTAACATTTGGGGCCAAATTTAGATGACATGGCAGCCTGTAGCACCCAAGTTATGAGCCTAATTAGGAAAAAGCAAAGAATTTTAGTGAGCTAGTCAATAGCATTTCCTTTGCAGTTTGGTTGTATTCTGATATTTTCACATTTTGCCATATTGGCCAATTTTAGATGACGCGACAGCCCACAGTACCGAAGATGTCAGGATAAAATGAAGGAATCAGAAAGAACATGACCGAATAATCATTCCTATGAAATCTGCCTGATAGTTTAGAAAAAAGGATTGTTTTTATAGTTCACCATAAAGGGCCCTTTTTGATGCCTCGACAGCCCGTAGCGCCCAAGGAATCAGTCTGATCAGGATTAAAAGAAGGAATCTGGAGGGTCCTGTCCTAAGCATCATTATTGGGAAATTTGGTTGAATTCTAACCAGTAGTTTAAAAAGTTTTGTTTTATATTTAACCTTGAGGGACCCTTTTTGATGACTTTACAGCTCGTAGCGCTCTAGTCATCAGCCTGATCAAGATCAAAAAAGGGAATCTGAAAGATCACGTCCTAAGTACCATTCCTGTGAAATTTGGTGCAATTTTGACTAGGTTTTACAGAGAAGAACATTTTTTTTATAATTCACCATATGGGGCCCCTTTTCGGTGACACGACAGCAGCCCGTAGCGTCCAAGTTATCAGTCTGGTCAGAATAAAGAGCAAGACTCTGAAAGAGCATTCCTTAATATTTTTACTGTGAAATTTGTATTCTGACCAGTAGTTTCTGAGAGGAAGATGCTTAAAGATAGATTTATTGGACAGACGGACGCACTAACGACGGAAGAGAGAGAGAGAGAGTGAGAGAGAGAGAGAGAGAGAGAGAGAGAGAGAGAGAGAGAGAGAGAGAGAGAGAGAGAGAGAGAGAGAGAGAGAGAGAGAGAGAGAGAGAGAGAGAGAGAGAGAGAGAGAGAGAGAGAGAGAGAGTATTTACCATCACAAAGAGCTTTCCTTTTTTGAGTACTTTGTGAAGTTGCTTCAAATCTTAGGAAGTATTCGGAGTTTGATCGTACTATGTATCCGTACTGTATAGAATTTGAGAATGTTCTATCTGAAATTTGAAAAGGGTATGAAAGAATTATCATAGAACTTCAAACAATAGTCATTCGTGATGAATGTATTCTAATTAACTGCAAATTAAAGATTTCGTTTGCTTACACATTACGGTTTGTTAATTCTATATTTTCAACAAATGCATAGAAGGGTATTTGTTAGTTTCAGTGTAAGATTGATTGATATGTCACTGAGTGGACTACAAAAGCTTTTTTCTCACGGGTTGCAGAGTCTTTCGAGGAAATATAGCATGAAGATATTTTCGAAATGAAAAAAAATAATCGATCATACACGAAAAACGATTAGTCTTTTTGTACAAAAATGTTTTAGGACAAATATTCTTAAAGCGCCTCATTTTGCACGTGATTGGAATATAACTCGGACGTAAGTGTTGTAATTTGGGTCATTTTCAAAGTTATTCGGATTAAAGTGGTACTTTGGTGAAAGCGGTTGAAGAATCACACATTCCTTTAATGCTTTCCGATCGTCTTTGGAGATCAGTTTGGCATGTTTCAGTATGAAAACAAAACGCAGTAAAACACTGCGTTTTGTTTTCAAATTATAACATGCCAAATCTTAACCTTACTTTGATTTCGTTTTTCGCAATATCATCTTCAGTAATGTTTGTGACGTCATATAAGCCCACGTGTGATATCACGCGCTTTCACGTCAGTGCCGTTAAATTATTCCCTATGTATATTCCGTAGAATTGCAGAAGGCCTGCACTGTATTACTGTGATCGAAACTGTGTTGGATAAGTACTATTAAGATGGTTCCGATTCGCCTGACAGGTCAAACAAACAAGTCTCAAACATCGTACCTGTTACAGTCGATATAACATATGCTCTTATATTTGATGTCCAGTACTGCGGACTCGCTTGTTCATTTATTACAGGACTGTTCTGGAAAGGAATGAGGATCGTGTTGTTTTCCAAGCATCGCTGAGTAGCTTCCTTCCATGTGAGAAAATCCATAATTGACGGTTCCCATAATGTAGAATTGATCTCTGAAACGAATACATCGAAACGGGATTTCGATTTCAAAACAAATTAATGGCTTCAGCTGTACCATTTTCAGCCCATTGATAAAACAAGAGATCTTTTGTGATCCAACATCGCTTACTTAAGTGTGCAAGTAAAAATTCGTTTTTTCTTGTTCTAAATGTTAATTGGAGGACCACGAAGAAAAAAAAGGAAAGAAAAGATAATAGATAACAATCTTACAGGTAAGTTATTGTAAGACCACATACTTACAAACATGCTTTTGGGATAAATGTAGTTTTATTTGAGCCTGGTCCATATTTTTGTCAGATTATTTGGCTCAGATGTCTTGAAACTTGAACAAAATGTTAGTCTACATGATAACTTTGATGATATTAGAAGTAGATCAAAGCCCCAAATCTTGAAAAAAAAATCGTGTGTGTACTGTAGAGGCCACATTTTGGGCTTAAATGTCTGAAAGCTTGGTAAGAATAATTGTCTGTTTGAGATATTGGTCCCATTGAAATTTGGTAAAAAATCTAAGTCACAGAGTGCAATCGTAGAAAACACACTGTATGGACTCTTTTGGCCACATTTTTGCTCAAATGACATGCCATTTGAAGTCTAAATGTTTGTTAAATTTAAAATATTCCTTAAGCATTATTTACTTTTGACTATAAAATAAAAGAAATGTCTAAAACAAGGACACATCCAATACTACTGTTTGACAACAAAAGAGAAATCAACCATCCCACAACATAATAATAAGGACATTGCTTATAAAACTCCTTTTCGATAGGATCAAAGGGGTCCTTCATTATGACCACACAACATCCCTAGCATTTTTTGAGAAATATTAAACCAAAATATGAGCTCTAGAGAGGTAAAAAGAAAATTGTCTACAAGGCTTCTTTCACCTTGACATAACTCTGAATGCCGCCAAAATTGATGAGGTCTTTCCTTATGACAAGACAAACTGCTTGAACACATTTGATAAAGACTGGGCAAAATTGGGAACTCTAGATGGTTACAAGGAAGTTTTCTGTATATATGGTGTCTCTTCCCTTGACATAAGTTGAATTGCAACAAAAACCGTTAGAGAATTTTGTTCAGCCTAGACAGCATCCTGAGGAAATTTGAAAAAAAAAGGCATGACACAAGTACTATATCTGTGAACTTTGGTCATATTCTGTCCAGTAGTTTCAGAGGAGAAGACTTTTTTTAAGATTTGAACCTTTGACCCGTTTTTGACCCCATTTTGACTTCAATTCAAAATCTTATAATTATTTTGTAAAAGAATACCCAAAAGATCATATCTGTGAAATTTGGTCAAATTCTGATTAACAGCTTCAGAGGAGAATAATTTTTTGTAATTGTAAACAAACAGACAGACGGACGACGGACAATAGGCATATCACAATTGCTCACCTTGATTTCTACTCAAAGACTCGGACGAACAAACGCACTCTCACCGGTCCAAAAGCCAGAAAATAGCCAAGCTATCAGTGGCGCTAAAACGTCACCGAGGTACCTTTGTGGGTATGTAGAAAGACAGAAAAATTAAACAAGTAATAATATCGACCTCTAGATTAAACTAAAATTTATTGACCAACTTTAACCTGGCACTCATTAAATATTCCTTTTGACCCCTTTTGATAGTCGCAAAATATGTTTTTTTTAATATAGACTTAAAATTGCGATTTTTAGATTTAAAATGTACCACGTCTCATCATGCACGGTGGTAGTAAGGTTGTTGTCCCATAATCAGGAGGTCATGAGTATACCTCCATTATTTTGTGGGTAAAGCGGTAGTTCAGTCAGGGGAAAGTTGGCTCAGAAACTGCTCAGATCTGAGCAGTAACACCTCTGTTGGAATGCAATAAACAAATAATCATGAACCCTTTGATGTGATACACCTTATATGTCCCCTGTAATCTGGTAATTGGGACCTGAGCTGACAAGGAAGTGCTAATTAAATGCATCTGACAATGATAGTAAAGTTGGTATGTCTGAATGTTCTAGTTGGTGTTTTATAGAGATCAGTTATGTATAAATCTTGTCTGTCTGCAGTTTTAATCATCCCAATACTTATTTTCAAAAAATCTTGTCGAAAAGATTGAATGCTGCTGAATAATTGAGATTAAAGCTCTATTCTTCAAACTTATGCAAGAAAAACATATAAAAGTTTTCATTTATTACCAATTAAAATCATAGTTGATCAAAAAATTCAAATTTATGAAACACTAACATTTATTTTTTCATGTATAAAAGGGTTATCAGTACAATAAACTTAGACTGTAACTTTTAATCGTTGATACATACAATATTTTAAATCTCTTAGCTTAGGAAAGTTTCTGTAAGAGCAAAATCTTTTTGGCATTTTATACATAAATTTCCACTTCCCACACTTTAAAGCTTCCCTTTCAAAGAGAACAAGATATTTAATTAAAAAGTAAGTGCATGTCAAAGAACTTTTAATGCTGCTACCAACTCGGAAATGAACAACTGATATTAAATTTTGTAAAATTTATACTTGTCCAAGATCTTGATGAGATGTATTTACACATAATGTTTAAGAATACCAGTAGACAAATGAAAAAAGTTAATGCTTGTCAATAGATGTTTCAAATTGTGATCATTTTGCCTGCAAGCTTTGAAAAAACGAGGGGTATGAACACATTCAGTTTGAAGAAAATCTGATGAGAAGTGAATAATTTATTGTGCATTGAAGAAATTCTGCGAAATGGGGGCCATTTTGTCAGCTAACTTGAGCTAACTTTAATTCCTACACGCCAAGATTTTGATATGAGAAATTCACACACAACATCTTGGGCAAATCTGTTAAAAACGAGTTATTGTGTGTCAATAGATTTTTTTTCAAATGGCTGCAACTTGTTCAACTTTTATGGAAATAAGCTACATATCAAAGATTATTCAGCCATAATGTAAATAACCAGCAGAAGAAATAAATTCTAACACTAACTAGAGACATTGATTCGGGATAATTGAAGAAAACCTTGAAAAATTAACATAATTATAATCTGTGATAAAAATCCGAGAGATGGACACACAGATGGACAAATGGACTGACAGATAGATTACTTTTACAGCTTCACTTAACACTCAGGCTCCTCGGTATGGCCCTACTTATCGATTTATGCTTTAAAGTAACTACAGACATTTATTTTATGAAAACATATTTGATAATGGGACACCATCAGCACTGTTTTAATACTTTAATACAGGTGAAAAATATCCAAACGAAACAGAGTCATGGGTTATGCTAATCACCTCATCAGGTTGATAACTGATTATCGCAATCTCCTCAAGAAAGTACATCGTTCAGGATTGACAAGCAAAAAAGGCTCTCTTATGCTCCCGAGCGCTTTCCATGTAAAAGTGTTATCAGGAAGATTGGTTGCTTCTTGACCTGTAGGCCAACTTTATTTTGGGTCAAAGTTCAATTGTGACCCTGACATTGATGACCTAAAACAATCGGATACTTCCTTTATTATTTCAAGTCATGATTTTAGGTAAATTGGTTCTTGAGCTAGACAAGAGTCTTGAAACATGTTTAAATGCTTGTGCTTCAATAGTGACCTAGAACTTTTTTCGACCCCCCCCCCCCAATCCCTCTAAAAAGAAAAAAAACGTGCATAATAACGACATTTTATATGCTCAAACATGCTGAAGACTGAAGAGGTTGGAAGATTTATATTCCACACGCAAAGAAAAACACGTACGTATAAGGTTGCGGCGCACAGTACATGACGTTGGCAACTTTGTCGTAAATTCAGACAATTGCTGTTGTGCAATTTAGCTCGTCACTGCTCGTTATTCGTGAACGAAGGGGGGCTTTCATCTTCCTGACCTTAACCCTTTCCTGTTTTACAAAATTTTGGATCTGTCCAAATTCAAATGTTTTGCAGACGAAAATTTAAAGTGGATTTAATTAGAAAATTAACCATTCAGTAGGGTACAAAATAGTGTGGAAAATGAAGAAATTGCTTGTCAGAAGCAATTTCTTCTTTTTTCACAATGTTTTCTCAATCATAAAATTACAGACACGTAAAAAGCAGGGATTAAACAGCAAAGCGTTAAGCTGTGATTATATGGTTTGTATATTATTAGAATTGAATGGTAAGAAATCAAAGATCCCAGAATAGAACCCTTTTTAAATCGTCATAGTCCCGACAATTGACTTCTCTATATAACAAAGCTTCGAAGCCTCTAAAAGTTTGAAAAGAAAGTATTTGGAAGTGTGACAAGTTTAAAATCTATGTGCTTTAGGTACAGTTAAAAACATCTTGGAATTGACAAAGTGAATAATTTTTGAATGATTTTGGAAATAAATTGAATGAGTTTGTGGAGCGAGTTTGAGTGAGTTTAATGGGAGGTAATCCAATATCGCAAATTTTGTTCAGGATGAACAAAATTAGCGATATTTATTACTTCCCTTTAAAAATTGTGCATATATATATTCTATAAATAGCTTCCTATTTCTTCAAGATCTAATCAGCCGCTTACTATTTCAATTAATTCAGTGAAATCCCGATTTTTCCACTAGCTATTTTTAATTTGAACGAAGTTGTTGTTATATTTTTTACAGTGAGTTAGGATGGTTTTTGAATGGTTTGAGTAAGTGTTTGGAAGGATTAAATGGAGCGCTGAGTGAGCGATTTAGAATGGTTTTTATTTTGATGAATGTAAATTTCATGATGTTATTAACTGTATTTCTTCTTAATTTCGGGGGAAAAAATAAGCAGTCAAGTGACGTCGTGTAGAACGTTGCGAAAGTTCACCCGCCAATATTCAAACTAGTCATTTTGAAAAATTACACTTTCTAATTACTCCTAATTAAGACATGGCATACGTAATACTCATTCCTGCAACTCATTAAAATCTTCAAGCTTTCAATTGACAGTGAAGAAAAAAATATTTACGCAAGAAGACCTAGTAAATGAATTATTTTACCTACTGTGCCAATGACTCGTTACCATGGCATTGTATACGGCAATCGGGCGTGTGTTTTGTCCGAGATTTTACATAATCGTTCGTGGATCGAATTCCGACAGCGAATGATACCAAATTTAGTATAATTGCTTGAAAAATAAAATTTTGAGTGACCAAATCCGGATAATTTTTGAACATCCCTCGTACATGGGATTTTTTCCTACAGAGGGAACAATTTGGACTTATCATCTAGTTATGCTCTAAATAAAACTATGAATCACCTAGCCTTTGTAGTTTTTTAACAATCAAACACGTGTAAACTAGAATCGTTGTCTGAGTCAGCTTTAGTCGAGCCCACAAAAAAAAATATTTCAACATTTGACCTTGACCTATCGCATGGCTCTATCTGTAAACGCAAATGCATTTCAAATGGTACATTGAATGAAATCCATTTGTACAAAATCATTTGAGGATCTATTCAAGACAGTCTACAGTTTATAGAAATCAGTACAAGTCGTGTTTTTCATTAAATCAAAATTCCTCAGGATTCAATCTTGTAACAAATCTTCTTTAAATCAATTGAGTATTTTTGCGAACGAGATTTTAAACTTAAGCTTTTTAACTGACGCTTGGATGGCTGGATAGAAGGACAATTACACACACACTAGCACACAATGACATTATTTATAGTGAACTTACGCTGTATCTATTTTGAAAAGAAACAACAATGTGACAAATTTTCAACTTCACATTTACAACTTACCCGGTATCTTGAAATCACTAGAATTTGATTTTTGAATGTGCGCTTCCCGCATTTCTTTACAAAACGATTCAATTTCAAAAGGCTGCAAGTTACCTCGATAGCAATTTTGAATGGATTTGAAGTGTTTGAAGCTAGATCAACATGATTGTAAATGTTTACTCACAATCAATAATCAGAAGAAGACTACCTCAATCGAGAAAACAGTATATCTGCCTATTTCCTTTAGTATATGCACATCAATCTGGTATTACATATTGTTGTGTACGTTATATGACAACCAGGACCACAAGACTAAGAGATAGAAATTAGCTATGGTTCTCAATATTATCAGTGACTATCATTAACACATATTTGATAATACATAATAATTATGTTGCATGCTGAGAATCAGGGGAGATAAGTTTTGTAAGCAGGGCCAACTTTCTCCTGACTGAGTTTGAGTTTTTACCCCGTTCGTGATGTCGTACTGGAAATACAATGTATTGTGTATCTCGTTTTTGATGTTAAAATACATCGCAAGCGAAATTGATGAATTGAAATATTGAAATGTATCTACATTTAAGAGATGAATATGCTGTTTTTTTCAATTTATGGCGGCATGAAATTAAAAACCTTTTCAGGGTTCGAATACATTAATCTTATTCCTGTTTAAGTTCGATTAGGTTTTCAATGGTTTTCAATGTAAAAAAATACTTCTCTTCAAATCTTATGATTCAATATCAGATAGGCAATGGAATTTCTATTGGAACTACCTTTTAGTGCAAGCTTACCAAACACTAAAAATTGTTTTCACTGAGAAATGAAACCGATTTTCAGCCGAATGGTCTTGGTTAAGGCAAACAGCTAAAAATTGAATGGTATAAGTATAATACAATATTAATTGCAACTGCCAAAAAACAAATAACAATTAAAAATAAAATAAAAACCATTTATGATAATTACGAGTAACAAGATATGTTTCCCAGTATTTCCCGGACATTGAACTCGACCAGGCATCTTACCGTTTAACGGAAATGCGTTTGTTACCATTGTACTAAAACTGTGGCTCTCTTAGTCGAAGTGAAGTAATACGAATAAAACGGTGAAATGAAACATGATTACGCTGCGGGAATACTCTAGCGCAGTCGGATGATAATAATGTCAGGTCATCTTAGAAAAATAATATTTTTGTTTGTTTTGAACTCGTGACAAGAGTATGACTGTCCGTGACGTAATATCAGGTCTTGTCACAAGAGAAAAGCACATGAAATATGAAGATTCTTTCTCAACCCGTTCAAAATATAAATCAAATGTTTAATGATTTCTAATGAGCATAGGAGTTCCAATTCTTTAAAGTATGTTTTTAAATTTCTCTATGACATATAGTAACAACACAGGACTATATCTTCCAATATCAAAATGGAAGTCACTGTGAATAGTTTTGTTCAATAAGAATCAATACTACAAATTATGAAAAGTGTATTGCTGAAGGTTTAGAACATCTTTCGCCTCCATCTTTAATGTGGCCCTAAAGCACAGGGCTTACATGTATTCAATCATCTTTGCAGAAAAGAATTAATCGAAATAATAATAATAATAATAATAATAATAATAATAATAATAATAATAATAATTATAAAATACATGAAAAAAGATAATGAAAAGTTTATAATTTGGCGGAAACTTATTTTTACATACCTTTTTGATATCTGTCTAAAGCATATCCAATACCTTTGGCTTTATTTTGATCTGAATCAATTTCGTTTCGAGCCATGTAGAAATTCTCAAAGTTAAATATGAAGGATGTATGCCTTTTTCAAAAATTTTCTTTAGACAAAAATAGGACTAATAATAAAGTAAGGGCAATTATCTTAATTTTTTTCGTTAAAATGTTTAGCAAAATGTTTTTTTCAAAATAAATTAGGTTAAAGTCTTAAGGTTTGGAGGTAGAAGATTTTTTTATGATTTTGTGCTTTATAACTGTGTACAATTCGGGATCTTACAGTAAAGGGCTATTTTAATAAAGATAAAAAAAAAATAATAATTTGAGTATTTTGGAATGCAAGCATCAGGCAATGCTTCATACCAAATATGAAATCTCTAGCTCTTACGGTTTGGAAGATTGATTGATTGAATGGAGTTTAACGCCGCTTTCAACAGTTTTTCAGTTATATCGCGGCGGCCGGAGCACCTAACAATGGATTCCTGGTATTTCTCTCACCTGTACTACCATTACATCCCTTCCTAGCCTCCGACTGCTATCTCACATAGGTTTACGATCATCTACCAATTGGTGAGAGACAAACGTCGGAAAGGATATTTGCCGCCACCGGGGATCGAACCCACGACTTCCAGATTGGAAGTCTTATGCCTAACCAACTGCGCTATGGTGGCGGCTACGGTTTGGAAGAAGAAGATTTTTTAAGTTTTATAACTCCGTTAACAAGGCAACCAGAGTTATTCACGGAGAAGATTTTTAAAAGTGTGGATGGACATACTGTTTATTTGATTTGTTTGAATGTGGTTTTACGCCGCTTTTAACAATTTTTCAGTTTGTCGCGGCGGCTGGGACACCTAACAACGGATTTCTGGTATTTCTCGCACCAGTGCTACCATTACATTCTTTCCTAGCCTCCAGCCGCTATCAAACATACGTTTACGATAATCGATCTATTGGTGGGAGACAGTCGGAAAGAACGAGTGCCGCCGTCGGGATCGAACCCGGGACCTCTACATTGACAGCCCAACGCGCTACTAACTGCTCTATGACCGCGGCGGAGTAACAGACTGACAGATGTCGGACATTGATCGATCACAATAGTTATCCTATTTTTTCAGCCATACTTCTTGTCCAGGTGAGGTAAAAATAACGACTAATTATTAAATCATCATAAAAAATCAGGTACATACTGCTCTTACAAAGAACTTTTTGCGTGTCTGAGCATCTTCTCCATCCATAAGTGTTGCTCTTTGGCTCGTATAATTCAACACAGCGAAAATTTGCCTGTTCCCATCTTCTACTTTTTCTCAATTTAAAATCAGCCTCTTTTCCAACTGAAATACGTAACACAAGTCATACACGTTATGTGGAATATTATCTGATAAAAAATAATGCAATGAGAAAGACCAAACAAGTGGCCAAAAGAGGGCTTGTATCGCTCCACTGGCTTTCAAGTATCTTTAAATGAGAAACTCAGATATGGAAGTTTACTAGGAAATTCGTGAAGAGGCGAAAAGGTGGACAGAAAAGCTAGTTTTGTGGCGGCTTAACCTTATAAGGAAAACCATTTAAAAATTTATATTATTATTGATTCTAGGTAGGAAAATAGATATACATGTCTTGATGGATCTTTAACAACAAAACAATACTATTTAAAGATATAGCAAGGGAAAGTTTTTGTAAACATAAAGCCCCGCAAGGCCATACCCATATATGGACCAATCGAAATTCTGCAAGGAGGAGATTTACCGAAGGAAAGTTATCATGCCAAGTTTGGTTGAAATTGGTCCAATGGTTTCGTCGGAGAGCATTGTTAAGTTAAATTAGGCACACCACGCCACACCCTTATTTTGGATTCAATTACAATTTCTTGAATTATTCGAGAAAAGGATCACCAATGAACCACTCATGACATGTTTCGTAAATATGGGCACAATGGTTTGAGAGAAGAATATTTTTTTTAAAGATTTTAAAGTGAAATAGTTGTATAGAGAAAACAAGCATCGCCTTGTCACTCCTTTTTAAAATTTCTTGACAATTAAGGAGTGCGTCACTCAAAGAACCGTCATGCCAAATTAGCTTGGCCATGCCATACACATATTAAGGAGTTCATCTAAAAAATCTAAAAATTCATAGAAAGGGTTCCAGAAGAAACATTCATGCCAAGTGTCATCAAAATTGACCGACTGGTTTCGGAGGAAATATTGTTCATGATTTAATTGTGAAAATAAGCCCCGTCCTGCAATGCCTATATTTGGGTGTCAATCAAAATACCACGAACAACTTAAGGAGAGGGTCCATCAAGGAACATTCATGCTAACTGTCATTGAAATCGGGACAATATTTCGGGAGGATATTTTTAAAGTTACTGAAAACAAGCCCAACCAGGTTAAGCCCATAGCTGCGGGTCCATCCAAATTTCTTGAACTACTTCATTAGAAGGCACGTCCAGAAACTTTCAAGTAAAGTTTCATTGAAACGGGTCAATGGTTTGATAGGAGAAGATTTTTTAAAAAAGATTCTATAGTAAATTTTAGTCCCGCATACCACGCCAATATTTGCGACACCAATCATATTTCTTAGTCAACTTCAAAAAAGGTCAATTAAGGAGCATTCATGCAAAATTTACTTGAAACATTTCAGGGAGAAGGAAGAGCCAATATTTTTAGGAGAAGGTTTTTAAAGTAAAAATTGAAATTGAAAATAAGCTCCACCCTGCCACGCTCATATTTGAGGGTCAATCCGATTTCTTGATCAACTTCAGTACAGGGACATCCAAGAAACATTCATACCATTTTTCATTCATATAGGCACAAAAGTTAAGGATTGATTCTGATCAGGCCGCCGTCATAGCGCAGTTGGTAGCGCGTCGGACTGTCAATCTAGAGGTCTCGGGTTCGATTCTTTCCGACTATTTATCTCTCACCAAAGGGTTAATAATCGGAGACCTATGTGAGATAGTAGCTGGAGGCTAGGAAAGGATGTGATGGTTGTACTGAGAGAAACACTAGGAATCCATTGTTAGGTACTCCAGCCGCCGCGATATAACTGAAAAAATGTTGAAAGCGGCGTTAAACTCCATTAAATCAATCAATCAATTGATTCTGATCAGTGGCTTCAGAGAAGAAATTCATTCTTTATTTCATCATATAGGAACATTTTGTGGTGAGGCGGCAGCCCATATTATCCACCGGATCAAAAATTAACGATAAAATCTGAAAGAGTATATCGTAAGCATCATTCATGTGAAGTTTGGGTGAATATTAACAATATTTTCAGAGAAGAAGACATTTTCATGTCTTATCATACGGGACCATTTTTCGCTGACGCGGCAGCCTATAGCACATACGTCTTCCGACCGATCATAATTTCACGCACAAATCTAGAAGTGCATTTTCTAAGCATCATTTCATTGTTGTGAAGTTTGGTTGAATTACGAACAGTTGTTTCACAGAAGATTATTTTATATTTGGGACAATTTTCCAGTGCTGCGGCAGCCCATAAAGCCATGACATCAGCCCGATCAGAATTTTACAAACAAATCTAAAAGGGTATCATTCCGTTGGACTACTTCCAGTGGAGCTAAAAGGCCCCGCATTGCCACGCCCATATGTGAAAGTAAGTCAAAAGTTATTGAACATTTTTGGAAGACGGTGGTCATTCGTCATACAATCTGTCGTTAAAATCCTATCATCGGTTTAAGAGGAAAAGTTGATTAAAACAAGAGGACCAGAATGGCCATAAACCGCTCACCTGAATTTTGTTGGTCCAGTGGATCTCACCCAAGAAACTTTCTTGCAAAGTTCATTCACATTTGCCTAGTTGTTGAAGAGGAGGTGTTATTCCAAAAATTTAAAGAGGAAAACAGACACCTCCCACCCATTGGTTACTGAGAAGATGTTTAAAGATTTCAGGCTCAAAATAAGCCCCCCCCCCCCTTTGCCATGCCCATATTTATAGGCCAATCAGAATTTTACAAACAATTTTTGAAGAGGATCACCCAAGGAACACTCTTGTAAAGTTTCATTGAAATCAGCCCAGTGGTTCAGAATATGTCAGTCAAACATTTTGGGCTCAAAAAAGGTCCTCCCTGCCATGCCCATATATTGCAATCGATCAAAATTTTGTGACCAATTTTTAAAAAGGGCCACCCAAGGAATATTTTGGTAAAGATTCATTTAAATCAGCCAAGTAGTTCAGGAGGAGATGTTAGTCAAAATTTTAGGGCTGACAATAAGCCCCGCCCTGCCACGCCCATATTTGGGGGTCAATCAAAATTTCACGAACAAGTTATGAGAAGGGTCACCTAAGGAGCATTTCTGTCAAGTTTTGTTGCAAACGGCCCAATTGTTACTGAGAAGAATATGTTTAAAGATTTCAGGGTCAAAAACTGCCACGCACATATTTGGGGGTCAATCAAAATTTTATGAACAAGTTTTGAGAAACTGCCCCGCCATGCCACGCCCTTATTTTGGGGTCAATCAAAATTTAACAAACAAATGTTGATGAGGGTCATCCAAGGAACATTTCTGCCAAGGTTAGTTGATAACGGCCCAATGGTTAATGAGGAAAAGATGTTTAAAGAATTGTTGAAGGCTTCCGACGCACAACGCACGACGGACGACGCACGCTGGACTAAAGGTGATCACAAAAGCTCACCTTAACACGTTGTGCTCAGGTGAGCTAAAAAGTTCCTGCACGGAAGCACGACGTCTCGCTGGCTTTCGACCAGTTGAGTTAAAATTTGATTTGCATTTTATGTTAAAATAGAATAAACCCAAACTGGATTAATACACCGCGAACGCTTTGTATCTGGGAAACAGTTAATTGATTGTAATAATAATAATAACTATATTAGCACTGCCTTACTTTATATTATAAACTAAATCACTTTTAACTAACATAAAGCTAAAAAATCAATGTGGTATTTCCTTGATATCAGACAACAATAATGCTTTCAGATGCACATGCTCATTGTTAAGGTCGCATATGATTATCCTAGAGCATGACACCTACCTATTTATTTCAAACAAAGTTGTTTTTTGACATTCATTTTTCATTTAATAGACCAAACATTCGCGAGTATTTTTTTTTAGCTTATTGGCAACAATTATAATACAAGAAGTTCAGAATAGCCCCAAAACGCTCACCTGATCAACATGAAATAAATAAACCTTTTTTTTTTAAAAAAAGTTCTATGCTAAGTTGAAACTCACAAACTTGGTTGAGAAAAGGAAATGTGATAAAATTTCAATGTCCTTCTAAGACGAATGTTGGGGTCAGTCACAGTTTCACGAAGAACATTTCTGCCTACTTTGGCTAAATTGGTCAACTGGTATGGGAGGAGAATACGTTAATAAATTTCAAAGTAAAATACACATTATTGTAACTACCACATTTTGGGTGGTAAATAGAATTTTCACAAATATGGTTTACGCAGGGTCTCTTAAGGAATATTTCTTAATTTGATTGAAAATGCCTTTCACGCCCATAGTTAAACAGAAATTTCACGAACAATTTTTGAAAGGTTATACAAAAAGCATTTTGGCCTTAGTTTACTGAGGGGAAGATGGGAACAATAATATGACCTTAATGGTCTTATATCGCTCTACGAGTCTCGTTGACCACCGGAACAACACATGAACAAGAGAGTACTAAGTTAGTATATAATTTATTTGTAATCAGAAAATTATAAATATTACAAAAAGTTTTTTTCCATGATATTGAATAATATTTCAAAGCAGCTTTAATGTGCTTAAAGTCATGTGATTAGCGACATTTGTATTACAAAAATCTGTCAATTAATGTACAAGTTGTGATAGCAATAAATTTTGAATTACAAAGGACCACTTTTCCATGACACAACATCATACTACGAAAAATCAGGGATAGTTGACAGAGCTTTTCCTGAGGATCATTCTTGTGCAGTTTAGTTGAACTCTGTAGATTTACAGAAAAAGATTCTTTTTAAATTGCATCATTTGGGACCATATTCCGGCGAGACGAGAGCCTGTAGAGCCCACCTTATCAATAAGATCAGACATTAACAAAGAAAGAGCATGTCCCATGCATCATTCCAGTGAAGTTTGTTGAATTCTGACAAGTAGTTTCAGAGAAAAAGATTTACTCATTTTCATTATATGGGATCTCTTTCGATGAAAGAACACCCCATATAGTCCATTTTATCAACCTGAATAACAATTAACGATAAAATCTGAAGGAGCTTGTCCCAAGCATCATTTCTGTGTAGTTTAGTTGAATTATGATTGGTAAGTTCAGAGGTTTTTTTATTATATCGTACGGGACCATTTTATGGTGATATCACGGCCACAGCTTTTGTGTTAACAGTCCGATCAGAATTGAGGTAAAAATCTCAAAGATCATGTCGAAATGATCCTTCTTATGGAATAAAGTTACAATCTGCCCAGTAGTTTCAGAGAAGAAGATTTCTTATATTTCATACTTTGGGACCATTTTTCAATGCCGTGACAGTCCGCAGAGCCCATGTTATCAATCCGGTCAGAATTTTACAAAGAAAGCTTAAAGAGCATGTCCTGAGCATCGACCTTTTTAAGTGTAAATGAGTTTTGATCAGTAGTTTCAAAAAAGAATACTTTAAATATTTTATCGTATTTGACCATTTTTGTAACGCGCTTGCCCGTAGCACCTATGTTATCAGTCCAATCATAATTTAATGAAGAAATATGAAAGACCATGTCCAAATGATCATTCAAGTGAACTTTAATTGAATTCTGTCAAGTAGTTTCAGAGATGATTTAATAAAAAGTTAACGAACGGACGGACTAACTAACGACGGACTTCACGCCATGACAACAGCTCCGTTGGACTTAGTCCAGTGAAGCTTAAAATAGCAGAAGTCCCCTTCTGTAGCTAATATCAATACCCTAAAATGATTTAGAGACGATAACTTTTTCAGGATTCCTACTTTGTTTCTGTAATAAATTGACTCACATTGACTAGATAAGCCAAAGTATGTAGCTCTAGGAGTTAAAAATAAATAAACATCATGTAAGTCCACATGATAAAGCTTCGTACAAAATTTCTAAAGGTTAAGAACTGTGTCAAGGGTTCAACATGATACAAAATTCAAAGACAATCATCTTCTTACCTTTAGTATTAACTTAACACAGTCCTAACCCCAATGATCAATATTTGGGAAAGTAGGTCAAAGCTCAAGAATAGGTCAAGGGTTAATAATGATGCCAGAATCAAAGACAATCATCTACCAACCATTATTTTTTACTAAACACAGTCCTAGACCATATAATTGAACATTTAAGAAAGAAGTTCAAATGTCAAAAACTGGATCATCTACCTACCTTAAGTATTGACTTAACACAGTCCTAGCCCTAATATTTTAATATTTGATAAAGTATGTCAAATGTCACGATAAGGGTCTATGTTAAGCATGATACAAGATTCAAAGACAATCATCTACCAACCATTATTATTGACTTAAACAGTCCTAGACCTAATAATTCAATATAAAAGAAAGCAGGTTTAAGGTCAAGAACTGGGTCAAGGGTTCAACATGATGCAAGAATCAATGGCAATCATCTACCAACCTTTAGAATTGACTAAATACAGTCCTTACCCTAATTATTCAATATTTAAGAAAGTTGGTCAAAGGTCAAGAACTGGGTCAAGGTTTCGACATGATGCCAGACTCAAAGACAATCAATTAACGACCCTTTAGTATTCACTTTCCACAGTCCTAACTCTAAAAATCCAATATTTAAGATAGTAGGTCAAAGGTCGATTATTAGTATTACCTTCAAACAGTTCTAGCCCAACTAATTCAACATTTAAGAAAGTAGGTAAAAGGTCAGGGTCAATGGTTCATTATAATGCTAGAATTAAAGACAGTTATCCATTAACCTTTATTATTGACTTAATGCATTTCTACACAAAATCAAAAATATCCTATGCCTAGTTTTACACAGAAAGCTTTTATGACTTCTCCATTTTGGCCCTTTTTTGCTGACGTGAGGGCCTCAAGACCCAAGTTGATTGCCCAACAAGAATTAACACATAATCTGAAAGAGCATATCCTAAGGAACTTTTCAATGAAGTTTGGTTGAATTCTGATGAGTAGTTCCACAGAAACAGATTTTTAAAAGATGCAGAAAGGCAATTTTTGATGACGCAGTAGCCCATAGCCCTATGACATCTAACCAAGCAGAATTTAAAGAAGAATTATGACAGCACATGTCCTAAGAAAAATTCCTTTGAATGAAGTTGAATTTTAATGGGTAGTTTCAGTGATGAAGATTTTACCAAATTGGGCCATTTTTGATGACGCGGCATCCCCAGGCACTCATGATATTAACTCATTCAGAAGAAATCTGAAAGACCTCGGCCCAAAGACCATTCTGGTGTAGTAAGGTTAAATTTTGAACAATAGTTTTGGAGAAGATGATTTTTTAAATATTTCACTAAGGGGGCGCGTTTTTCTGGTGCCAAGAAAAGCCGTATCGCCCATGTTAACAACCCGTTCAGAATTTAATGAAGAACATGTACTAAGTTTTATTTCTTTAAAGTATGGTTGGATTCTGACTAATATATTCAGAAAAGATTTTTTTATATTTCCCCATTGGAGGCCCATGTTTAGGTAACACGTCAGCCCGTTGCGCAAAGTATCCACCCGATCGGAATTTAAAGAAGGAATCTAAAGGAACACGTCCTGAGGATCATTTCAGTACAATTTGGTAAAATTCTGCTTAGTGGTTTCAGAGAAGAAGAATCTTTGAATTTCACCATTTGGGGCCATTTTTTGGGGACACGTCAACCCGTAACGCCAGTGTTCTCAACCATATCAGGAAGGAATCACGAAGGAATTTGAAAAGGCGTGTCCTGAGAATCATGTCCGTAAGGTTAGGTTGAATTCTTACCAGTAGTTTCTGATAAGAAAAACTTTTATTGTATATTTCACCATTCGGGGTCCATTATTAGTGACACATCAGCCCGTAGCGCCCGAAGTACCACCCGATCGAATTTTCACGAAGAAATCTGAAAGAGCATATCCTGGGGATCATTTCTGTAAAATATGGTTTAATTCTGATTTAGTTTCAGAGAAGAAGATTCATATTTCACCCATGGGCCCATTTTTGGTGACTCGACACCCCATAGCGCCCGAGTTATCAGCCCGGTAAGAATTTAACGAAGGAATCTGAGAGAACATGTCCCAAGGATCATGCCTGCAAACTTTGTTGGAATTCTGCCCAGTACTTTCAGAGGAGAAATGATTTATTGAAAAGTTAACGTCGGGGCATGATACGAACAAACTTGATAAAGGTCCACTAGATAATGTTGCATACCAAATAAGAAAGATGCTTCCCTTCTCTAGTTTCAGAGAAGATTTCCTTTAAAATATTGCTCTTTATTATCGAGTAAAACAGTGTGCATCAGGGCAGCGCCTTAATTTTACCCAGGTCCACGACATGAATACACTGATCCTCTAAATATATACTAAACATGAAATCTGCGTGCCTTCTGCTGGATAAGATTTTTAAAGATTTCGTCTTTATTTCTAAGTAAAATGGGGAAAAACACTCGAGTTGATCTCAAATTTGACCCCTGATTTTCTTCTTTTCCCTTTTTTGACGTGGCAACCAGCGTTAAGAGCGGGTTCAATTATTTGAACAGCTTTGAAGGAACCTGACAAAGGGATATTCTTGCTGAGTTTTCTGCTAGGATCGACCCATTAGTTAAGGAGGGAGGAGAAGCTGTCTAGACGGACGACGGACATCGCGCCATCACAATAGCTAAAATTGCGTAGCCGTGCCCAGATGACCTAAAAATTTTGACGACATACGACGGACGATAACGACGCAAACTCTTTTCATGTAATATCAAGGAGAAAAAATATAAAAAAATATAAATATTTGTCCATTGAACACAGATCGTTTATGGAACTTACAAAATAGATGTGTACTAACAAATATTGTCAGTGCGAAAATAAAACAAATTTTTCATCCAATCAAAATGCAAAAATCTTAATGGACAGAATTAAAATTGTTTGAAAGTATACGATCGTATGTACTTATTTCGGACTGGTTGGTATGAATTAACACGATCGTCATTAAAGTTTTCTTACATTTCGATATCAAACCCAACACAATTACTTGATTGATAAAAATAAATGTGAACCGTCAGGCGAAAAGGGACCATCTGGGAAGAGCGAAATGTGTCGACCTGGTCATACTGCGCGTTCTACGCAGACTGATCAGAGTCGAAACTTTTCGCAAATAACTAAATGTCTGTATTTAAAATAACTATTCTAATACAATATGTCATCAGTCCCACAATCTGCCTTCATGTTAATCTATGCTGTATTCAATCTACATGTATTTCAAAATATATATTTTATGAAGTTTCCAGATAGTCCCTCTTTGCGTGACTGGTCGAAAATTGATAAAAACCATATTTTTTATATAACATCGTCGTTTACCTATTCTGTAAATAGACAGTGAAGAATTATCACCAAATGGAAATTCGTCGCCTGAGTTACTGTTATCACATGACGAAAGCCAATCCATTGTAAATTGTGGGTTACTGACATTAATACATCTACACTCCGCTCCTTCGTGTTGATGAGCCTGTTGAGAAAGAAATTGTTTTAAAATAGATATTATTAAATCGAAAAAAAGCTCGGTGATATTAAGTTTTAGTTGATTTACTAATTTATCTTTTAAACCGATAAATATACAACGGCAAGTTTATCAAAGCTACTAAGAACAAGATATTTTATGTTCTTTATTTTATATTTGTACGTTGATAATACATTTATATTATCTATAATTTTTATTTGAGAGACAATTGTTTATTTAAGGTTCATAATTCTGAATGTCATAAATCACACAATAACACTCGGTATGTATTATTGCAAAAAAATATCGATTATCATTGCATAAAATGTACGTTTTCGGGTAGTTAAAGGCATACGTTAACAGACAAAACCCGGGCGTTAAAAGAAGGAAACGTGGATTAATAAATAAATGCACGTGACGTTAACGTCCGGTTTCTTTTTACTTAAATATTCGCGATTTGGGCTTATGCAGTTTAATCAATTTCAATGATTCTTATATTTTTTTCTGCAATATTTGTTTGGCCTAAAAGGATGTTTTATGCATTCTGTTAAAAATACAATAAAAAACAAGATCTAGAAGACTATACGCATCGATTAGTAAAATGCGTGAAAATTATTTATGTCCAACATTATCATAGAGCATACCTGAAGACGTTGCTCTAATTCCCGCGTTAAATTGTGGGCCATGTCGGTATAAACAAAAGGGTCGGTGTAATGCATGACGTAATTGTTCCGGCATATGCGTAAGTTTGTAATTTGTTTTATATCGTTTCTATGAAATTATTTCGCAATTTCTGTTTGAATTTATACTCTAGTCTATTTTTTAATGCAATAATAGCGTCAATTCACTTTTTTTCGGGGGCATTAACATTTGCAACGACCCTCAAAATGATTTATGTTAAACCATTTTGTGGGTGTCTTCAAATTATACCGCCCTCAAAAACTGAATTAACCCTATATAAGTGCGTGCTACATGACAAAACTCCGGCGTTACCAAAGAAAACCTAGATTAATCAGTAAACGCACGTCTATTAAACACTAGACTTTTTTAAATTAACATTTAAGAATTACTGCCCCTGAGTTGTGAAGCTATATACTTACAGAGTAATATTCGTTTTCTCGCTATTTCTTGGAAATCATTGACTGGATTTCCATGAAACTGCGGGGAAGCTTCAATACAAGAGAAGATGCGTATATCGTCAGGGTTACCCGGTTCGACTTTTAAATTTAGAGTTGCTGTCCCTAATTGGTGAAGCCATATACATACAGAGTAATATTAGTGACCGCGCTATTTTTTGAAAACCTTTTGATGGATTTCAATGAAGCTTTGTGGAAAGCTCCACTACAAAGAGGAGATGCGCATAACGTAGGGGTTATCCGGTTCGTCTGATAATTAAGAGTTATCGCCCCTAATTGGTGAAGCCATAACGTCTATCTGTCCGTCCGTCCGAGTTCTCCCGCGGCATTTCTTGGAAAAAAATGACTGGATTTAAATGAAACTTTGTGGAAAAATCCACTTGAAAGAGAAGATGTGCATATCGTCGGGGTAACTCGGTTCGACCATTAAATTTAGAGTCACTGCCACTGATTTGTGTTGCCATATCATCATTCCGCTTCCAAGTTTCGTTTCCGCGCTATTTCTTGGAAACCTTTGACTGGATTCCAATGAAACTTTGTGGAAAGCTTAGTGGAGATGCAAATATCGTCGGGGTTCCCCGGTTCGACCATTAAATTAAGAGTCACCGCCCCTGATTGGTAAAGCAATATCAAGAGAAAGTTTGATGAATTATATATGTCAAGAAGATTAATCCTCCAAGCCAAATCTGATGTATTTAAAGTAATAAAAATAATGCATTATCATATTATTTATCATTCATCTTCAATATAAAATCTAACAATATTTAAAAGTTGAAAATGCTAATCAGTAATCGGTGTCATCCATCTAAATTTTTTTAAAGACGACATCTTATTTTTTTGTTTTCATCTACAAAATCTCATCAGATGATTTTAACGATTCCCAAACAAGACTCGGTTTTGACGTCTCTAAATGAGACATGGTAAGAGAACATTGAAGGGAAAGAAGAAAATGCTAATAATCAGCATTTTCTCATTTTGCCTTAAAATTCCCTGGGCTATAAGGTTCACAAATCATATTTCTACTGACATCATTTCTGTCCTCTGTAAAACCTTTTGATTTTGTCCACCCTATAATTGTGTCATATAGGAAAAGGTTCAAAAGATGCCAAAAAAGTGTAAGCCTCTTGTTTCTTTTTCCAATCGACAACTAACTGACTGATATAATTGTTCTTAAATTAAATGACTGATAAAGGCTAGGCTTATCTGACAAGTGACATCATGTCCTTGGTAGATGTAGATAGAAGATAACCTTTCCCTTTGAGTTTGAAATACTCCATTTACAAACAAAATATTTTCGGCGGGGGATATCAATTCAACGCATTTGCTTATTATCCACCGCCGTTCTCGGCGAAGGGTATATAGTAATGGTTTCGCCCGTCATTTCGTCACTCTCCTAAAGTATAATAGATATCAACTTTAAACATTATAGATGGATATATCTTATAGAAGAGAAGTGCAGTGCAAAAGAACTACAACTCTTGCTTGCATAATTTTGGAGTTATTACCCTTTAGTATTTAAGAAACTTAGATTTTGTCCGGAGCTTATCTCCAAAAGTATAAAAGCTATCGATGTGAAACTTTGTTGGTGAATAGATATCATGGAGGAGAAGTGCGCGACACAAGAACTTCAACTCTTCCTTGCATAGTTTTGAAGTAATTTTTCTTTTTTATTTTAAATACTAAGATTTTGTCTGGGGTATATCTCCTAAAGAATAATAGTTATCAACTTGAAACTTTAAAGGTGGATAGATCTCATAACTGGGAAATCTAGTGCACATGAACTTCAACACTTGCTTACATAATTTTCAAGTAATTGCTCTTTGTTATTCTAAATAATTAGTTTTTGTCCGGAGCATAAGTAAAATAGCTATCAACTTGAAACTTTATAGGCATGATAGGTGGGTAGATCTTACGGAGGAGAAGTGCAGTGCACAATAACTACAACTATTCTTCGCATAAATCTTGAGTTATTGCGATTTGTTTTTTTAAATTATTAGATTTTGTCCAGAGAATATATACCAAAGTATAGAAGCTTTCAACTTGAAACTTTATAGGTAGATAGATCTCATAAAGGAGAAGTGCAGTGCACAAGAACAACACCTCTTGCTTGCATTATTTTGGAGTTATGGCCCTTTGTTGTTTTTAACTCTTACTCTTTGTGTATTGGTATAACTCATGATGAGGAAGCTTAGTACAAAAGGATCCTTTATCTTTTCGGCTTTACTTTACTATTAACTTTCATGGCTGGGATGGCCATGTCCTACATGGCTCTTGTTTATTCATAAAATTATGTATATTTTTTATTTTCTACCGTCCTCGGCCCTTGCGAATATCGCGTATTGAAACCAAGAAAATGTTCGTTTCGATAATTTGTTGAGGTCATCTTAAATTACGCTCTAAGAATCTGAAGAAACATAAAGATTCTTTGAAGCAAAAAAATCCATTTTTTGTACGTTACGTAATTTTAAGACGAGGGACAAGATTTGAGCCAATATTACTCTTTTTGTATTTAGGAACGTGAACTTCGTCAACGAAGTAAGTAGGTACTGAGATTGGTATATTGGAAGAAATGTGCGGTCTGTGATCACTCAATCACCTGAGATGAGCATTTATTGTCAACTTACACTCGGGCTGGATAGGGTGTTTGTCGCTAGCACTGCAATGCCATCGGATTTCGAGCCTTCGGAAAAATCCTTGATTATGATAGTGTTTAATAACCATGTCAGGATGTTATCGTATTCACTTTATTGTTTTTGATTGTTTCGTTTAGTTTCTGCCTTCCTAGTTCATGCTTATTGACATTTTTGATAATTTGTGTTTCAGAAGCTTAAGTGGCTCCAGAGAAAGGGGGTGTCAATCATTAACCCTTTTGTAGCCTATTTTCTTTTACGTCTGGCTATTTAATCGAAATTGAATTATTATATATAAAAATCCTTTGCATTTGTAAGTTTTAACCCCTTTGCAGATATCCCGAACCTTAGATCGGGCTTCAATGTATTTTCTCAGTAGTCTGAGCCAAGCCGCTTGAAAAGTAGTTCCTCCAGTAAAATTAAAAAGTGTTAACGTCACTAGTGATATCAAAGTCTATGACACTATGAAATCCCGCAATTTCAATGCCAGGGATGTAGTAAATATTCTTTTCCAATCTTTCAGTCGAACAGAAAAAGGCGATCGTTTCAAAATCAGATGTTTATCATATTGATGGATATTTGATAACCTATATTACAAAAACGTAAAAGCAAACATTATAAACCTTAATTAATAATAAGGTTTATTGGCTATTATTATTTTTCTTTTATGCAAGTCTATGCAATCTTAGCAGCCTGAACAGATTACTTGTAGTCATTTTTTATCTTTTAACAGAGATCTGTATTTAGCCCTCGTTTAATTTATAATTCAGCATACAAGAATTTTCAAAACAAATTAAAATAAATTAAATAATCATTAATAATTATCTATGAATGATTCCTGTAGTACTTAGATAAATAAGCCTTGCATAAACAATTTCAATAAACCAGTTGTTCTCCCCCAGCAAACTTCGTTTCGAGATATAAAGAAATGCATTCTGTTTAAATCTTATAAAGTTTGGTTACAAATTGATGAGTAAAATGTGTGAAAATATCTCATGTCGATGATTAAGTAAGAGCGTAGCTAAAAGTGTTTATCGTTCGGTAAAATCAAAGCACTGAAAACTGATGGTTGACGTTTCTGTTGGCATACATGAGTGATTCATCCATTCAATGTAATTGAAAATTGTACATGTTAAAACACGATGAACAGAAAATGATTCGACCCAAGTTCGCAAATTCTCCATCTTTTTGCTTGCATGTCCAAATTATTCTAAAATATAACATTACAGAAGAAACATGTATTATTTTATGTTAGGTTTGCTGTTCATATTACAAATTGAATTTGGTACTGGTAGCTAAATACTTGAATTATGTTCAATCCTTATTAAATATATGCGCTGAATGTCAGCATTGTGCTACGTGTACCTAAATACAAAAGACAGACAGAGACGGACAAAGATAATTACAGAGAATGAGAATATGGGGGCGGGGTTTTCTGACAGGCTCCCCAGTCAACTAGTCTTTTAAAAGAATTAGATCGGGATACCTCCGAAAATATTACAAACTGAATGGCCTTCTTTGACTAATGATGCACATCGGACAGACACAAATTATAGATAATTGTCGGTCTTGACTTTTACATTTCTTAACAAATATCGTCGTTCGTCAAATTAAATCCTGTAATTACAAGGTTTCTATCACTTTTGGCATTATGTCGGGTGTAGTTAAAGAACGATTGTCTTATTCCATTGTGTATAAAATTAAAGACAATACGTTTATTATTCTTATTTTTTTATTTTTAATTTTTCTCCATTATCGCAATTAAATTCTTGGAAAATTCATTTTTCCGCAATTTTCATTCTCAAATTAAAAAGAAAGGGTAAGTGCTTATATAATCAATCTGTCTGCTATTTAGTCCTTTGCGAGCGTAACGTTCGCTCGGTCAATTGAAAATCATTTCAAATTTAAAAGATGTTTTTGCGCTATCTACAAATTATATAGAATTCTTGTACCACGCTAGTTTCAAAAAGCACAATTGTCAAACGATTAATTCTTGAAAAAAGAGTATATTGAACCTTAATGAGCAAAACTTTTTTAAAGAAATTATTAATATCGGGCCTGAACGTTTCGACGCAGTTACACTGGTGAACGTTAACGTCCGCCAAAAATGACGATGTAAATCATACAATAATCATACGATACATGTAGCACAACTTCTTCGTTATATCAAGGTTGAGGCTAGATTAAAAGCGATTCTATGAATTATTTCTGTTTAGTTACAATGTAAAAGCTTTAGTCGATCTTTAAAAAAAAGAAAAAAAAAAAAAACAAACGTCATACACGTTTTACGGGCGTTTACTTCAACAGAGACAATTTAAACTCTGATTTTGGTATTTGCAAATGCAAACGCCCTTACATTTAAGACTGAAGTAACACTACAATTATTTCAAACATGTTTTTTGTTAACTTCAAGAAATTTAGGTTTCGCTTTTTTAAAGTATAGTGATACCTGGATAGATTCAAGATATGGGCCTTGAAACCTTGCTTTCAAAAAGAAGAAAGAAAACGAATAGTGGATAAAAGTCAACCAGGGACGATGTGTATATGTAGGTAATCAATTTAGTCGATTCAGTGGCTAAAAGTGCAAAGTCGACCCTGAAAGTTGTCAAACTACGATTGAAAATTCTCATAGAATCATAAACAGGTAAGGTAGGGTAATTTTGTTGACGTTTCTTTTTTAATTGAGTATTGTTTGATTAAATGTACATGTGTTTAAGTTTCTTTAATATGCAATGACAATATGGTGTCAGCGTGTAATCAACCGGTTTCAGTAGCGAATGAACGATAATTTAGCATCATATACTATCGTAAATAACGAGATCTGCCATAGCACAGATACAAATGATCGGTTTATCGAAAACACTAATTAAGCAAAGAAGAACGACTAGTGTATCTTTGAGTAACCTGATCAAAAGGGAATGTTCCATCCATTCGATAGGCCAATATCAAGCAAGGCGTGTATTTTGGTCTCTGTACATCGTATAAAAAACTCCTGTGTGAGAAGTAACAAAAACCAAAATACGAATAATCTTACCTTGACGACAAAGTATTTGTATGACTTGCAAAAGGAATGACATTGTCCTATATTCTTCTCGATAGTAATGCTTACGTTGGCTGGTCGTTGAATGTTACTTGACATAACACAACCTTTGAAAGAAATCATATTTATTCTTTTGTAACCAGCCGAGCACATATAAACCGCCTGCAGGCTGCGTTTCAGCCCGGGATCGTAACGGGTTACGGGACTACTCACTTGCTGAGCCCCGGATTAGGTAGAGACAAGTTCATTTCTAAGCGGAGGATCGGTGGCCTTGCACACTGATTACTTGTATTAATTAAATGCTAGGTTCCCACTACCGATCCTATCAACTCGATCGCCTAAATTCGGCGAAAAACCCCTATCTATTATAAAATCTATAAAGTCCCTTTTCCATGCTCAATAATTGATAAGTCCCATTTTTAAAAGGAAAAAAAATCATTATCTATAACTAACTAATGAAAATCTCATTATAATCTGATAAAAGTTGGGGGCCTTTAACAGAAACGAGAATATTTTGAGCTAAAATGCATAAGTCCCCTTTATCCAAGTAATCTGTTGGATAAGCCCCAGTTTCGAAAATAACATTCCCTATGACTATTTTCAGAAACAGTATCGAGTAAATCAGATAATATTTGTGAACTTCATCGCGTAAATGAGAATTCTTTGACCGAAACTCCTTAAGGCTGCTTTTCCCGGGTTTTCCGACGTCCATTGAAAAAAGCTGATGATATATTGCGCTATGTTAAACCATAAATGCACCCAAAAACGTTAATTGAATATACTCAAAGTCGAAAGTTCTGTCCGGTATTGTGTTCTTTAAGAAACCATAGCTTTTTCAAGATAATGTATTCAAAGTATTGCTGGACACTAACGACGTTGTCTTCAAAACATAATGATAATTTTCATCAGCATTGGAATCTAACTTCATCGTTAATTTCATCTTTGTGACATTAATGACATTTACTCCCTAAACAAGCGCCATATTCCATGGCATATTGAATTTTTGCTCGAAATCCTTTCAGCATTGATAATCCAACAGAAAAGCACCACAAAAGTTGACTGTGAGGTTGTTTTTCTATCAGAAACGTTTTATTCAGTTTAGCAAGTGATCTGCGTTTTTGAGGTTAGATTGTTTGGCATAAAAAATGCAATTTTCTATCATTCTCGGATAAACTCAAGGAAGAACATCATTATCTAGGTAATGTTTATGAAGTTATTGGTCTTTTCCAGACCTAGGGTGTCCCAAAGGTTGCTATTTCAACGACGTTATTGGCAACCGTCGAAATAACGTTGTTTTGATATCGTTTTATATTGTAAACAAGAGGACCACAATAGTTCTTAGTCGCCCACCTTCGTCTCTTTGACTCCTTAGCAAATTGAAATGACTACAAAAATTTTTAAAAGACCATTTAAGACCAAATTTCCGGTAAAAGTGATTACTGTAGTCTAATTACGGTCTTACTAAGCCGAGTGTCATTTCAGCACCATTTTTCCGTGATTGCATATGAATTATTCCCATTTAAAACTTATGACAAAGTTTGATGAAAATTGTACCTCATTTGTGGTCTCTAGAGTGTAACCAAGGAAATTGTCACCAAGGCCTCTTTTCCCGTGATATGGCGCTGACTTTTCCCATTTTCAATAAGGTTCTTCCTTTTTGACCAAACAAACATTTTGACCAAGTTTCATAAAGATTGGACCACAATATGGCATCTAGAGTGTAAACAAGAAAATTGTCATTGAGGCCTCTTTTCCCGTGATATTACACGGATCCTTCCCATGATCTATTGGGTTCAGCCTTGTGACCTAACATACATTCTGACTAAGTTTCATGAAGATTTGGCCATAATATTGGCCTCTAGAACACTTAAATCATTGACGTCAGACGACTCATGACGCTTGACGGACGACGAATGACAGAAATTCAATGATCACAAAAACTCCACTTTAGCAGGTGAGCTAAAATCATTTGCCACAAATCAACCAGATGGGTACTACACGTCCAAGTGTACATGAATATAGGTCCATAAAATTTGCCCTTGTCTCCTAAGAGCAAGTTGGGATTCAGCATTTTCTTCTTTAAAAAAAAAAAAAAAAAAAAAAAAAAAAACCAAACAAACAAACAAACAAAAAAAAAAAACAAACAAAAAAACAAAAAACAAAAAAACCACACACACACACAAAAAAGAAATGTTTCTCAAATTTTGTCTATTTTCTTATTTTGAGGACAAGTTCATTTTGATCATGGTCAAGTAGAAACTCTTCTTTTACTTGTCAAAGAGAGAAAATGCATATTTCCACACCCCATGTAGATATGACATTCTATCAATTTCGTAGGGGCGAAAGGCAAACCTGCTTGGCAGCTGCCAGCAAGAGTCTTCATTGTGCGAACTGTAGATCATTAAAGTCTAAAGATTTTGCATTGCACACATGAAATTTCTTGAAATATCAGCATGGGCTCACAACTCCGTAAAAGTTTTGATCCGTGGTCACTCGTTACTTTGGCCTTGCCATGATTTTTCTAGTAAAAGAATACGCAAGGTATTAATGACGAGAACAGACATAACTTATTTAGAACGGCCTGGGTAAAGTTTCTTCTCAATCAGAGTAAAGATAGCGTGATGTCCTCAAACGGACAAACACAAAAGCTTGAACTAAGTTGATAGAAAAATAGGGCGGCGATCAAGAGCCTGCAGCCTGCAGAAATTATACGTATTTTCTATCTATTATAGCGTCCCTTATTAGATTTTGATATTCCAATTTCCAAAAAACCGTCTATATAACTAAAAACGAGTTTAAGTACCAAAGGAAATTACCTAGATATTGGAAAATATCATAATCCTGTATATAGCCAATCCATGCACTTTCACCATCATGCAGCCCGTGGACTGATTCAAATTCGACAGTTGGACCAGTAGCTGTAAAATTGAGCTTTGGCGTTGCTAATGTGCATATTTTTCTCGCAGAAGTAAAATTCTGTTCAATTTGTTCCACATACACTCCGGTAGCTGAAATGGAGCGACATACACTATATTCGAATCCAAAGGATAATGATTTATGATGTAATAATTACACAAACACTAGTAAAAAACCGACAGGTCTACCAGCAGTGAAAACATGCTATTTAGTCCTTCGTATTTCTTGCAAGAATTACTTGCAAGAAAGTAATGTTCGTAATTGATGAACTGGCAGGGCGGGGCTTAATCGTGACGTAATTTGGCGAGTTTACTTTTCAATACTTTTGGTTCTTTCAAATTGCAGCCGGAAATCATCGTTATCGCGTGCACATAACTGTATCCTAATCCTAAAGAATTCACGTGCTTTAAGAGAGTGAACACATTTCATCGTTTGGTAACCAAGGCCTCGCAACTTCAGCTTGATTAAGCTGAAGTTACAATGATTTCGTTACCAATCTACGATTTAAGGTCTCGAGTTATTTATATCGACTCTCTGTAGAAGTAGGTTATTGTAGATGAAAGCTGATTTTCCTTAACTTTAAGTGCAACGACCTGTTTCTTTGGCTCCGCCCTGCCAGGGCATTAATCATGGATTAAACACCTACCTTATAAAACGTCATTGCTTGAATACAAACACCTACCTAACGATTACTTTAGTTTGTACTAATTTATTTTAGTTTGATTCCGACAAAAAGTTCAGCAATTTGATTTGCTCTCTAAAACTCATTTCAGATGTTTTCACTTCCCTGTCAGGGAGGCAGTTGTTTAAACCCACTGCTACAATGCACGCAATTCTACAGCAGGTTAAACTGAAACTGAAATATTTATCAAAACGCCTATTTACATGGGCATATATTAATGGCGTTTTCAAAGATTTATAAAAATTGATTAATTAATAAATGATTAGTAAATGAATTGAAAATAAAAACAATTTTTGTTTTTTTTTTGTTGACATCAACAGTCATTGTAAAAAAATGTAATTTTTTATAATCTCTTTGGAATGACTGTCGATATCAACATTTGAGCTTTAGACTCGATTCTTAAATGTAGTATGATTTATCTTTTTTTTAAATTTAACAATAAAACTTTTTAAATTCTTAAAATAATATGCCTTTAGATTGTCTTTGAATCATTCCAGCGTCTTCGAACGTCTGATTTCAGGTGACAGTTGGTTTCATAGTTTGGGACTTACAATACTAAAAGTTCTGTCACCGATTTTTTTCCTAGTTGAATCTGACTATTTATTCGTATTTGAATCGGCTGATCTTAGACCGTGCAATTTTGGGAGCCGGGGATTCAATTATTCTGGTAAGTACGAAGTGTCAGTTTCCACAGAAAACTAATAGATAAATGTGATTTTTTTTTCGATTTATTCTGGCGTCGATGCGCAACCAGTTTAAATAAAAAAGGGCTTGCTTTGTGCTTTCATATTTGTTATTATTGTGTCATTTCTACATTAAATGATTAAAAAAAAATTTTTTTCGAATAATGATCGATAAATCTTATTTCATGAACGACAAAATCAGCTTTTTTCACGAGTGCATTACTGCGAACTTGAAATTTTTCCTTGACCTTAAATGGTCCTTGAAATAATGTTTACCACAATTTCCACAGCCGTTGAACACCTGTGCCTAATAATTTGAAATAAAATAGGAACTAAGGGATAATGCGCAGACAAAACTGTATAGGTGGAAACTATGATTCTATGAAAAGTTGGTTGCTAAGGAATACAATTGGTTGCTATAGAGCATTTATTTCAGTATTTAATTATTTGACAACTTCAATACAAACTCTTAACTACGAGTGTAGTTAGCTTCTAAGTTTATTCGGCCTCTTTTCCCTTTAAGAAGGTTTCAGACACTGTACACTGTTTTTAAAAAAGTAGTTTTTTTGTCCTCAAAGTTTTACCTATTTTATCAAGAGTACAACAAAATTGTATTTTTGACTTATAGGAAAACTAAAGTTCTGTTATGTGTATACTGTCTTTTATCTGTATCTGGTTGCTTAAGTTAAAAATTAAGCGTAAAAGTTAGGACATGAATGATTTTTTCCAAAACTTCCATAAGTAGGTTAAGTTTATGTTTCAATAGCAACATATTTGAAAAATATTTTTTATTAAATTACATTAAATTACATTAAATGATTAGACATTATTTTTTTCGAATAATGATCGATAAATCTTTTTTCATGAACGACAAAAGCCTTTTTTTCACGAGTGCACTACTGCGAATAAAAGTTTTGTTGTTATCTCATCAAAGATAAAACGAACTTACACTGAAACAAGCAATAACAGTTAAAAACATCGTGGAATTGACAAGATGAATGATTTTAGAATGAATTTGGAATGAAATTGAATGAGTTATAGAACGTGTTTTGAGTGAAATTAAAGGGAGGTAATCCAATATCGCTTATTTTGTTCATGAAAAAACAAAATTAGCGATATTCATTACCTTCTCTTTAACAAAATATGCATACATGTTCTTTAGATAGCTTCATATTTCTTCAAGAACTTACGCTTACAATGTGAATTATGACAGTGAAATCGCGATTTTTCCCCATCCAAATTTATTTTGAATGACGTTTTTTATTCTATATTTTTCAATGGGTTTGAGCGTTTTTGAATGGTTTGAGTGAATGTTTGAAATAAGTGAATGGAGCGCTGAAATAGTGATTTAGAATGGTTTTGATTGGGATGAATGTCAATTTCACGATGTTATTAACTGTATCACCTTAATCTAAACACTTATCTTGTTACAAAATTGACAAGGCTTCGTGATGACGTTAGTTGTGTTTATTTCAAAATGCTGTTGAATATTTATATTGCATTTTAATTGTTCAGAATCCTCATTTTGCAAATTAGACTACGAATTTGATATACTCTAAGGGTTTCGATTCCAAGTTGATGTGTTCAGTCTAAATTAGTTCAGTTGTTAAGAGGTTATGCCATGGACCATTAAGCAACAGTTGGAATCTCAAATAAAAAAAATACATTCATTTTTTTTACTGTAAATTGTGCGGTGTGATGTAACAATCACATTTCTGTCGATTTTACTTCAATCTTTCGATGGATTTGGGGTTACTTTTCAATTATTTTAGTGTAACTTTGGAAATTTCTTAATTAGGCCAACATGTATCTAATATTTATGAATTTTTGCACTCTTTATCAAAATTATTTTTTAAAAAAGGCTTTCTTTAACAACAGAATATCAGTGAGACATTATCCCAATTCTACAAAATGACCTTCTAAGATAAAAAAATATTTTTCTAATTTGTTGCTATGGAAACATAAACTTAACCTACTAATGGAAGTTATGAAAAAAAATCATTTATGTCCTTACTTTGACGTATTTTTTTCACTTAAGCAACCAGATATAGATAAAAGACAGTATACACATGACAGAGCTATAGTTTTCCTATATTAGTAAAAAAATGTGGTACTTTTGATCAAATAGGTACATATTTGAGGACAAAATCACATAAAAAAAAAAGAATTTTCACGTATAGTGTCTGGAACCTTCTTAAAGGGAAAAAAGGCCGAATGAATTTAAAATTTAACTAAACTCGTAGTTGAGAGTTTGCATTGGAGTTGTTCAATAATGAAATACTTAAATCAATCCTCTATAGCAACCGATTGTTTTCCTTAGCAACCAATTTTTCATAGAATCAGAGTTTCCACCTATACAGTTTTGTCTGGGCATTATTCCCTTAGTTCCTTTTTTATTTCAAATTATTTGACACAAGTGTTCAACGGCGGTGGAAATGACGCTTTTAAACACATTTTTCACGGACCAGTAAAGGTCAAGGTAAATTTTCAAGGTCAGATGTTTAAATCTAAAAAGAAAATGCCTAAAAAGTATTATTTTTGGCAAAAAACCCCAAAAATGTCTCCTTTTTTGGATCAATTTTGAAACTTTAAGTCCATTAATTTGTTCACCATATTTATCGTAACTACATTTTAATACAGATTTTTTAGTAGGTCAAGGGTCAAAATCACGTTTCAAGGTCAAATTACAATGATTAAATCTAGTAATGGTGTCTGGACGACAATTTTGTGTGGTTTTATTGAATGTTGTTAAAATAAATCATTCTTAAATTGATTCTTCATATGATCAAATATGCTGTATATTTATTAATTCCCAAGGTTACAGTCCTTTGTCAAGATAAAAACTGAGCTAAGATAAAGAAAAAAAAAATGATACAGCTAGCAAGAATGATTGACTATCATAAGTTAAAATGCCGGTGCTCCTTTGACCTAATATTTGACCTTGTCATTTTTATAACCTTTAACAGTTTAACACGGTATTAACAAAGATTATTATCGAAAGGATCCTCATTTCATATCATTTGTAATAACCCAACACTTATAATTCAAACGTCAGTTGGCAATCAAAACCTTAAAACTACAGCTTTGCTTACACTGTTTTGATCATTCAAAGAAAAAACGATATTCCAATCGAAACTGAAATTTGACAATGACATTGAGCCATACATTTAATTTATAGATTTATAATGTTTTGTACTGTAACAATATGTTTTTGGATAACACCAATTACTCCTAAACAGCATTTTGACACATTTGACCTTGGTCCTTTGTCCTTGACAAATGACCTTGCCATATCAGGAAAAAAATGCGCATTATTGAGATGTACCGTGTAGCCAAATTTGAACATCCTAACTTAAATGGCTTTGAAGTTATTGGTAAAAGATTGTCTCACACAGGTCAAGCTGTTGATCAGACAGATGGACAGAGGAACAGACGGACAGGTGGATGAAAAGACACACAGGATGGTAATTTGACACAAGAAAAAAAAGAAAATTATCAATTTTTGTCAATGGCGGGGAATAAAAATGTCACCAAAGCCTTTTTTAAATACGTAAACGAAAGAAAAGGAAGGTAACACTTTATGATAGAAAGTCAAGTATGTCAACATTGGAATTGAGAGCGGAAATTGAGATTTTGATTGGCTGTTATTCAATAAATCGACCCGAAAACGTTTCAAGAGAATCCATTGAAATATTTTGTGACTTTATCCTGTCAATAAGATACCAGGAATTCATTGTTAGGCGCTTCAGCCGCCGCGATATGACTGAAAAATTGTTTTAACCGGCGTTAAACTAATACAAACATTCGTTAAAGAAAACGAAACCGGACAGAACTTTTATCCGTAAGTATGTTTTATGTGGAACATGTAGTTTAATGAATGAAAATAACGATAGCGATAGAAATTCGGTTATAAATACCTACCTAAATGAAACAAACCAGCCACTAAAATAATTGTCCACAATTTTTCCATTCTTTTGAGTTTTATTTATTGTAATTTGAATGTTTACAATTTCGTTTATCTTACGCCATTTACACGTTAATGTAAAATTTTACATTAAAGTTATTCATAAGGGGTAATATATCTTTGTCCTGCACGGATAAATTACATGTCTTTATAACTTCCGCCTTACCCTTCTCTCGTAGAATATTGTTAGATAACGCGCGAGAGGTGAATACCCTGATATATACTGCGAAGTTATTCATTTGGGAGGGCGTGAAATAGACCTGACGTAATTTTACGAATTACTTTTGGCTGCCCACCTACGAATTTACTTTTCATGTTATATGAGTAGTCTTTCCATAAAAACGAGTAGATATGATAAAAAATGATTTTTGTCTGTAAGAAAAAAGTCAGAAGTATAAATATTCGGCATCAACTGCAGACAAGCCTTGATGGAAATGGTTGTTTGGTCCGGAATATAACGATGTTTTCCGAAATTTTCCGATATCGAGCCGATTCCAAAATTTTCATTTTGGGTAGTTGAACCGTAATTGTTCCGCAACATTTCGGAACTCATGATCTTTCACCATGTTGACCAAGCCTTCCTAATGAAAATCAATGGAAACCTCGGTTAACACTGCTCAAGTTCAATACTTCCAAAAGGTTGCAAATCTATTACAGGTCCACTACCTTAATATATTTTTATAGCAAAATCAGCACTTTTTACCACTTTGATTCAACGTTGAAAGGGGCATTAAATGATAATTAGAAATGCTACATTCTATAATAATGCAACTGTCATTTGCAGTTACAAAGAACAGACTGAATAAGTGTGGGATTAAGAAAAGTCATCATTAACGCTGCATACTAATCATGTGTAACATGCCGCGCTTTTAAAAAAATGTCCCCAAATTTTCACATTGTGTCTCATTTTATTTTTTTCATTAATGAAATAGATAAACGTTCTTTCTTTCAAGTAAGATCGATTGCTGTTTCATTTCGTGAACAACGAAAGCTATAATTTCACTCGTGGCTCAACCAATAGAGAACATATAGCTTTGTTGGTCACAAAATGAAATAGCAATCGATCTTACTCGAATAATAGACGATTTTCCTTTAAATAATCACGTTGGTCTTACTTCCAATACATTTGTGCATAATCAAGATTTATATCAGCTTGTGTATACAGTATAATCAGAGCTTTAACGTTTTGCTCTGTAGAATGTGAAAGCGATGTCTTAAAGTTTCTCTATGCATCATGTTGATATTCGTGAAAGAAAAATGTTTGACTACCTAGAACGATGTACTGATTTCACTCGTGACTTCGCCACTCAGTGAAATTATGGCTTTGACTCTTCACGAATTGAAAGATTAATCGATATTAATGGAAATAAAGAGACAATTATTCAATTTCTGTTTTGCAAAAAATGTGATTAATGGGGGAAATAAAGAGAAAAATTTGTTTGTTTGAATGGTGTTTTACGTCGCTTTCAACAATTTTTCAATTATATCGCGAAGGTGTGATAACATAACAATGGACTCCTGGCATATCTCACACTAGTTCTACTATCACATCTTTTCCTATAGCCTTGAACGGGTATCCCATATAGGTGAACGGTTATCGACCCATTGTCTTGGAGAAAAAATAGTCGGAAAGGATGATTTCCGTCGTCGGTGATAGAACTCGGGTCCTCTAGATTTACAGCCCGACGCACGCCCAACTGCGCTATGCCGGCAGCGTTTAGGAAAAACTCTGTTGAAACTCGTTATTTCGCCCGCGTTTATTTGAAAACGCTATAGCGTCATTGGTAAAATATGATCAGCTTAGATGACGTCAGATAGATTGAAATGAACGAAATCAGAGTTAAACACATTGTTATTTATACTGGTTTCTTGTTGAGATAACCTAGTGATAAGCAACCTATATTCGTCGCTGATCAACATAGATTTATTCAAAAATCCAAACAAACCTTTATTGGTGTAAACACTTGTAACTGCCTAAATAGTATAGGCAGTTACTACTGTTCCGCGCTTGGCCATTGTATTGTTGTATCTATATCAACGATTTTGCTAATTTTGAATGAGAGCTTAACTTGATATGCTACATATTATAATGTGGACTCAGACTGTCAATCTAGAGGTCCCGCGTTCGATCTCCGAACGGCGGCACACATCGTTTCCGACTATGTCTCTCACAAATTGGTTGATAAAAGTAGACATGTGTGGGATAGCAGATGGAGGCTGGGAAAGGATGTTATAGTAGTACTGTTGTGAGAAATAACAGAAATCAATTGCTAGAATCCAACCGTCGCGATATAACTAATGAAAGCGACCTTAAAATCCATTCAAACAAACAATCAAGACTCGAAAGCTATCTTTTTGAAGCTGCATTTCTACGTTGCGATATTTTGAGATAAAGTTGAATACACCTATCTAGGAGACTTCCTGGTTATGTTGAAGAAATTCAAACACGCAATCTACCTCTTTTATTACAAAATGCTAATTGCGACTGTCGATTTTTTTTCAAACCCTTTCCATGGATCGACACGTATTTATGTGAGGACTCCTTATTAATGAAATGAAGGAGTCAATTCGCAAACAAGGAGTCTTTATCTTTATAATGGACAGAATATTGTGTAAAAGAAGCAATTACTAGTTACTAGCAATTTCTTCTTTTTCACAAATTTCTCTCTAAAGTAGATCATTTTCTTTCAGATTACTACTAATTGCAAGCGAATATTCCATTTTTGCGTTGGATAGATCTACAGTTTTGACAAATTTTGAAAAGGAAATCTTTAGTATACATTTGTTTGTTGAAATACTCCTTCAAGATAGTCTATGGAAATCCTCACTTACAAAGTAAAGGAGTCCCTACTGGTAATTAAGGAGTCTCGGATTCCATGACCAACCATAATGTCGAACGCAATTTTTAAAATTAGAACTATCGAAACTAAAAATTTGAGTAATTACAATTTGAATTACGAAGTAGAATTTGAGTCAAAGTTGTCGTTCATTTTCTAACTTATCCATAAAGGACAAAGGTTTGATTGTTTCTTCATAATTGCTACATATAATTGAAAAGAATACTTTCAATTGACTATCAAAAGGTTCTTGTTGACCGCCATCCATATTTTACAGAATAAAATTCACCGCAATTTAACACTGCTTTTGTTTTCACGTTTCAGAAACCATTTGATTGAATTGCAAACATTGACGGGGTAGTTTTGTAGTAGATACAAAAGAAGAGTCTTGACTTGCGAAAATGCTAAATCTAACCCAAGAATCGATTAACATTTTTGGTTATCCAGTCGTTAGTCACAATGCGTAAAATCCATTTTTAAAACGATAAACGATATAAACTCGTAAGTATAAGTTCATTTTGGGCCTGGTTTAGCAGGCAATAGGAAACAAACCTGTATCCTTGAAGTTGCCTAGGAAAGGGTAATGGAGTCAAAAACCGAATAACGTGTGTACTACGTAGCTTTCTTTCACTACTCTGTGCTAAAATCAAAGTACTGATAGTATTGAAGGCGAGGGAACTAAATTAACGAAACAACACACCAGGTCATTTTTCTGGAATATAACCTTGATTATTCACCTTGTCCTTATCATGTATACCAGATATTTTCTTACTTATCACTGCCAAAATTACTGCTGAGTTAAAGGTACATAGCTTTTATATTTGATCTTGACGGATGACCTTGCTAATAGGGAAAAGTGGAAAATTCTGCTAACTAACACTTTCTCCCTAATATCATCTACCCTTTCTGCAACAAATTGTACTAATTTGCCCACTAATTGTATGTCATCTGCAACCCTTTACAATTTGGACCGGTCCGAATATTTGTTGTCTTGTAATGGATTAATCAAATCAGAACAGAAACAGAACAGAACAGAACAAATCTTTTATTTACATCCAAGTACATATATGTACAATAAGGACAAATAAATTGGAACATATGTAATAGGAAATTTAACACATCCGGTTATCCAAAACTTAAGATATAGAAAATATGTTCATGTTTCGAGGGATAGATTGTTAACGAGTCTATTTTAGTCATCGAAGCAGTGTTAGAAATTGATCGAATGCTGTAACTAGAGTCACGAGAATCAGATCGCTAGCTAACACTTTCATTATTTTTTGTATTCAATTATTATTATTATAATTATTTGTTCAGGGGATGCTATTCAGAAAGCTTATGGGGATTGGTGAAATAGTTGCTCGGGCAACGGAAATCAGCATCCGCAGCTTGTGTTTGAGACAAGCCGCTTTTGCAATGATTTCCGAAGCAAATATTAAAGTCAATTGACTGGTAAGGGAGTTAAATTTAAGAATGCGGACTGTATCCCCTTTTTGCCTCCTTGTCCGAAAAGAAAAGACAAGGGTGGAGTTGGGGAATTTATATTAATTACTAAATAGAACATGGTTTAATGGAGCAGTTTACATTTCTTACGTGACATATGTTGCAGAATGATTTCCAATCGACTAGTTAATTATTTATCTATATATTATTTTAGTGCGAACACACCCGTTGTCGATGTAAATAAGAAGAGTCAAGAACTTGCCTACCCTAGGGGGATATTATACCTAACTAAAAAAATCATGGCGGCTATGGTGCACCGTATTTTTGTTAACCCGTTCCCAGACTGTTCATTTTTTTAGACCATAGCTCTGAAAACATACGACAAGTGCCTAGTATGTAAATCACGAGGAGTCATATATACCCCTGGGGAAATTCGAATGGCAGCCCGGGAGTCGCGTAAGATTATGTGATTATCTAAAATTTACTGTACTATGCATGCGCAAAAGGAACATTCATGTGAACGGAGTTACCCACTGGTGGTAGTAAACAAACTTCACATTTACCGCTACAATAATTAATAAACCATGAAATATCGTTAGCCCATTAAGAAATGCGATAAACTCGTGCAAAATACTATATAAAACAAAAAAAAGTATTTGGCGTTTGAGGTAAACGAGAACATTTGTTTTATGTAATCAAATTGTTGTGCACTATATTCGACGCCATTTTGGAACCCAAGTAACACCGGCCTGACCCAGGATCAGAAGCGTCGAGGTTGAAAGGTTAAAATGACATCACTAGTGTCCATACCGAGGTCGTTCTGATGGAAACCCGGTTAACTCGGGTCGAAACCGAGTCCGATATGAACATACCCAGGGGGGCTTGTAAAAACATATACATTGCATTCAAAGAGTGAAATACTTGCATAAGTAGATAAACAAATAGTATTAATTCCACTGTTGTTTAACGATGTTACCGTAAAATGTTTGTCTATAATTTTGTATGTTGGTTTGCTATGATTATATAGGTAATTTTTGTAAACAATACACATGTCGTACGGAATGTTCGTAATTTTGGAGATTGCATTGAATGAATTTAAAATGGATCACCCTAGACTAAGTAAACGGTTTTCATTGCACTTTGCGCTACCTCTTTGTCTTGATCTTCATTTATCATGAATGTTAAACTTGAAATAAATTCATTTATGTAGAAAATCTTTTAAATAGCTACTGTAAACGGGGTAATATTCGCGGTGGTTTTATTTTGGCTATATTGGCGGTCAAGCTTAAATGCGCTAAAATTAATCCACCGCCAATATTTGTCATTATTAAAAGAGGCATTCCTGTATAATAGGAAAATGTAATTTTGCGCGATATACTTCTCAGTCAATTCTAATAAAATCTATATCATAGATAAGCAGATGACCACACTTATTCGAATTGGAATAAGAAAATCGGCTGACAACGTTAACATTCGTAGATGTCTAATCAACCGGAGTTAATGTTCCAGATTCAAGTTGTTTGACAAATAGTTACGAAAATCACTGCGTAAATGTGTGAAAAACTAACATAGGAATTATTATATTTTACTCTAACGAAAGGTGTCAAAACAATCTATTGTTTAATTTGTAGAATGCTGACAATATTCGAGAATTTTACCTTTCTTATACTTTCGTCATTATCAACGTCGAAAAATAAAAAAATGGAAAAGGCGTTTTATATTGGCGTTTCATGTCAGATGCGCCAAAATAAATCACCGCCAATGAATCGAAACCAAAAAACCGCCAAATGTGGACACCGCCAATATAAAGCCGTTTACAGTATATGATTTCAAAAAAAGCAAACTCTTGCCAAGTGTCGGTTGTTACAGATGAAGTTGTATTGGGTTCTTCGTATTTGCCTCTTATAACAATGATGGTCCACGGTTAAATCATTTTTAGTGAATATTTAATTTTTTTCAAAGACATGGTTAATTGAAGATGGTATATTGGTTAATTGAAGAAGAGTATTGCTGGTGTGTTGGTTAATATGTGATTATCTACAAAAGTTTATGTGAAGCCAAACCATATGAAAACGCGAATTTATACGAGAAATATACATAATCGACTGTTGGTCGTAGGTAGTTGTATCAATTAAGAATAACGATTCAACATTTCAGGTTGAATAGTATTCAATTCTCTAAATACTGTTATTGCTTGTAAGAAATAATTTTCAGTTCTTTGTCAATTTCGGACCAACTGCGACATCTATAAATCAGGACACAATCATCTTCGATAAAAATTAATCTATATCAATACTTTCTTTAATAAAAATACTTTCCCACAAATAAAAAATGGTAATACGTCAGGGAAAAAAAATCTGGAAACTAATCGTTAACTATGTTTGCACATCATTAGAAATTAGTCAATATATGTTTAACAATAACGACACATGATCAAAAGATACAACTATATTATTGCCTTGTGAGTAAAGTTGGTAAAACAACAAATGGCTTTTATTTAAAAAAAAAGTCAAACTAACCTGTCACTGCAGCTCATAATCAATCAACAAATATAATTTCAAAATTAAAGTACACCCTCGTTAGTTTCATAGAGATGTGTTTTTATTCTGAGAATCTTGTATTTAACTAGGATAAAGATGTAGGGAAATATTTTGAAAAAAAAAATCGTACGGAACATTTGATATTGTACGTTTTTTACGACGAATGTGAACACAAAATTGTGCTTTACTCGAAGAATTTCCAAACCTATCACAAGACTCGCTGATGTGGCTGCATGGTAACTGGGCATCCCCTTTGGAGACGATGGCATCATTCACTTAGATCTACTGTACACCTGTCCCCTTATGGTGACAGCGGTTACAATAGGATGATGCGGTAAAGATTTCCAAGCTCAACACCGTACATTGATCGTCTGTTTGTTTGTATTTCCGTTTATTTATCGTCGCTACCGTAGCACATGCCCATATGAGCGACGCCCCCAGAAGACGTTTAGTTGTTACGGGGGATAGTGCAAGGATACATGACGAAACTACTGCTGAGATCCACCATGGTTCTTTAACGTGCTCGGTGTAAAGCACCGTCTCACGGGGCCTCGGTTTAACGTCTCACATCCGAAATACAATTAGTTTTGTTAGTGTGCCAGCCCGGGTTTGAACCCACGCCGTCGAACTTCAATGGTTTTGAAGTCTGGTGCTCAACCTAGCTAAACGGGCTGACCATTGATCGTGTGATGGCCGCGACCCCTTTTAACTGATTTAACGACATGTCTTTAACCTAAGGGTTCTCTTCGGCCTTGCGATTGTTGTACTTCTGTCAAAAGCAATACGTGATCACCTATGGCGTCCGGCGACCGACGTCCGACGGACGGGTGGCATTCACTCCTTTTTCCGGAGCATAACTCTGTCACCTTATGTCCGATTGACTTGAAACTTGGGAGTTATGTTCCTCTCATGATTACGGACTGAAGTGTACAGAAAATGTAACTCTACATAGCTTAATTTTCTAATTATTCTTTTGTTGTTGTTTTTTTCATACTTTGACAACCAGCATTGTAACGGGCTTTTGTGTGAGATTTTGCCAACTTGTTTCAACTCATTTTTCTTTAACAAAATCAAAGGTCTTTGGTTTTTGTTCTTTGTTCTAACTTGCTCTGATTGCACAGACACAGTTTGTCGCCTTACGGTCTACGCCTGAGTTCTTAGTTATGGTTCCGTAAGTAATTTAAACAATACTCTAGGAAGCAGTTCTTCTTTTCTTTTACAGAATTAGACAGAAACTGAAACTGTATTTGCTGTAGTCTGTCAGTTCGAAAGTCGTAAAGGCTAGTCACATTAGATACTTTTCGAAGACTTGGTTTTGTTCCGTCCAGCTTGTCACATTAATGCTGTAAAAGAAAATTTTGCCTGTTAAAAAAGTAAACATACATCTTAGCTGACGGCACAATCCTATGTACATTTTTCCGCACATGATCTTGAAGGCCAAGTTATATTTGCATTTAGTTTTAAGAAAATAGAATTAATTCTTTACAATAATATACTATATTTTTGATATTTCGGCTAATGCCTTTTACAAAAAAATACTACATGGAAATGTCACAACTACATCTTTACATTCTTACTGTGCCACCATATCAAATGTTTCTGTTTGACGTCGCCGCTGGAAACGTCATTTTGGCGTATTTAATGTAACGTCATAAGGAGAATTGACGTTGCTAGACGTAATATCACTATTTAGCGCACATAAATTTATTCGTTTTTATTCCAATATACTTACAGGTTTTGTATTTCCTACAAGAAAATGGTTTGATACCTATATGTTTGTTTACGTGCCCAATGTAATAGGTTTTATCATAAAAAAGACTCATTACTAAGATTTTGTACTATCGTGGACAGACACAGTGTGGCAAGCTAAACCTTGTTTTGTATAAAAAGTCTGTGAACACTTGTCGCATAACAGATGTAATTTTTGGTGAACGGTTTGTACGTGTTTATTCAAGAAATTTTGACCATATGTCTTACTGCACAATTCACAATGAAATCGTCTACTCTGGTGAATGCGCCTCCTGTGCCTATGCAGATAAGATGGCGCCTTGGTACAGTGGCTGCAGTCGTCACACTTGTAGAGCCTCTTTTACTGCTCCTGTTTACTGCTCCTGTTTATAAAAAATCGATTAGAGCTTCATTCGCAATAAAATTCTTATGTCATGCGTTTTACTGTGTACACAGAAAGCTCCGCTTATTTATCATATTCAACGTCATCTTAAGCGAGAACGTTGATGCTTTTGACGCCATATAACGTAACGTGCTAAGTGACGCGCTTCGTTTTTCTTTCAATTATCCCAATGTCAGTTTCATTGGTCTTTCATTAATTTTACACGCAGACAATGTAATAAAACTATTTTATTCTTAAAAAAGGGATAGAAAAAAGTATTTAGAATCGTGATCGTGTTTTATTGTGGGCATTATCTCATTTTAACGTTGATGTGTCCATGAATAAAGTGGGGAGGAGATATATACAAAGCAAACTTTCTCGGGCTCCGTCCTCGGAATTTACCTTGTGCATATAACTCCTCCTCCAAAACACTTTATTTATTGACTCACGCGAAAATGAAATTAGTTTTTGATTATAATCTCTACACTTGACATCCTCCATTTTCAAATGAAGGTGTCAGAGAGAGAGAGAGAGAGAGAGAGAGAGAGAGAGAGAGAGAGAGAGAGAGAGAGAGAGAGAGAGAGAGAGAGAGAGAGAGAGAGAGAGAGAGAGAGAGAGAGAGAGAGAGAGAGAGAGAGAGAGAGAGAGAGAGAGAGAGAGAGAGAGAGAGAGAGAGAGAGAGAGCGAGCCAGAAAATGCCTTTTTAGACTATAAACAAATGCACGCGACACATTATCAATAATGTTTACATTGTGATTTTAGAAAGTTTTCAAGCAATCGCGTTAGAATTTTAGGATAGCAATTATACAAAATAGCGCGTACCTGTCTTTGATTTTATTCCACAGTCATCCCATCCTGGTAACTTTCTTTAATAATGACCTCGTCATCGAAGGACCCATTCAGTAACGTGGATTCCTCCTGCAAATCAATTAAAGACAAATCATCAAGAATCTTTTATTATGGTCAAGAAGTTTCGTTTTCCTTTATCGAAAACATATTTTCGATTGGCGACTTAAATGTCGTAAATACAGCTCGAGTAAAGCTGTATTTACGCCATTTTCGTTATCCCATAACAATATGAGTGAGTCAAAAGCCATCCACTAACACACGTTTAAGAAATATTGCAATTCTTCAAACGAAGGCATTTTGTCGAAGAACACAAGTAATTAAGTGTGAACGTTTCTAAACTGGCTAATACATGTAAAACATTCTTGAATTAAAATCATATTTCCACATTGCCAATACAAGATTATCACTTTTGTAAATCAACTTGATTGACGCCAAATTCGATTGTGAGTGGGCATTTTCCCCCCTTGATTCAATATATACTGAGTCCCATAAGAAAGTGAGCACTTTCACTTTTTCTATTTCTATTGATTTTTACAAAGTTGGATGGAAATTGTGGAGTATATTGCTACCGTACTTAAGTCAAGACCTTTTGAAATTAAAAATCAAATCAGATTTGGATAATGTATCGCATGCTGCATACGCACAGACAGAACCTATATTGTTGAAATTCTGACCACCTTACAATTTTTTTCTTTGGTAAGAGCTATGTGTTGATGTTGTATTATAGAGTTTTAGAAGACATTCCAAGCCAATTCCAAACAACAGTCTTAATTTGTATGCAGACGTTACGTGTGCGTCAACGTTACACATTGCTACGTTGTTAGGCCAGTTACTCGTCGTTGAATGGTGCTATGGCGTTCTATGTCATCTCAATTAGCTTATTAAAGGTCTTATAGAATGATGACCTCGATTTCTATTGGAACATGAATGCCTGATCAATTTTAATGACATTCTAAATCTGAGAAGGTTCGATTTTGTTCAACGACTTTTTTGGTAGTCAAAGCACGCTTTTGCATCACGCATAATTGTATTGAAGATGTAATTTTATTCTTAGGAAAGCCGATAAGATTCACATGAATGCATTTTCAGACCAATCACTCGTCAGAAGCGAGATGCACATGCAAAACATCCAAAATTGATTGTCTCAATTAATCAGAAGATATTTGCTAATTTCACGATTTTTGCTTTCAAATAGCGTCTGTACATACTCTTGGGGGATAGTCATACGACATTTCGTGACGATAAATTGTGTAATCTCAGAGAAATTTAAAATTCAAAAGTGCACACTTTCTTTTGGAACTAAGTATATTTATATATTCATGGGAATGTCGTAAGGCTGTATGCATGAACATATAACCTAAAACCATGAAGGGGTAATGAAATAAAAATCGAAAATTTTCAGTAATATATAATTACGTTTAAATAGCATAATTAAATACTTTGCTTCCAAATTAAATCTAACGTAGGCTTCTTTATACTTTCATTTTGTATGAACCATCTATAGATGCGTTCAAGATAAAAACTATGCGAAGCGTTTTGGAACTGTTTACCCGCTTACACGTGTACTCATATGTAAATCCGGTTTCAAACTTCATTAACTTCCTAGGCGTTGTTTACGACACAAGAATATTTCTTAGATAGGTACAAAATAGCATCTACATACCTGTTCTTGATTTCCTTCTCTTTCCCGGGTCACCAACAAACTTCTCCACAAATTCATCTGCCAATCTAAATCTAACATTTTCCTGCAAAGGAATTACATAAACTGATTTACTAATGTAATTATATCTTTCATTGTTCGAAACAGCAAGTCTCGGGCTATTTTGATCAATTATATATGACAGAAAATTCGCGATTTCCCTGAAAAAACATATCGTGTTTTTATAAAAGATATCACAAATACTTCAATTAAGTTTCAAAAATGCCTTGAAGAAACCAACACACTATCTTCAAAAAACCATCGCCACAGAGTCACGCTCATAGACAAACATACACCTTTCATCGATATGAAATCGGCACAGAAAAAATTAAAAGATGATATTTAAGAATAAGAAAAACTTACCAAATTGTCAGCCATGCGTTCAGTTGTAGGAAAGCAACGTGTATGAGACAAAATCCCGTGCAAATCGAAGAAAGGCATTTTCCCCGCTCAATTGCAATACAGAATCATTGCAAACCAACATACAAAATCATAGACAAACATTTTACGGTAACATCGTTAAACACCAGTGAATTCGGCCGGGGTAAGTTCATATCGGACTCGGTTTCGACCCGAGTTGACCGGGGTTCCATCAGAACGACCTCGGTTTCGACACTAGTGATGTCATTTTAACCTTTCAACCTCGACGCTTCTGATCCGGGGTCAGGCTGGTGTTACTTGGGTTCCAAAATGGCGTCGAAAATAGTGCACAACAATTCGATTACAAGAAAACAAATGTTCTCTATTACTTTAAACAACAAATACTTTTTTCTTAATATATTTAGTATATTGCACGAGTTTATTACATTTCTTAATGGTTTAACGATATTTCATGGTTACTTAATTATTGTAGCGGTAAATGTATGGTTTGTTTACTACCACCAGTGGGTAACTCCGTTCACATGAATGACCTTTCTGCGCATGCATATTACAGTCAATTTTAGATTATTACATCATCCAACGCGACTCCTGGGCTGCCATTTGAATTACCCCCGACAGACAGGGAGTATGTACCCGATTGCGCATGACACAATGCGATACACGAAAATTTGCATAACGGTGACCTGCCTGTGTTGGCCAATGATAAAAGATATGCCATGAGAACGTCACGGGCATATTGAAAAAGGATTATCATGTGTTATGAAATGACCGAGCTTGCGATGAAAAAGGTTGTTTATGAATGAAGGTTCGTAAGAAGATTTGTTTACACATTGTATTAAATTAAGGTATATTAACCCTTATCACGTTGTTTATGACATAGGAATGTTTTGGCAAGCACTAGAGACTCTATGGATTAGATTATTATTTTTAAAATTGCAGTCTGATCTCAACCCAGCCTGCCTCCATTTGCCCCAATCAGGAAAATTTAAAAGGCTTGTCCAAGCCTTAAACCCTTAAAAAGACGACAAAAATTTAGACTGGGCCAACTCGGAACAGGTTGCAGACAATAAATCGACATGAGTGATATATATCTAGGGTAAAAATTAAAAAAAATAAGGGGGTGTGAGTATAGAGTGGACTGTATTGTGGGAAAGGGAGAAATCAATTTCTTGTGTTACCACAGTAAAATACAACTTAACTATGGAATTCAATTCAATTAAAGAAAGAGCCGATGAGCTTGTGCCCATTGAAAATCAGCCTTACTTCGGTCGTTAGACGGAATGATTGAATGGATAAATTGACTGACTTGTAGCAAACCAATAAACTCAACTAAAATTTAAAAAAAAACGCGAGTTGTGCCTGTCTGCAAAGTGGTATCAGACGTAGTAATGTCTACCTTGGGAATTAGTTGTTTTTGGCGGACTCAGCGCTATATAGTGAGCATACCGTTCGACGTGTTTCCTTTGAAGTGAGCTTAGAATGTGACTTACGATCCTTATAGGTAAATGGAACCCTTGGTTTCCCTCGCCCAAAAAGGCCTTGCTAAAAAGATTAAAAAATTGGAGTGCATTCCTTCAAATGTTACCTTGCCTCTTTATTAACCAGGTCCTCAGCGCTTTTAGCGCTTAGATAACTGAAGTGAATGATCTATTATATTTCACCGTGCTTCTACTGTTCACGAAATGAAAGATTGGCCTATCATATACGAAAATTAATAATTATTCTATTTCTTTATTGCGAAAAAGAGAAAAAAAACAAAACACGATATTTTGATATTATTCACTTGTAGCCTATCATTGCCTGGCAACGTAATGACAGTCATTCAATTAATTGGTCCCGCCAATAAGAGGTCAAATATTACAGATACACGCAAGCAGCTTTGCGCTCAGGAAGACAAAACGGTTCAAACTGTTTGCAAATTTAACCCTGCTTTTCTCGCAAGTACAAGCGCAGAGCGGGGAATAATTTTCATACTGTTTGCGAGGCGTGTTATCTTGAACGCAGGACAGGGTTAAATCATTTGTAATTTCGCTGTTATGGTGGATAAACAACAAAGTATTAATCTATTTGACAAAAATACCAGCAACTTTAGATATCTTCCACCATAAATAATATATTCAAAACAGGAGGACCATGGTGGTTCTAAACCGCTCACCTGAGTAAGTCATCTTATAGCTTATCAAGCGGGTTTTTAAATATCAGATATTGTTTTGATATCGGCCTTTCCGTTATCATGGAAACAATTCTTTTAACGACTTTGGTACAGCTTCACCTAAGTTTCAGCTTGATTGGCCCTAGTGGTTTAGGAGTAAAATAATTTTTATGAGATATCCATCAATTTTCAGCCTTTTTATTACTATACAGAGTTTTTGAGTCTCTTGACATTTGAGGTATAGAAATATGTTCTTTCAAGAGGCACATCATTTCATTATGGAAAACAATTGTATGATTTGATTTTTAATTCCACCCTTACTAAAATGAAAAAAAACACACACACACACACACACAAACCACAGAAAAACACACAAAAAACCATGTGTTTATGAAGCACTAATTTTCCCGAAACAACATTTTTTAGCGGTGAGCTCAACCTTGTAAGATCACATAGATCTGGGTGTTGAAATGAGGTGTGCCGCCTTTGCTTAGTTGAATTTAATATAAATACATTTTATTCGATTGTGGAGAAAATTCAAGACATGAAGTCATTCTCGAAACACATAATCCACTTGTTTTTACGTCCCTGAGAGAAAGGCAGCGGTAAGTTCCACTTCTTCCACTTTTGACAGGTGGGTGAACTGCTGCTATTAGGTGTTTAGTCTAAAGACCATAAGCACACCCCGACGACGAATATATCAAGAATATTACTTTTCGAAAGCGAAAAAGCTGATGTACTAAACGACTTTTTAAAAAGCCAATCTTGCGTTCATGACCCCCACCCCTTCAAAGGAATGATCATGAAACAACTCCGCCTCTCAGCAATTTGTACTTACTCATCAAAATACGTGGCCGATACTGTTACAATAAATATATCATGGTTGAAATGGAAAGAAATGTCCAGATTTTAAAACGTTTCATTATTGACATAAATCTAAAAATAGAAAATTATGTTAAACAAGAGGCCCAAGAGGGTTTATATAACTCCACTGGCTTTTAAATATCTTTTAATTAGAAACACAGATATTGAAGTTTACAAGAAAACTTTGAAGAGGCCAATAGATGACCAGAAAGTGTAGGATAAGTCTTATATGGGCAGCCATTTTTCAAAATATATATAAAAGTATTGATTCTAAATAGGAAATGTTCTTTTTTTAGCTAGCAAAGCGTCAGCTTTGCTGGCTGTAATTAACATTCAAAATTTTGAGGAAGTTCCAAAGTTCAAATGAGTGCAAACTGCCTCTGGCAGCTTAACTCAAAAAACAATTAATGCTTTCGCCATAAAAAAGTAGTTCTCCCGAAATGTTGCATACATATGTCTGCATTTTCACCCCCTCCATACTTTAAGCTCGTAAGGGCAAACCGAGCTTATGGTGAGCTGTGTGATCATAAGCTATCCTCGTATGTCGTTCTTCAACAACTCTCCTTAGTGTTTATATTATAGGGGCGACGATTCATGAATATTGGATAGTAATGCTTGTCAGGTCATTAAGATGAACCGTATGAATTGAAATATAAAATATTCCAGATGAATCACGAGAAAAGGATATTTGTTGACACTTTCTTTGTTTAAATGCTAAGGGTCATACATTTGACGCATTTATCATGAAAGTTGTTCAGAATGTTAGTCAAAATAATAAAAACCTTCTGAAAGAGCAAAGTTCATCTGAAAATACAAACGTAGGGATATGAATTTGGCTCTCCCGTGATGAACAATGACCAAAATACTTTTTCTGTCAGAAAGTGGACTCAATTAGAAAATGACAACATTTGAACAGAAAAAAGGAAAGAATAATCAGGATTTATGAGAAATTTTTCACACCTACGGTTGTACAGTGTATTGCAATGTGAGTTTAAAAGAATGTCACATGTGTGCAAAGTAATGACTTAGCTTGACCAGAATTTTACCTATGCACACCACATTGTACTGTCACTTGGATGAACTATATTGAAATAAAAACCCATTCGAAAATATGCTTTTTAACTCCTCGCTTTATTTTAACCCTGATTTTGTTTCATAAAAAATCTTTAAAAGGAAGATTACTTAAATATATATATGCTTTGCTAGCTTTCAGTACTTTCAGTATTTTGATGATAGGATAGGTATGTCTTGATGGATCTTTAACAATGAAAGAGTACTATATATAGCATGGGAAAATGAATGAAAAAATCATTTTGTGAACATTATGCCTAACCAAGCCACACCAATTATATACTTGGTTCCATAAGAAAGTGTGCCCTTACACTTCTTGCATTTCTCTCGATTTTTACAAAAATGAAAGGAAATAATAGAATGAATTTGATACCATACTTTAGTCAAAACCTAATTTGAAATTAAATGACAAATCAGGTTTGGATAAAGTATCGCATGCTGCATACGCACAGGCAGACCTTAAATTGTTGAAATTAGACCTCCTTACATCTCTTTCTTTGGTAAGATTTATGTGTTGGTGTTGCATTATAGAGTTGAAGAAGCCATTTCCAGAAAAAGTTTTAATTTTCATGCAAACGTTACGTGTGAATCAACGTTAGACATTGCTACGTTATAAGGTCAGTAACTTGTTGTTGAATGGTGCTATGGCGTTCTATGACATCTAGATTTCCTTATTAAAGGCTTTACTAAATGGCTACCTCGATTCCTATGAATGTTGATGAATGTTCAATCAATTTTAATGACGTTCTAAATCTGACAAGGTTCGGTTTCTTTCGACGACGTTTATTGGTAGTCAAACCACGCTGACGCATCATGTACAATTGTGGTGAAGATGTGATTTTATGCTTATGAAAGCCGCAAAGATTCAACTTAATGAATTTTCAGACCAATTTTTCGTCTAACGCGTGATGCACATGCAATACATACAAAATCTTATGTCTCAATTTAGCAGAAAATATTTGCTGATGCCGTGATTTTTGTTTTCAAATATCGCTTCTTCGTACTCTTGGGGATAGTCATACGACGTTTCAAGACTATAGATTCTGTAATTTCAGAGATATGCAAAATTCAATAGTGCACACTTTCTTTTGGAACTAAGTATATATATGGGCCAAACAATTAATATTTCTAGAACAACTTGAGAAAAGTATCATACAGGAAACTCTCATATCTCATAAGTTTAAAAGCTATCAATTGGAAACTTCATAGGTTGATTTTAACCACATGGCGGAGAAGTGCAGTTCGGAAGAACAACAGCTCTTGCTTGCATAATTTTGGAGTAATTGCCCTTTTGTTATTTCAAAATACTTAGATTTTGTCCGGAGCATATCTCTGAAAGTTAAATAGCTATCTTATTGAAAATAAATAGGAGGATATATCTTATTGGGGAGAAGTGCAGTGCACAAGAACTACAACTCTTGCTTGTATAATTTTGGAGTTGTTATTTGAGAATACTTAGATTTGGTTCGGAGCATATCTCCTACAGTATAAAAGCTATCAACTTGAAACTTTAGAGGTGGATAGATCTCATGCAGGAGAAGTGCAGTGCATAGGAATTACAAATCCTGCGTGCTAAGACGTCGCGCACGCTAATGCTTAACATTTTGTAACGTCGTTTTGCCATTTAGACGCTATTACTCCATATTTTCCGAATCGCTTCTTGTTTTTCGGATGAAGATTTTGCCATGCATGTTTATTTTCAATTGCATTATAAGTAGTATACTGAATAAGACAGAACACACTTTTTCTTTTGGAAGTAATTTTATCATCAATCAGCTTTAATAATTTTAGTCTTGGATTGATGAAAAAACACAGCGCGCAAATGAACAATTAACGTAAGACGTTAAAAATAATGCGTTTTTGAAAAGTATGTCCACACAAACAAATCGTAATATTTTCAATATCTTTCATCGTATCTCTCCGAAATTTTTCCAGGTGTCCAAACGAAAAAATAATATTTTAAAAATGTAAAATGATTTATGATTGTCATTTTGATAATGAAATGCGACAGCTAAACATTTTAAAAACAGGCTTTAGAATTCGCGTATGGGATAAATTGTGTCCACACACATTTTCATTCTTTATTTTGTTGTATATGACGTATTATTATTTTCAAACATATTTACGAAAACTAGAAAAAAATAATATTTCTAATTTTAATTTCTCAAAATTTTATCTATTTGTTATCGAGATATTGAGAAAACTTTACCATTTTCACGCCGTTTTTCCGTTAAAATTTGGCGTTTTACAACTTTTGAATTGTAAAACAAATCTCTATCAAAAGTTTGTTATTTTACTGATGGCCATGTTTGCTTATCTACTAACATGATGTCACTTATCGCGCAAATCCTGAGATTTTTAACATTTTTCGTAAACTATTTTACGCATTCAAGGGGTTTTAAGGAAATCTACCCACACATAATTTGTTACGTTTTACAGACGTAATTTAAGAGTTTTGGTGACAAAGAAACTTAATTAAACGGGACTATGATTTTCCTCAATTCACCTAACAAATATACCATAAAAGGATGCTTTCTTGTGGTTCTTTGGAAAAAAGGTTTGGAAAAAATGGTGGATGAAACTTAGCGGGAGACGTATAATTTTAAATGTTCAGCATTAACATGCGCAACGTCTTAATGATGGAGTAATTGCCCTTTGTTATTTTAAACACTAACTCTTTGTCGGGGACATTTCTCTTAAAGTATAATAGCTATCAACTTGAAAACTTCATAGGTGGATCGATCGTATGGAGGAGAAGTTAAAGGCACACAAACTATAGCGCTTGCTTGTAATTTTTTGTAGTTATTGCTCTTTGTTATTTTCAATACTTAGATTTTGTCCGGAGCCTATCTCTGCAAGTAAAATAGCTAGCAAATTGAACCGTTAGAGGTAGATAGATCTCACGCAGGAGAAGTGTACACAAGAGCAATAACTCTTGCTTGCATAATTTTCGAGTTATTAGCCTTTGTCATTTTAAACACGTTTTTCTCGGGGGCATATCTCTTAAAGTATAATAGCTTTCAACTTGATACTTCATTGGTGGATCGATCTTATGGAAGAGACGCGAAGTGCACAATAACAAAAGCTCTTCCTTGCATTTTTTGCGATTAATGCCCTTTGTTATTTTAAAGACTTAGGCTTTGTAAGGGGCATATCTCTTACAGTTCAAAAGAATCCTTAATCTATAAGGCTTCAGTTTACTATGAAGGGGATTGCTTTGTCCGACATGGCTCTTGTAAAAATTAAATTGGTATGATAAATGCTCTTATCAAATGGGAAAAAATGTGTTTATTGTTGAGTTTAGCATTTTAAAATTCCAGACAGAATGGTTGCTACAAGTAGATTGCAATCGAATTTAAATGATAAATTGATATATCCTGCATTTAAACTGCGGAGTAATTTTCTTCAACTCCTTAAAATCAAAATTTTCTTTACGAAAGTCTAGGTTATTTTTATTCATCCTCGCACTAGTTAAAAGCCACTAGAAAAAAACAATTTCGGTAACGGTGCTTATGCGACCAAATCGTAATAAAATGGGCATTGTAACAGGTTCTGTATATTTTTTTTGAAATCAAACAGAATTTACAGGAAGAGTTTTAAGGAACCTGCAGAAGCCGTGACAAACGTACGAATAAACAAACGAAAATAGTTCGTAATTTTGAATTCTAATTCGTCTGGCTGAGGAAATTAAATGCCCAATTGATTTTTAGATATATATTATTTTGAAAAAAAACAAGAGCCGTCAGAGACAGATTATGCTCCCCGAACAAGGCATTGTCACAAAAACAAGAGCCATGTTGGACATGGACATCCCCGCCAAGAAAGCTTGATAGTAAACTGAAGCCTAATAGATAAAAGATTCTTTTGAACTGTCAGAGATTTGCCTAATATAAAATCTAAATAATAAAATTAACAAAGGACAATAACTCCAAAATTATGGAAGCAAGAATTTTAGTTCAGGTGTATTGCACTTCTCCTCCATGAGATCTACCCACCCATAAAGTTTCAAGTTGATAGCTATTATACTTTAGGAGATATGCTCCAGACATAATTTAAGTATCAAAAATAACAAAGTGCAATAAATCCAAAAAAAATGCAAGCAAGAGTTGTAGTTCTTGTGCATAGCACTTAACCTCCATGAGATCTATCCACCCATAAAGTTTCAAGTTGATAGCTGTTATACTTTAGGAGATATGCTCCAGATATAATCTAAGTATCAAATATTAAAAAGGGAAATAACTCCAAAATTATGCAAGCAATAGTTGTAGTTTTTGTACACTACACTTCTCCTCTATGAGATCTATCCACCCATAAAGTTTCAAGTTGATAGCTATTATACTTTGGGAGATATGCTCCAGACATAATCTAAGTATAAAAAAATAACAGTGTGCAATAACTCCAAAAAATGCAAGCAAGAGTTGTAGTTCATGTGCATAGCACTTCTCCTCCGTGAGATCTATCCACCCATAAAGTTTCAAGTTGATAGCTGTTATACTTTAGGAGATATGCTCCAGACATAATTTAAGTATCAAAAATAACAAAGGGCAATAACTCCAAATTTATGCAAGTAAGGGTTGTAGTTTTTGTGCACTGCACTTCCTCTCTGTAAGATCTATCCACCAATAAAGTTTCAAGTTGATAGCTATTATTCTTTAGGAGATATGCTCTGTGGTCAGATTGCAAGGACTCAAATAAGGTGTCATCTTATACAGCAAACACAAAGGTAACAAACATTAAACCCCCTTTTTACCTGACATATTTTTAGACTCAAGTTTCAAATAGTTTATGGTAAAGAGCATCTGATTTGCTACTGAAATGTGAAATTTCATCAAATTCAGAGCATAAGACGAGGAGAAATGAAAGAATAACTGTATTTTAAGGGCTAGCATAAAGGTAACAAACATTCAGCCCCCCTTTTTCCATGATTTATTTTTTTTTTACGTTAATTTCAAATTGTTTATAGTAAAGGGCATCTGATTTGCTACTCAAATATGAAATTTCACTAAATTCTGACTGTTAGACTAGGAAAAATTTGTGAAATACTGTTTTTTACCATTTGTCCCCTTTTCCCGTTTCGAGGCCTCAAATCCAAAAACCGTCACGGATGCATCAACATTGTATCATAGGAAGTTCACATGGTAAGTTTCATTTGATTTGAGCCAACGGTTATTGAGAAATAGGTGGGGACGGACGGACGGACAGAATAACTATTTTACGTGCTAACGTAAAGGTAACAAACATTTAGCCCCCCTTTTTCCATGATTTATTTTTTTTTACGTTTATTTCAAATTGATAATAGTAAAGGGCATCTGATTTGCTACTTAAATATGACATTTCACTAAATTCTGACTGTACGACTAGGAGCAATTTGGGAAAAACTGTTTTTTTACCATTTGTCCCCTTTTCCCTCAAATCCAAAAACCGTCACAGATGCATCATCACTATATCATAGGGAGTTCACATGGTAAGTTTCATTTGATTTGGCCAAAGGGTTATGGAGAAATAGGTGGGGACGGGCGGAATTACGGACGGACGGACGGACAGACAGACGAAGCGGCGGCTATATGCTCCCCGAAGGGAGAGCATAAAAACACGTTATGTTAAAACGTATGAAAGGTATTGCACCAAGTGCTGCCGTTTTAGGTTTCGTACGTATCAAACATATTCAGTTGGTATGGTCATATGGGTTATCAGTTATTACATGATTCCTTTCTGTGCAATTTTGCACGTTATAATGGTTATGAACTGAACTACTCTGGCTGTTGTTTACATGGCTGTATGTATCATTTAATTCAATAGGACTATCTTTCATTTTATGATACTCATAACGTTCTTTTGCAGGCTCTTTCAAATGAGAACACGCGGAGCCTTCTGCATTGTAAATACGATCATATGTATCCGATTCTTTGCTAAATGTATCATAAATGTGGTCACCAACGTTTACAACACTACTTGTTTTTTTCTTTGTAACATGCCGTCCATCAAGTTGGTCATACTCAGATTCCAAGATTACTTCTTCTTTTTGGTTTCCTGTAAAGTTGACATTTTTACCAATATTACGCACTACCTTTGAGTAGCCATTATATGTCGTATGGGAAATTGTTAATTGGTCCGAATCCTCAACTTTGTTTTTCTCTGCGATATAGAAGCTATCGGATGTAGCGTTCAATTCATTTCTAACTCCATCGGCGTCATCATAGTCATCTGGTCTATTTTTCTTAACAGACAGATCCCCTGTTAGCTCCAGAGCAGAATAAGTGTGATTGTCAGCACTTTTTATTGAAGCTGCAGCTTCGTGTTTATTTTTAGAAATTTTTTCATCACAAAGGTCTGTATCGATTGTAATATTATCTTTAAAAGTGAACTCTGTGTTTACATGCCGTAAATCACAGTCGTTGTTTATGTCTTGTCTTGCACAATTAAAGTTATCTTTCAGTGACGTTTCTTTTTTGTTTTGCCTTTTAGCTCTCCTGTAATAATAGTGTTTACATATCATTACAATTGTTGATTATAATTTATTTTATTTACGATTCAACACTTTAGACTTTTTTCAAAGTGTAGAACATAGAGGATATTAAATGCGTTATCATGGAATACCGAATTTATAAAACGAGTCATCTATAAACAGATAAAAACGAGGTTAGTAATTTCGGTATTTCATGAGAATAAATTTTATATTCTATTTATTGTATGACCCGATTTTTGCGAATAATCGTCAAAATTCTTGAAATTCAACATTTCAATTTTCCGCGAAACTTATAACGCCGTTAAAAACTGACGTCACAATATATACGTTATTACGTCATTTTCGCTGTTGCAAAATAGCGTTGCTATTTGCTCTGAGCTCATTTGCACAATTATTCCACTAGTGTAATAACATCCGTGCAATATCAAAGTATTCAACGGGTTTTTTTCACTCCCGCGACGTAGGTCATATTATTATGTACTGTATACTGACACCATTTATGATAATCAAATGAGCTATGTTGAAAACAATAACTTATCTAATTAAAACAATGTTACAACGATTGTGAATATGATCTTTTTGAACCTATCAGTTACGTATTATTTATTTACCTGCAAACTAACGCATTCACTCACAGACCCACTCACAGGTAAACCTAATCTATCGTGCAATTACACGATCACTCACTCATTCACTTTTCACTCACCCGCTCACTCAATCGATTAGTGAAAATTAACGAAATGGTGATCAAGGATTGGCTCCAAACCTTTTTCTCCGAGTGCATATTACAACTGAAACCAGTACGGCAACAAGAAGAACTCCAGAGGAAATCGATACATATATGCCAACTGCAAGAGAAGATGAAAATATTGTTTGATAAGACTTAGAACTGATTAGAAAAATGTGATATAATCAAGAACCCCACGTTGAAATGTTCTCCTACAGTGTATTCCTAAACAATGGATATAGAGAAAGTATACTGAGAATTAGTGCTTTGTTTCTTTCTTTTTTTCTAATTAAATAAAAAAAAGAAGAAAAAAAAGCTTAAAAGACATACGTGAAAAGAGGCTATTGGTCTAGGCTACTTAGGTGATTTATAGTGTTCAGGTTTGACAAAATATGAAATATGAATAAAGAGGAGAATATCTTTTGTTGGGAGATTTGGACAAGGGACTGCGATAAATTTGGTTGTCAGTGATAAAAAGGAAAGTTAATTTTCTGAGAATAGATTCTTTTACTTATCCTATTTTTCATAAAAAGATTTAAGTTGAAAGTCTGTCTTGTAGATAACCTGATTTGATAACTGGCAATGCTACATTTCTTAAAGTTTTCAAGATTAGGCCTGTTATTTTTCATTTCACTATATAAGATATGGTGTTTAGCCACTAAATTTATTTATTAATGAATTTGTATAGTTTAAGATAACTAGATAGAATTTAAGACAAATTTTCTAAAGATAAAATATTACATTTGTGATTTTATGTAATTTGTAATTGGGCCCAGAAGTTTTTCACAATTTAACAATTGGAGAACAAGCATAACAGGTTCTCAGAAGAACTGATATAGAAAGTGCATAAATCATCATTTAAAATCTTCAACTTTTTTCATAGATATTTTGTCCTCCAGAATTCTGTGTTGGATTCTTGACTGAAACCATATAGGTTTTGTGTCATTTGTAAATTTGTATGTTTTATCATAGGATGGGTTATTTGTGAAGTAGTTTAAATCTGTGAAGCATCTAAGTTATTTTTCCATTTTTCCGGAAGTAGCAGAAGAATAATTTATGGGATATAACTGACATAATTGTCTTTTTAGATGATTCTGAATCCTATTTTTAGCTCACCTGAGCACGAAGTGCTCAAAGTAAGCTATTGGAATAGTCCAATGTCCGTCGCCAGTCGTCCACAATTTCTTAAAACATCTTATCTTCCCAAACCGGTGGGCCAATCTTAATGAAACTTGGCAGGGATAATCCTTGGGTCAAGCTCTACCAAAATTGTTCAAATAAATGAAATCAACCTGAACAAAAGAGGTGAAAATAGGAAAATCTTCAAAAAAATTTCTTCTCCGAAATCAGAAGGCAGACGGCTTTCATATTTGGTATGTAGCGTGATGTAGTGGACCCTATCAAGTTTGTTCATATCAAGCTCCTGGCATCATATTTGGGCTCCCCCCGGGCACAACCCTTTATCATAGAATCAAAGATCAAAAATCTTATTTATGGAAACCAGAAGTAAAACTGCTTTCCTACTTTGTATGTAGCATCATCTAGTTCACCTCTACCAAGTTTGTTCATATTAAGACACTGGGGTTATATTTGGGCTCTAATCGGGCTCATCCCTTTTATTTAGAATTAAAGAAGTAAAGTCTTTTAAAATCTTCTTCTCTGGAACAAAAAAGCAGACAGCTTTCATATTTTGTATGGAGCATCATCTAGTAGACCTCTACTAAACGTTCATATCTTATTTTGGCTCCACCGGGGGCAACCCTTTTTACATGGATTCAAAGAGCAAAAAAAAAATTAAAAATCTTCTCTGAAACTAAAATGCAGACTTTTTCCACACTATGTTTGTAATATTATCTAGTGGATTTCTAACAAACGTCCCCCGTGGTCATATTTGGGCTCTGAATGAACTCACCCTATTTTAAATAGACACAAAAGAGGAAATCTTAAAAACTTGGTCTCTGAAACCACAAGACAGGGACTTTTCAAAATAGCCTCATTGAATTGTATTTCGTGAAGTTTGTTCATTGCATGCCCATACGTTCATGTTAGGTGTGTGCCCAGGCATCTTCTTTTTACTGTTTGCTGAAAACACTCCATGGCATTGATCTTATTTAGAAATTATCTTGTCATTGACATCTGCCTATTTAATTGATGTAATGTCCAAGGGGTCATAGAGACTCAGGTCAGCGATCTAGGACCATTATGGTCCTCTTGTTTTAATATCATTATGGATTGGTCTATAATACCATTGTATTTTAAAAATAACTTCTTGCATTATACTTTAATGTGAACTCTATAAAAGGGTGAAAACTTCAGTCATGTTTAATGTGGTCTCCCAGAAAAAGTATTCCTTTTGATTTCCATCTTATCGTCGGTGTTCTACTAAATTCTCGTAACTACAGCTTGAAAAAAGATGTAGAGGGTGGTTTGGGAAGAAAATCAACGTTATGAAATATAAACACTAGATTTACCTATCTTGATATTGCTTGTGAGTTGCTGTATTACTATTCAAAGTAAATGAGATCATGCTTAAAGGGTGAGGCTGCGTATTTGTAGAATATTCAAAATGGTGTTTTTTTCAACTTATTCGAGCTCTACAGAAACATAGTCTAACCCATTTCAGATTAAGTGCAAAGAACTTACTATTTTTATTGTTTTTGCTGTTGAAATAAGCTATATGTGTATTTGAATGTGACCTGACTACTCTCCATAATTTACGGTGAAACAAATACATGGGTAGACGAAGTCTATCGAAAATTAAAAAAAATCATGACTATTAACAATGTTAAAAATTTAATGATTAAGGAAAACATTGTGTTGAGATGAAGAAACAGAGCTTACCAGCATAGGCACTTGCAACTTATAACGCTAGTTTTCAAGTACCGAATTATAAATATCTAAATTTACTATAAGAGAGGAGCATATTAACAAACCGCAATGGCATTGACCAGATTTTAAAAAAATGTGCTAGGTCAATCTTCTAAATCCAATGTATCAAGAACAGAGTAATAGAAATTATACAAAATTGGAGCGTAAATGTAATGAGAAACCGCATATATACTGAGCGACTTTAATAACGCAATACTTAAAAACATCAAAGCAAATGTAAGTGTACAGACTCGGACTAAAATAAACTTAATTTGTTCCCTTAACAAGTTACCCTTTATCCAACAGCAATAGCATTTTGATACATTATTTTGTCTTCCCAAACATACCCACGAAAGGTGAAATTTCTCCATAGCCCTACTGTTAGAACGATATTTTCTTTTCAAATGAAACAAAAGCCAAACAAATTTAAGAGTTAAGTTGAATGAATCAAGAGGTCAAACAAATTACCAACACTGCGTTTAAACACGTTTGGTCCAAAGGTGATACAAAAACGTCGTCTTTTCTACCAGAAATGACGTCACTAACATGCCTTACCATTCCTTTCGTAGAAACAGAAACGTTTTGTGAACGCGGCTTTGGTAAACGCAGACTGTTAACGCTTTGAACCCCTTAGCAGACATGTCGTTTAGAACTGGGATGACATTTTGAGAGTGTTTACGACATGACATTAACGTCATTTAAACACGCAAGCTTTTCTTAAACTTCTTATTGACAAGGTCCTACCTTACAGATGTTCAAATATTGATGGAAAAAATCAACAGCTTTTAAGTCTAATCGAGGTTAACGACGTTCCAATTCTAAGGAACAATTTTCCTTTTGACATACTCGATTCAGAGTACAGTCTTTACAAAGTGTGTGAGTTAATTTCATTTCTTTTAATGGTTTATGAAATGTCTATCGTTAATTACCTACCACACATCTGATTTTTTAAATCAATCAACCATGAAGAGTGCAATGACAAAGAAAGAGAGAACAGTAGATTGCTATGCCAAAACTAACCATAGCGTCAGATTTGATTCAACAGAGTATCTTCTTGATTTTAGCTAAATTTAGTTAAAACAAAGCTACTTTTCCTTGCTCAAATTTCAAATTTACTATGTCTCGTTTTTAAAGTCGCTCAGTATTTATCACACATGCGAATATGTGATCAAGAAACTTTTTGGACGAATATTTAACATTTTTGTTCTTGTCAAATATTTGTTTATCCCTTTATCTTGGAAAAATCAGAAAGGTACCAGTTACAATTTCAATGTTAGATAACACAAATATTCCATTCTATTAAGGTTCATGTAAAGTGTTTGAGACCAAATATTAAGGGCACTTCATTAGCCAAGAAAAAGCAGTATGTCCAGGTATAATATATATCAAAATGAAGCTATTCGTGAGCACAAACAGTGAGGCAACATAAGACCGCCATAGCTATAGCGGTATAGCCAAAACATTGTGGAAAAGGGTCATTTTGTACAGCACAAGCAACTGCATGACGGTTGCATAAAATTGCCCCGTTTTTTAACAAAGTATAGTCTAAAGTACCATCCAGGTAGTGCTACAACCTTAGATATAAAACTCAGTCTCAAAGGCTCTTTTGAAACAATCAATTTCCATTTATTTTGTCAACATACATGTCAAACCGGTTTGGTCTGTTTTCAAAATAGAGGTAAGGTATGGTGCAACATCACACCATAATATTGTGAAATATTTTCTGAGATTTATTTCAAATTATAGTTTTTTTTAATTCAATGATCTACAATATTACTATATATTTATCATTCTGTGAAATAGAAATTGATATAATGCTAAACAACCTTACAGGTATATAAACAATTAATGTCTATTTATGTTGTGATAACACACCATACCCTAAAAAGATCTACACGTTTGCAAAATTAGAACGACATATATGACATATGTGTTTATAAAATAAGTCAAAATAAATTGCTTGCATAACTACGTTTTAGGGCTGATTTTTATATCAATGGTTGTAGCACTACCTGGATGGTACTTTAGGCTAGACTTTGTTAAAATATGAGCTAATTTTATCCAACAGTCATGCAGTTGCTTGTTCTGTACAAAATGACCCTTTTCCACAATGTTTTGGCTATACCGCTATAGTTATAACAGTCTTATGTTTTTCAACTGGTTGTGCTCATAAATAGCTCCATTTTGATATATAACATTTGCTGGACATACTGCTTTTTCTTGGCAAATGAATGCCCTTAAAATCGGATCTCAAACACTTTACATGAACCTTAAAGAATAAATAAACAAAAACAAAAGAGGACAAAATTCATACATATAAACATCATTGTGGATTAGCCCTATTTACTCATATATTGAAATTAATTTAGTATCGATAGATTTATTTAATTCATTAACACTTCCCAGCTTATAGATGAAGGGATATGTATATGTAATGTTATTTATATAACCAATTTCATTTGGATATGTATAGACGTGTAAATTCCGATTCATTGTAGTTCTTCAAATATAGTCTACAATTCATTTACGAGTACGTATGTATGTAGTACGTATGTATGATTAATTGACCAGTTAAAGAATATTCCACTCGATTTTACACGCCCTTTCGTGTGACGCATGCAAATGTACATTATGTATGGTTTTCCTTGCACCTATTGCTCTTTTTTGGAAATATCTTTTTTTTCTTCAAAATTTTCTTTTCCCTTGTCATCCACCATTAAATGATATATGGTCATGACATAGTTCAATCAATTATTACTCAAGATTGTAGATTATGACTCGGACCATAAATAATTGATAAACAGCAATTTAAAAATAAAGCAAAAAAAAAGAAAAAAAAAAAAGAAAAAAATCAAAGATGTGTTTGTGAAACACGAATACCCCCGGAACAGCATTTTTTTAAAGTTTGACCTTGACAGATGACCTTGACCTTGTCACATGACCTTGACCTTGTCACATGACCTTGACTTTGGTGTATAGCTTTGTATGTCAAATACTTTTGGAGAAAAGGCAAAGGTTATGTTTTCGGGTTAAGTTTTCGGATAGACGGACAGACAGACGGACATGAGTAAAACAATATGCCCCCGATCTCTCGATACGGGGGCATAAAAAACACACACACATAATAACTAAATTCAAAGTTCATCCTGAGATAAAAAATGACTTACTTTTCAATGCGCCACCAACTTGTTTTACTTTAGCGTTCCCATAAACAGCGGTGCTTGTAGCTATTCTCACTTCAACTTTATTTGAGGAAAACGTGCTTTCATCTACAAAAGAAGCGTCCCACTACAAACATTTCTGGATAAGAGGTTTATACTTAAACAATACAATCACCACCAACAACAACAAAAGAAATCCAAGGCCATATTTAACTAAAATAAAATTGCATTACTGTTGTGAGAAATACCAGGAATTTTTCATAAGGTGCTGCAGACGTCGCAAAAGATTGAAAGATTGTTGAAAGTGGCCAAAAACCCAATTAAACCAAATAAAGAAACCAAATCAATATCCGTGATGAGGTCAAGTGTAATGTAATTCACCTGCACTATCAGCATATATTTTTTACACGCATAGACGAAAGAAAAACCTAAATATTAATTAGAATGTTAGTCTAAAATAACTTGTGAAGACCCCGCCTAATTTGACCAAATTTTTCATCTGCGTGGGTTCTTAACTATCTAAAATGGTGTATATTCTCGTGATGCAAAAAAAACTTAATAGGCAGCATTAGTCTGTACAAACTCAGACAGACGGAATAACGCATTTTTGAAATCAAGCACATACACGAATTATTATGTCTTAAGGACAAGTACGTCTCGCTGGCTTCAAGCCGACTCGACAAAAAATAACACTCATTTCTTGCAAAAACAGTTACAATGATTTTCTTTTCAATGAACTAAAATGCACGTGGTATGAAAGTCCCGTTTAATCTTAATAGTATGGGAGGGAAGTATTACTCGATTAATCGAGAACTCGATCGAATGTCCGAGTATCGATTACCAATTTCAATAATCGATTAATCGAAAAGAAAATACAATTATATACACATATATATTAAAAAAGTTAACAAAAAACTTTACCAAACTATTTCCTCCTAAAAAAGGTTCTTCAAGATATCGATCTTTTCATTTTTAATGCAATACAAAAATAAAATATTCAGTACTAGTCGTCAGTGGACAATCTAATCCGTCGATAAGTTTCCAGAATTGCAATTTAGTGCAAACAGCTTTTGTTCTCTGTATCGACGAATGTCTTAACTTTTCCAACCTTCAACTTTGATACCATTAAGGTATGTGCGTTTTAATTGAACGTCTGCTACACATACCTTTGCAGAGAATTGTCAAATGTACTTTGGATCAATCAAATGCTTAACTGGTATGCCATACATTATATCTCAGTCTCTTAGCATATATCTAACACTTGTGCATAATAGACCAAACATTGCATCATTTAAGAAAGAGGTCAGAGTCAATGGTTTATGTGGCTGCATGAATAACAGCAAACCACCAACCAACTTTAATTTGTATCATATTTTAGTCCTGGATATATTATTTCAAAATATTATAAATTAGGTCACATGTATATGTCAGTGTCGACCGTTGACCATAAATAAAAGAATCAAAACAAACTTCTACCAATCTTAATACAATTTTAAGAAAGATGTCAAAAGGCAATATTTGGATTAGTGGTCCTGTGAGATCTACTCGTTACTGGTTCAATCCCTAGACTTCATAATTCAAAATTTACGCAAATAGGCTAAAGGTAAATTCAATGGCAAATTGTTAAGCATGATGCTAGACAGAATCACAATTATGTGACTCACATTTTTGACTAAATGCATGCATCGCCCTAACACCAGAATATAGAAAATATTATTGTCAGTGTCAAAGGTCCAACATATTTGTATAGAATCACTGAAAACCGTCTTTTTGGATTTGTTCTTGACTCAAAACAGTCCTACACCTAGCAATGCCGTATTTTAGAAATTAGGTTTAAGGTCAAGGGTTGGATCAAGGACTTAGTGTCTTGCAAAAATCAAAGAAAATCAACTACAATGTACCAGAATTTAATGCTACTTTAATTCAGCCAAAGGCGTCATTCCTTAAAACTTTAGTGAGTAGGTCAGGTTCCGAGCTCGGGGTAAAAGTTAATCATGATTACAGAATCAAAAGGCAATCATCTACGCAAATTTATGAGTAATACTATAAAGTTTTGTATCAAACATTTCAAAATATTACAAATAAGGTCGGTGTCATTCATTCGATTGACACGATGTTCAGAATTAAACGCAACCATCTATCAACATTTATTATCAACCCAACGAGCCTTTACCTTAAAATAAAAATAAATAATAGTAATAAAAACAAAAAGTGGGTCAAAGGTCTTGGTAGGGGTCAATATTTTCATATAATGCCAGAAACAAAAACAATCTATTTACAAAACATACATTATTGACCTGATATACTTACTAATGCAAAAACGTAGAAAGTTGGTTGAAAGTGAGTTTCAAGGGTTCAAATAATACCAGAATCGAAGACAATCATCAACCGATATTTATTAGTCATCTGATTTAATCTTACACCTTATAACGCAATACTTAAGCTTTGGTGTTATCAACGACATTGTCGTAGTCAGTCAAAAGTCACCATTACCGTAGATAACCGTGTCACTAAAACGATCAATTCAATTGAAGTAAGTCAAAGTACATTTATCTAAAGCAATTGTCACGTTTATGGCAATGGGCCTTTCCGAAAATATAGAAATGGAGTTATCGAACTTGAATACTCTCCGGTGCATTGAAACAACGAACGGTTATAACTCTCCGATTAATCAATTTCCGGGTAGCAAATTTCAGATCGATAATATGGCTGTTATAGGAGTGTCTTTGAAATCAACGCGAAAAAACGAGTTTATATGACTTTCCAAAAAACAGAAAAAGAGTAATCGGGCCTAACTACTCTCCAGTGTATTTTAACATGGAGACGGTCGTCCTTCTATTTGCTGGTAGCCAATTTCTGATTCAAATTGGCTGAGAAAAAAATCCTTCGGGTCAGGATTAAACAGGGACACTCAATACTGTATAATTAGGGTCCGTGTACAAACCCATTACCAGACCACAAAATTTTAATGTTATCCTAAACCTCAAGAGTATGCGAGCGATATTTTTTAGCAGATAAAACTTTGAATGTCTTTGAAGAACAATTACTCTTCTTTATTTCATTTAAGTATATCTTGGTAATTCAGTCTATTTTGACATTTAATGGATTAGATTATCGAACCTATGTATTTTTAACCAATAATTTATCGTCCATAGAAATTAAATTTGACTTTTTGAATTTTTATTTGATAAAAAAAAGAAGAAAGGCGACTTTTGATTTATAAGGTGAAATGTAATATGGTGTTTTTTTTTATTTCTTCTCGATATAGAGTGTCGATATCCGTCCATGAAAATTATTTGACACGTCTTTTGAAAACAACTTTGATTTGATTGTTTGTGTGAATTTCTTACCTGTTACTATTCATTCTCATTATTTCAATAAAAGCCCTGGCATAATCGTTTGTAACAAAACGATCGCGCTCATTAGCAATAAACCAGACGACAAAAATGAAAGGCGGCCAAATTTAATTCTATACAGATATAAACTTAAAGTGTGGAAATAAAAGACAAATGCAGTTAGGTGTAATTTCAAAAATGTAGAAATAATTCCACGCAGTTGGTATTTCATGTCTTAATGATCCAAATTAAAAAATGTTCTCATATCGAAATTGGCTTTTAAGTACATGTAAAAATGTACTCACAATTTCCGTAAAGACTTTTCGAAAAAAAATTAAATCGCCAATAATTATGCATGTCATATTACATGCATGCATTTCGAGGGTTAACCATAAATATTCAAGTTGAATAGGTAAATAAAGATTCTTTTCTGATCTGTTCAGATTTTAGTTTAACACTAACCTCATACGATTTCATAATATTACCCAAATTCTAGTATTATCGAAACGCAGTAATATCCCTTAAAAAAATTGTTTTATCTATCTCCTTGTTAAAATTGGATTTAAAAAAAAAACAATTACGATTACGTAATGTCATATGCCACGTGCGCCGCTTCATTGTCAACAGTGCGGTGTTTATTTAACACACGTGTTGTAACTTATGTCTGCTACTGTCGTGGTTTACCGCTCTTTGATCCCGGTGGGGTCCTTGGCCCATCGAAAACCTTTTCTACAAAGTAACACACGCATATATACAAAAAAAAAGATATAATCATATTTTTTCTTAAATTATTATTTATTTTCGGTCACTACAGCCATATTTCATGAGTGTGAAATCATTAAAAATTAGCAGGGTATGTCATTTGCATTCATTGCCAAATGTATGCTCTTTGCTCAACCGTGTCCTATTCACACTCTAATTTAACAAGTATTCAACAAAGGAAAAATGAAATTTTGAACAGTGCTGAAAGATGCTCATGCCGAATAAACTGCTTGATTCTAAATGAATATTTCATACATGACCCCTATACCGAAAAGAACGTGAAACCAACTTTAACCTAGTCTGACGTATCTATGCAATTAACAGACTGCGCTGACATTTTCTTTGTTCCATACGCGGTGTGAACCTTTATTGTGTCTAAACAAATCACTGCTGTGAAAATTAACTTTGCACACAAAGAAATGAAAAATGTATGGTGAAAATATCGCGAACGCTAACATATCCATAAACATGCTTCATTAACTGAAAGATCGCCTATACGACGGTCTGAGTTCTCTTTTTGCCACGAAGTTTCAATATCGATATACAATGTACCACCATTTCTTCAACGTATTTGTAAATTGCAATTAGATTAAGCGCCAAGTGTTATTTTTTTTTAAATTCTGTCTCTAGCATATATTTAACTTTTTGTTTTCTAATAAGAAAAAGAAACAGCATAGTTATTTTTATTTCGTGATTGGACAACTTTTAAAATACAAAAATGGGTTAGTTTGAACCGCGACTACGACCTTAGTAGCAACTCGAACAATGATTTATATAGATGAACAATAATTTACTTTTGAGCCGGCTACATGTTGTATGATTTAAGATTATTTGATTACAATTGGATTTTTATCGAAAAATACTTAAGTAAATAAATAAAGGATCTAATAAAAGAACTATCTGTAAAATAACTTCATTGAAAACGAAAAATACAAAAATAAAACGCTTTTAAACAATTATTTGCGGCATTATCGTCTGCAAACGGACTTTCATCCGTAATATCTCAATGCGTTCTGTAAAGATTTGCTACCCGAACAAGGGAAGTCACTCTAGCGGATTGTAGGAAAAAAGGGAGGTAAACCACTTTTTCGGAAAGGCCCATTGTCGCAGTCAGTTGGTACACCATCTTAACCGTAGAAAACCGTGTCACGTATAAGATCAACTAAATTGAAGTAAGTCAAAATACCATTTACTAGGGCACATTCAAGAAGTTTTCGTAGAGAAAATGATGTGCGAAAAAGATCGACTACGATGAACTATGTTAAAATTAATAGCTTAATTAGAGTAATTATCATGTAAAGTTAACGGAAAATTGCAATTCATTTGTTGCCAAGCCCTGCTATCTTTTGGTTGTCACTCTATAGAGAAGAAACACCATCTTTAAATTTATAAAAAAAAGTTTCTAACCGATTATTTCTATCAACAAACTTCAGCTATTAAAATTGATCTGTTGTAAAAACACACGAGTTTCTCACCATTGATTTCACGTGCTGTTCATTATTAGATTTTATCAATCTTTTGTACTCCGAACCTAGTCAAACCCTACTGTTCCCTTGCCTTATCGTAGCATCAACTTGGCCAGGTGATTTTGTAATTGGTATGTACGACAAACTAGGGTAGAAGATACGTTTTGATTAGGTAAGAGTACGATTTCTCAAGATCTGACTACGCTGCACTACATCCAGACGACAGAAAGTTGATTTTCGCCGTAGGAATGTTGAACATACACAAGATTTGTGCGGTATACGATAGGTTACGTTGTAGTACGGCAATGCATCATTACGTTGAAATAAAGTGAACAACGTGAAATGCGACCGCGATTGTATAACAGCGTACTTTTCCTTACATATCCTTGCACTAAATTCAGACACACAAATTGCAACAGCAGTTCATCGTTTGTTTAACCTTGCTTCACCGTAGTATCGGAAGTAAACGTTTACGATATCATATCGTGTTTCTATGGTTAATCAAGATCCGATTAACGGATCAACAGGGATGAACCACTGTGAGAAGTTAGTCAATTTAGGGACAAAATAACATCATAAACCGTCAATAGACTTTTGAATATTTTTTACAATACTCGAGTTACTATTGTCAAACGCAATAGTTCGCAATACGTTATTCATCACGTATAAGCACGCCTTTCTTCGACTAACTGCCCAGTTTACGCTCAGTTACGTGAATTTTACGGGTGACTACGTTGCTGCATAACTACGAGCAACTGCGTAATTTTCGTTAAATGTGACCAAAGCTATAAAAAGTAAGGTCAACGGAAATGTTCAAAGGTTGATCAGGTAGAATGATAGATAATCATATTCAAACCTTAACTTTCAATTTAGTGGCCGTCAAAAAGAAGGTCAAAGGTCAGAGCCCGTTTTCCTTTGACACTTGACGGATCGGACCTATTTACGAAAGGAACTATCCTTGTGAAAAATCGATTTTGCTGAGCAAGTAAGAAAACCATCGGATTATTACTGTGGTCTCTGTACTGCTAACGTGTGGTTTTGTTTTTTGTTTTTTTTTTAAGTAGAATGTCATATGATTACTTTTCCCATGACGTTTGATGGATCAGATACATTTTCGTAAAAAAGATTTTTGTGATTGTCTAATCGTCATGAGCAAATAATAAGGCGAGCCTTGTAGAAATTTCTCAGCAAGTTTAAAGACACTCATGTGAAAACTGTGTATTTTAAAGCGTTTACTATAGGGACGAGTGTTTTTGTCACCGCCTTTATGTAGGCAATTGCACTTTATACTCCAATAAACGCAGTGAAAAGGACAATCGGCCCTTATAATAGCTGTACTTTGGAGCTAAGAAACAATTTGCAGATACTTTTCTTAACAATAAACTTTTAAAGTCTGCTTTCTGCAGGTATAGATTACACAATCTATTTTTGGACCGACTCAGAATCAGAAATGCTTGCTTATAATCAGAAATTCTTTCAGAAATATCTTAATATCTAATGGATTAAATAGCAATGCTAGGATGTGGAAGGGGAACGAGGGTCATTCGAGTGCGTACAATACTGGTCTTGCAGATCGAAGGTTGAGGGTTTACCCGAAAGACTTATTGTATTTTATGCAGAGATAAAGTACAATGGATTTCCCCAAGTGATGCGATTTAAACTATTCATAATTCTTTGATCTATTGGATTGCAATTAAAAGCAAAAGATAACGGACGGACAGAACCTGTATACAAAAAAACTAAAAAAAAAACACACACAAAAAAAATGAATGAAATAACGTGAAAAATACTTTGGCCATTCCTTTAATGTTCACGGGTGAAGTTTCATTTATTTTGGCTCAGTGGCAAGTATTGAAATCATTCTTGAGAGATAATGACTTACAGATGAAAAGACGGGAAAGCATACAGACAGACGAAGCGGAGGTTTTTTACTGGGTTAAATCGTTTATAATTATACGTACAAACTAGAAAAAAAACACCTTATTCATTGTGAGAATTTTTATACCCTATAATGCCTATAAAACGAGTGTTTTGAATAAACAAGAATTATTAAAAATAAAATAATAAAAAAAGAAAGACTTACCTTTTGAAATATTGAGAATTACCTTTTGAAATATTGGAACCTTTAGTATTTTCTGTTTTTATTTGATAGGAAGAACTCGTTGCACTAAAATCACTGTTAGATGTATTATATCCTTAAACGAGAGATAAAATAAAATCGATAAAAATGCGGTAGCAGGTATAACTTTATTCTTTTTATGCACCGCAACGATAATTCGGAGGCACATTTTTTTTTTGCCCCGTGTGTTTGTCTGTGGGAATAATTTGTCGGTTTGTCCGTTTGACTCCTAAAAACTTTAACATTAGCCATGATTGATTGGTAAGTGATATAGAATTCATATTTCAGATATATCTTGCTTGCGACAAGACCTTTCTGTAGGTACCAATGTAAAGGTCAACAGTCAATGATTTATTGATTGATTGAAAGGAGTCTAACGCTGTCTTTAACATTATTTCAGTTATTTCGCGGCGGCTGGAGCACCTAACAATGGATTCCTGGTATTTCTCTCACCAGTACCACCATCAAATCCTTTCCTATCCTTTCCGATAATCAACTAATTGATGAGAGACAAATCAAGGTCATCTCCAAGGTCAAATAGGTGAAAAATGAGGACTATAATATTGCCCTTTACTTTGCAATGGTAAGTTATTCAGCTTTGATATTTTACATGTGAATTATTATGACGACACCTTTCAGTTGATACCATAGTCAAGGCTATCAGTCAAAGTCGATGTCATATTATCAAGGTAAATTAATCGTAACATAAAGCTTATATATCGGCCATAACTTTTGATTTGCGAGGGGTCCACTTTGATATTTCACATGTGTATTGCTTGTTACAACGTTTTTTTGTTGCTACCAACTTTAAGGTCATTGGACCAGGTCATGATCATGCTCAGGGTTAAATTTGTTTAGAATTTAGACTTTACAATTTGCCAATTCTTTGCAGTGTTACAAGTGTTACAGCTCTCAAATTTCACAAGTGTATTGCTTGTAGTACGACATTGCCGTTATAAACAAAGTCAAGGTCATCAGTCAATGTCAAAATCATATTCTCGAGGTAAGTGTTGCAAAATGATGGGTGTTGCTGGAGCATCGGTGTTTCTGAAAAGCATCTTGTTTTTAATAAGAATGTCCACTAGCATCAATGAGTATTGAACACGTTTAAAATTGTATTTTCTTGCTTTCAATACTATAACTTCTACTGAGTTTGAAGAAAAAAAGCAAATGGAAAAGGAAAAAAACAACATTTCTTTTTAATTTTCAACTTACCGTCTTTGTATCTCGTCCAGTTTTTCAAATTATGTAGGCTAGTAGTAATTTCATCTGATGCGGCCTTTCCTTTTTGCCCTGAAAGGTATGGTAAAAAAGACTACCTTAGTGAATTACAAGAAAAATCATGGCTGCAAAGGAAAATCCCTTTCTGATATAACGGATCGTTCATTTGATGTCGATTTGAATTAATAAAATACTTAGAAGAAATGCCAAAAACGAGTTCTCGCAGACATAAGTCTTCTAACAGAAACTGACGGTAATATTCTGCAAGACGACCTTACAAACAAGGGTAGTAACTGTTGTCTTTGTATGGCAAATATAGTTCAATACACCAAAATATGCGACCATGTACATCTATATAATGTGCCAATTGTACAGTACACTCTTAAGTTAAATGTTGGAGTGAGACGCAGGTTTGCATCAAACACCTACTAGCCAAAGGGTGACTTAGATACACGCTGAAGATTCTTTACTCGTTATAACAGGAAGAAAATCGGTTCATTCGGTATTTTTTTTTATTAGCTCGGCTGTTTTCGGAGAAAACCCGAGGTATTGCTGTAGCCTCCGTGTCGTCGTCGTTGTCGTCGTTGTCGTGCGAAAACTTTGACATTTTGTTATATCTCTGGTTCTACTGAAGGCATTCACTTGAAACTTGGCACACATGTTTTCCATTAAAAGAGCTACCTATTCTATCAAGGGGGAGCCGCCACCATAGCGCAGTTGGTTAGGCATAAGACTTCCAATCTGGAAGTCGTAAGTTGGATCCCCGGTGGCGGCAAATATCCTTTCCGACGTTTGTCTATCACTAATGGGTAGATAATCGTAAGCCTATGTGAGATAGCAGTCGGAGGCTAGGAAAGGGTGTAATGGTAGTACAGGTGAAAGAAATACCAGGAATCCATTGTAAGGTGCTCCGGCCGCCGCGATATAACTGCGAAATTGTTGAAAGCGGCGTAAAACCCATTCAAATAAACAAACAAACTATCAAGGGGGATAACTCTAAATGCACTTGTGTAAATTATGCCCCTTTTTCGACTTAGATTTTTTTCCATCATCCAGCATTCGACAGCCGAGCGTAGGCACCCGTAGGCGGTGCTCTTGTTGAATAGGCCACCGGCCCTGAAAAATGTTCAATTGACCGCTTAATAATGACATTGCAGGCTGGGGATTGTTTTGATCCTGAAAGATGAGTTCTTTCAACATCTTTTTAGTAGACGATTGATGGATTGCAACGAAACAAAACTTAAATATTCCTCGGTACTTTTTTCTAAATTTGTTTCACCCATTTGTTTAAATTGGGGTTGGCAGGACGGGGTCTGTTATCAAGATGAACTCTTCGATCGACATCAATTACTAAACTAACCCATATAAATCAAATTATACCAGAGCATTATTTGGTTGAACTTTTATTTAGCTCTCCTGAGCACAGAGCTGTTAAGGTGAGCTATGTTTATCACCTTTTGTCTGTCGTGTGTCGTCCCTCGTCCGACGAAATTCGTCAGTCATATTTTTCTCAGTAATCAATTAGCGGATTTCAGCCAAACTATGTAGAATTTTTTTGTGAATTGTCGATTGCCCCAAATAAGGGCGGGTCAAAGAAAGGCTTTCTTAACCTATTTTTTTTAGTTTAATCTAAATACAAATTATTGAACCAATTGCAATCAAACTTTGTCTGGGTGGCCCATTTCAAAGTTTAATGGCAGGGCAGTGCAGGGATCATTTTGACACCGAAACAATTTCAATTCAAAAATAATTTTTGAGCTCTTTGGGCTGGGACGTCATGTTCGTCAATGTAATTCCACCTTATGGTCAATCGCAAGGTTTGAGAACACGATAACGCGTCGATAGAAAGGCACTTAGCGACAAAAAAAAAAAAAAAACAGACAGCAAAAAACCACTTAAATACATCGGATACATCACATTAAACTTAGCCTAGATTTTCCTGATATGGTCCTGATCAATGTTTAAATGATTTGAATTATGAGTAGCCTATTATTATAAGGAGGGTTGGGCTTATTGTAACCTATGGGCCAATTTCTTTCTTTTTTGACTGCACGTTTCGTCTGATTTATTTTATATTTTTCAAGTAAGCGATTAGGGGCCACTTGGCTTTTTGACTTGATACTTAATGGACGTCACACTATACATTCGTTTTGTAGAAGATAAGAAAATATGAAAGAAATTATTAAAACTGTGAAACCTAGAATGAAAAAAGAATATGATTTAAAAAGAAATTATACTACACAATTCAAGTACCATGATTGATCTCACAACGTTTCGAAAAGAAAAAAAAAATCTGGTGCAATTATTCTGAGCTAGTTTGTGATGAAAATGTAATGAAAACTAGATTCAGGAATTTGTACAAAAATCTTAAAAAAAATACGCCCTCTTTTCCCGTGCTAGATCTAACCCATTTCATAGGAACGTAATTTATATCAATAGAATCTTAAAGTAATCCTATAAAACTTTGGACTCAGAGAGTTAACAAGGAAAATAATAATAAAGGATGGACGCCGGAGGGGAAACAGGCCATCGCTCTATAGCTCTTTTGCCCTTCTGTAACAAGAGCTAAAATGGTAACTCATAATGTGCGTTAACATAGTTAAATGTAAGCCATTGTAATCCATTCAAAAATTAGTTCACCAAAGATCAGTGAAAAATGATAATGAATGAAGATAGACTTACCCTGGTCAGTGCAGAGAGATACAAGCTCTTCTTGAGGACTACCGAAATTTAGGACGAATTCATTATTTTTATTTCTTTCAATATATCCATACTCCCTGTCAGTTGGATTGTCATCTGTAGAAACCAGTGAAAATATTTTCAATAAAGATTCACTCGTTTAATTGACTATTTGTATATTATAAAATTTTCTTGAATTCATTTCCAAACTTATGTAAATTGTAGTCATTGAAATAACGTTGCTGCCGTCAAAGCGCATTTAATATCGCATCGCACTGTCAAACTAGAAGTCATGGGTTAGATTTCCGACCGCGGAATTCATCCTTTCCGACTGTTTGTCTTCCACCAATGGGTTGATAATCGAGGACCGGATAGACTGGATAGAACCGGGAACTAGAAAATGATGTTTTGGTACTACTGGTGTCAGAACTACCAGGGATCCACTGTTAGGTGATACAGCCTCTTCGGCACGACTGAAAGAGCTTTGAAAACGACGTAAAACCCCATTTAAACAAACAAACAATGATATAGTCTTTCCGGTAATTCATTGTTGAATGAAACCCGTTGAAAATACTTGTACATGTAGCAGTAAATTAAACATACATGTATATCGTATCAATTTCAAGATTGTATTACATCGACCATATTACATCTTATTTTATCATTCGTACTGTATGATATAAGCAATATCACTTTACATACATAACATCAAACATTTCACATCAAATAAGTATATCACATAAAGTAACATGAAAACTAGACCAACATTGTGGCCTCTAGAGTGCTAACAAGAACTTTGATAAGCTCCGGATAAGACCAAAGTATAAAAAAACAAGGAAAGGAAGAACAACAAAAAAAACAATGCTAGGTAGAGTGTTGTTTTTTATGCACTGCAGTTTACCTTGATGGAATATTTTTCAGTCCATACAATTAAGATTGGAATAGTAAATTTTCTGAGCTATACTCCGGGCAAAAACAATGTATTCAAACAACAAATCCTTAGGCTCATTAAGCTTCGCTTTTCAGTAGGAAAATGATAACAACAAAACAATTAAAGATGAAATTAAATACCTTTTCTTGCCAATGTGACAAATGTCTTTACATACGGAGTCCACAGTTCATTTCTAATAGAATCATTAAGTCTGATCTGAGAGAAATCTGGTAAAAGATATTCTTTCGTAATCAAACAGCCTTCGGTCGCTAAACTCCACACTGCGGAAACTCCTGAACGACGCACGACAGTCCCATTGAGATCTGAAAAACATAGGTATGAAATGGTAAACAGTTATATACAGAATCACAAAAGATACGTCGCATTATTTAGACCCGTAGAAATTAGTAAACATTAAGAGCCATTTGATGTTCATAAATTACAAGAAATTCAAATGGACCCCAGTGACCCATGTGCTCAATTTTTTGCAATGCTGTTTTAATGGGGTGGGCAACGTACTCTGTGAATCAGGTGGGACAAAATTGTCAATGGGCATTTTTTTTATTTCTTAAGTAGGTACTGGTGTAAACACACACAAAATAGTATTGCTTGTCGGTAATATATATGACACAAACGGCTTGAACTGGCAAATAAAAAAAAATCACACGAATTTCACAGAAATGTGTTAGATAGGCATTATCCTAGGAATAAGTCACCAACAAAGTATATAAACTAATAGAAAATCTGCTTTCACACAGACGCATATATTCAGAGACCACATCGCCAATAACTGTGAGATTTTAATAAGATTGGGTTTCGCCGTTCCTCTACGTCTGTTTTGGGCTCGAAAAAGGAGAACATGCCGCAATTTTCACCTCTATTGTTATCTTTGGTGTTTTGTATCAATTTGAAAAATGGATATTAATTGAAAGTTCGAAAAATAAGCCTTTTCATCAAACGATTTTTGTATAAGCAAAATTATCCCAGTGTCAAGTTTCTTTTTATGTTCAGTATACATTTTTGACAGAAATATTTAGAAGCATTTTACCAAAAATGATCAAAACGCATAACAATTACGCTGACATATCATTTTATAGTTTTTCCGACTTCTGACGTTCACATCGCTTTATACACTGAGGGACTATAGAAACACAAACCCCAGATTTTGTTTTTCCGGCCTTTTTAATATTTTTCAAATGTAAATGGTTCAAAGAAAAGGCCATACGTTGGCAAAACATGTATATTTTCTAAATCAATTTCATTTTTAAAGTCCTAAAGCAGTGACCTTCTAAAAGGTAACTACCATCTTCTTCTCAATATAACAACCAACAATTGTACATTGATGAATACTTAAAGCCGCAGTATATCCAGGTTAACTGCCTCACTTTTAAATGAAAGATATTCGTCAATTGTTTTCTTACGTAATGGACTTTAAATATAAAATGTTGTAAAAGCTTTAAGTCCCAAGCTGGTAAAACGGCCACGAGTTCAAAGCGATTATGATTCAAACCTTTAATGTACTTGTTAGATGGCAGACCATTGTTTGAGAACTAAAAAAAAAATAAAGCCTTCTTATGATCCGTTTGGCAACGCCTTTGAGTGTGCTATCATGTAGCTCCATCTAATGACCCCTTACCATTATTTTCCATATCATGGTCTTAGGATCCACCGGGATGCATACCATCTTTCAGAGAAACAAAGTAATCTTCTACTCCGACAGATTGCATAATTGGTATGCAACATAACCATATCGACCTTCAGCGTAGGAGGCCACAACGCAGACAAGTCTTGCTTTTACCTTTTGTCAAGATTGTTCATAACATGCCCTTAGGCTCATTTGTACGTTCCAACAGAGCGCACCCCATTCTACAGAGAACAAGGAAGAAAATATTGCAGAATATTCTCATCCGATAACAGAAGATAGACAGATTTCATATTCTGTATGAAGTATTTATCTTCTGGTTATTTGACGCAGAATTTGATCCTTATTTGACGCAGAGTTTGTTTAAATCGAACCAATTGAGTCAAACTTGGACCCCGTATGGATCATTAAAAGATATTTATAAGACCTTGTAGGCCAAAAATGTGTAATGTAATGTATGTTACCTTTTGAACACAAAAATTCGTATACTAGAGAACATGAACCCCATTGTAATGTAGCACTAACTGGCTCGTAAAAAGAACACCTGCTTTCCGTATTTCTCCAATTCGGACTTTCTTTAAATCTTGAGCTTGCTATTTATGAAAATGAAAAGAAAGAAATATTACCGGGTATGTAAAACTATGTTTACTAATTTATATAATTCTCATTTTCCCATTCTAAGTTCTATTACGTTTGTAATTTCTTCGAATTACACCTATGTAGTTCCTATCTGGTAATAGTAAAATTGCTTAGAATTCCTACTCTTAAAAGAAATAGAAAAGGTTCTTTGAAGACACCCTCTTTTCTTTAATGGCTTTTCTTGTTCGTGAAAATGAAATATTACTCGATCGTACTCGAAAAACAAACGATTATTCTATCGATTAAATTAAAGCTAAGACAAAATGGGGATATTTCGGATCAAGTTTTCTTAAAACGTAATTTGCACGTGATAACTATGTTTCGACTTGATGTCATTGGTTATTTCATTACGCATAGTAAACGTCAAAAAGGGTGAATTGAACGAAATTTTGGAAGCGGTGAGTTTATCATATTTTAATCGGCCGTTCTTTCTCGATAAGCCAATAAAATGCATTAAAAACTGATATAACTTTTTTTCCGTTAAGTGGTCACAATAATCTACTCGCTCATTTTCAGTATGATAGCTTGACCAGCGGTAGACGTTGCCTGACTGATTTAAAATATTTAAAGAATGATATGCTAAATAGGCAAAATAATCTTCAAATGTAGGTTTAAAGTCTTACCCATTTTGTATATTGAAAACCTATTATTAGGTCCACCATAAAGAAAATCCCCGTATGTATAAGCACCATTACAATTAGACAAGAAGCTCTGATCCAGTGACACCAAACAATGACAAGTCGTACTTCCATTTTCAGTCTAGGGCAAAACAAATCACTGTAGAGTTGCATGTTTGTCATCTCTATCATTTTTAACATATCTATATCTCAATATATTTGAAATGTGATTGTTTTTATGCAATGTATATGGCTATTACTTTTCACTTTTTTAGCGATAAAAGGATACATACGTTATTATGATACTTATGAAACAATGATAAGACAACAACAGCAACAACATCAGCAATGAAAAATGAAATAATCACTCTAGAATACCTATCATCCTCATTAAACTTCATTATATATGGCTCATAATGAAGAACTAAATAAAAATCAATTCAAGCATATAGACCTTAAACAAGAAAGAATGGAATAAATTATTGTTTTATAATTTATAACACTTTTCTGCGACACTTTGTTGAAGGAAGCCTACCCTTACTCCAAAGATCTTTTCCAAATAGCAATACGATTGACACTGCCCAATATCCGTTCGTATAATTGTACTCTTCGTGATTACCCACTCAAAAAAATTGAATTTGATGCAACCTGTAAATGTAAAAATATGATTACATTACCTCACGTTTATGTAAAGCATTTTATTACTTGTAAATCTGTTCATTTGTTGAAGATTTTTATTAAAAGATTTGATACTAAACTAGATTTTTTTGGTAACCATAGTTCAAGGCGTTATTATAGTTTCTTTCTTCTATTAATGAAAATTAACAGTAAAATTATAATCAAAGTAAACATGTAAGTATGAGTCAGTTGTGTGTATTTCCAAATTGTCATTATAGGGATTAGTGTATTTTTACTACGTTTATAGGGGTAAAAAGTGCAATTAATCGGGGACACGGCAAATAACGGCCATAAAGCATTATATTTAAGTCATTTGATAAGGCAATCTTACTTTATACTCCAATAAACGCAGTGAAAAATACACTCGGCACTTATAATTACAATCTTTTAGATCTAAGAAACAATTTTAATACTCGAGACAAAATAATAAAAGGTTTAAGTCTATTATCCAAGATTAATGCCCTGGCAGGGCGGAGCCTAAGTAACGGGTCGTTGCACTTAAGGTGAAGGGAAATTAGCTTTTATCTAAATTAACCTACTTCTAAAGAGAGTCGACATGAATAACTCGAGACCATAAATCGTAGATTGGTAACCAAATCCTCGTAACTTCAGCTTAATCAAGCTGAAGTTACGAGGCATTGGTTACCAAACGATGAAATGTGTTCACTCTCTCAAAGCACGTGAATCCTTTAGGTTTTAGGATACAGGTATTCGCACGCGTTAGCGATGATTACCGACTAAAATTCGAAAGAACCCAAACTATTGAAAAGTAAACTCGTCAAATTACGTCACGGTTAAGCCCCGCCCTGCCAGTTCATTAATTACGCAGAATACTTTCTGTGCATACAGAGATAAATAATCAAGATCTTTTTTTGGATCGCATATAAAGCGTGTATTGTTTTCTCGCTATCAAAGTTTGCTGACATAGTTTAACAATTTGAACTCAAAATACTCTGAAACGAACTTCCAAACCGCCATTAAGTTTTTACTGAAAAAAGTAATATTTTCTTTGGTATCTAATGTGGGAAGTTGGCGAATAGTTTAAAAAATCACTCGGGGAGAATATCCGTACCTCTTTTGAAAATTAACATTGGTGGGTTGAGTAATTTTATCATTTAATGCTTGTGGCAGAGAGAAAAAATAAACACAATGTTGCTTTCTTCAATGATTTGAAATCTGACACACAAAGGCCGTCGAATTTAGCACTTTAAGGATTGATTTTTGAGTATTTCTTAGATCGAAATTTTTGATTCTATGTTAAAAGGTATGCGTCCGTATGGAGCCCAAATATGACCCAAGGGACTTGATATGAAAAGACTTTTTAAAGGTCCACTAGATGATGCTACATACCAAGTATGAAAGCTGTCTGCCTTCTGGTTTTAGAAAAGAAAATTTTTGAAGGTCTCCCTATTTTCACGCTTTTGTTACCATGGTCAAGGATTATCCCTGCCAAGTTTAATCAAGATTGGCCCATCGGTTTAGGAGGAGAAGTGTTTAAAGGAATTGTGTTCGACGAAGGACTGTCAACGGACATTAGACGATCAAAATAGCTCACCTTTAGCACTTCGTGGGTCATATTTTGCCTCCGTCCGGGCGCATCTCTTTTCACAAAGATGGCAAATATCAAAGAGACAGAAGGACAGACAGATAGGTATTCAGGCCCTGGTACACATTTTCTCCCCTAATCTTTTCAACTCAGGCAAATAAGAAAAAAATCTGTAACATTTACTTTAAGATGTTATTGAAATTTTGACAATGATTAAAGAAAAACAAGCAAATATGTTTTTCATCTTACCCAAGCTACTTTTTTTCAAAATAGGAGCAACGCGGAGATCTGTAATTTGACCTAGTTTAGTGATACAAAAAATCTTATGCAGCGTATTCTTTGACCATTAGTTATTTGCAAAGTTGTATAAAGATTATTGCATAGATTCTTTTAGAATGTTATTTCAGGACATAAAACTAAATCGGAATTTTTTCGAAACCAGGGATTTGAATATTTAGGTATAAAAAATAATGCTACCGGTTATTATCCTTCTCTAAATTTTTACCCAAGAAAGATGGACAGTAGAGCTTACGTTTTGACGAAGAAAACTAGACTGGACTAGGATTGGAAGGTACTAAACTTTGCATTCAAAATTTACTTTGAATCTCATCTTTTGAGAACTTATTAGCAATTTCTATAATTAAGATTGTAAAAATTTCTCAAACGCCAAATAACTTGTTATCCTATATAGACATTAACTTAACCAAAACCATAGACCAAAACGTAATACTCTTGGAATTGGTTGGAATTGTTTGGATTATTCACCTATCAATGAATACGCGAACGTTATACTCTTGGAATTGGTTGGAATTGTTTGGATTATTCACCTATCAATGAATACGCGAACGTTATACTCTTGGAATTGGTTGGAATTGTTTGGATTATTCACCTATCAATGAATACGCGAACGTTATACTCTTGGAATTGGTTGGAATTGTTTGGATTATTCACCTATCAATGAATACGCGAACGTTATACTTTTGGAATTTCCCATAGATTGTTTTAATATAAAAGAATATAATAAGGAAAAGGAGAAATAGAGGATATTTAATGAGTGGTCATGGAATACCGAATTAATTAAATTCGTCATCTATAAACAGATAAAAACGAGGCTGCGCCGACTTTTTATCTGTTTATAAATGACGAGTTTAATAAATTCGGTATTTAATGCGTCGAGTTTTTATCTGTTTATAGATGACGAGTTTAATAAATTCGGTATTTAATGAGCAAATATTTTGTATTCTACTATAATATGACCCACATTTTTGCGAAAAAATCGTCAAAATTCTTGAAATTCAACATTTTAATTTCCCGCGTAACTTATAACGCCGTATAAAAATGGCGTCACAATATATACATTATGACGTCATTTTAGCAGTTAAAAAGTGGCGTTGCCATTCGCTCTGAGCTCATTTGCATAGTAACTACACAAGTGTAATAATGCTTATGTAATATCAAAAATATTCAAAGGGGTTATTTCACTCCCGCGACGTAAATCATGTTATAAAGAAAACTTAATACCAAGGTATCGAAGAACTTCCAGATCGTATGAGTATCCAACCCAAACCCTTTCGCCTATACCAAGACTTTCCTTTTCATCCAGTAAAAGTAAATTTTCTCCTGGTGTATATATTATTGGTGGAATAGCAAGCTCACATCGCTTATTTGCCTCGAAGTAATTCTCTTTTATGTCGGTTACATATATAGAATATGCTGAAATAAATTAACAGATTTTATGTTGCAGAAAAATGAAAATGATATGATAATAATTATAACAAAAATTTATCTTTTAACCATTCGTGTAGATGTAGAAAGAACTCTAAAGCATCACGGAACCATAGCTAGGTTTGATAACATAAAATTGACCTCAATCGTTCAGTTTAATGAAAATATTTTACAATTGACAACATCGTGTAATTGACGAGTTGAATGATCTTATTTACTTGCGCTGTGTGGCTTTCTAGGCTGCCCAATATTAGCATTTCGACCATATGCCATGTTGGAATTATCAGCAATACCCTTATTCATATTTGTTAATTGACAATAATCGATCCCCTTATTTAAAAAATCACAAAAAATGCACTTTATGGAGTAATTTCAAATTAAAGTTCTGGAATTTCTCCGAAATTTCATAAATAATTGGCAAATTTTGATGACTTTTCCATGATAGATATCTCAATGCTGACAAAAAAATGCAACTGTGACTGCTCTGTTTATCGCACTAGCATAACATTCTAGCAAAATTTATCATTTACAAAAAAAAAAAAAAAGACTTTTCGGATCGATGTGAATTAAAGGTTCCTCGTAAATGCGTTTCCTATCATGTTTCGACTCCATACCCTTTCAGACACAAGATGAAATATTGTTAACCAATGGCCATAAAGAGTTTCAGTTCAGTGCCGATAACTAGCAACTACCTCCTCTAAGTCAATGTAAGAAACTCCGAGGGTTAGTTATATTACAGAGCGTGTAGAGCAAAAAAATGAAACTTTTTTGGAAAGCTGCATAGAAGTTTAAAGTATGTGTAATTTTGAAGTTTACGTCTAACTCTAACGAAACTGTATGATATTAAAAGGTTACATCATACACTTTCCTTAGAGTTGGACGTTTAGTTTGGAATAACATTGTAACTGTCGAAGAATTTCGAGGCATCAAATTGTACTTTGGAAACCAAAAATAATTCTATTTGTCAATCGATTTCCCGTTTCCAAGCGGCCGTCCTTTTATTACATAATTTTTTGTGAGATTCAAAGTTATTACTTACCATTCGACGATAGAAATATGACGATAATGAATCTAAAACAATCCATTGCGTCGTTCGTCGACTATTTCACAGAGTGTTGCGATGATATGCTATAGACGCACTTTTTCAATCGCAATCTCTAAATTATCAAGAAGGGGGCATTTATCAATCACCTGTACAGATAGATTGCGCTAGTCTATTTACTTCCGTGTGTGACCCTTCTCGTTTCGAGCTCTTGAATACCAAGTCCTTATTCGAAAATATGTAATTGGCTTTTATTGTGATTCTTTAAAAAGCCTACATTGCATTTCAGGATGTTCACTCCCACGTTGAAACCGACACGGCTAGTGTTTTTTTCGGCTGATACGGTAAGAAGCATCTTGAAATTGACATTCATCTCAATTAAAAAAAATCCAAACACTCCCCCAAACCGTTCAAAAACGCCTCCAAATTACTAAGAATATACAATCAACAGCGACAGTCAAAATAGATATACTGAGCGACTTTAAAATTGCAACAAAGTAAATTTGATTTTATAGCACGAAAAAGTTGTTTTATTTAAATAAATTTAGTAATAATTATACAGAAAAGCTCTTCTGTTGATTCGACTTGATCTTTATTTGATCTGACGCGTCGGTTAATTCCGACATAGCAATTCACAGTTCACAAAATGATTATATTTTAGTCCGGGTCTGTGGACTTTTCTGTGGATATTTGCATTTTAGTGATGTTTTTAAGTATTGCGTTTTTTTAAAGTAGCTCAGTATATAAGTAGAAAAAAATATGGTTCCACTGACATCATTATAGTTATAAGCGTCTGATTGGTTCTTGAAAAAATAGGGAGCTATTTATTGAACTTGAATGCATATTTTATTGAAGGCATGTACATGTAATAAATATCGCTAATTTCACTCAAAACTCGCTCCTACCACTCATTCAAATTCAATCCAAAATTATTCCAAAATCATTCACCTTGTCAATTTCACGATGTTGTTAACTGTTTCTATTCCCTTTAAGATTGCTAGAGGAAGATAAAGACGTTATGGGTTCGTCATCGAACACGCGTTTGTTGTCGAGAATAAATATAATACGTACTTAGTGTTTTGAATGAAAAATAAAAAAAAACAAAAAAACTTACGAGGCTTGGGGAATTGATCATTGTCGAGGCTCTGCCAACATAATCATTAATTCCCTCAAAGGAGTTTTTTCCCCCATTTAATATACTACGTACGTAAAATATTTATCTTATAACCTCTATTTTCCTTTTTTGTCGATGTTTCTAACAGAAGTGCAAGTTTCTAAAAATAATCGCATTGTGTCACTGTTCTAAAAATATTAATGTTATATCATTAAAAATATCATATGAGATGTTATCACGCGGATATTTGTATAGTTATAAGATAAATATAACCCTCTTTTGATGGTCTGTTGTGCGAGGGTTATGACGCCTTCCAATTTATTGCTATATTACAGCGCCCGCGGTGATTCACTTCCAAATCGGGCAATTTCACGCCATTTCTCGGAACATTTGCTAATTTAACAAGCACCATTTTACTATCTGAACCTATCTTGATAAATTATTTTCATGTCAAAATGAAAAATAATCGGAGAAAACATGAATTTCTTTACCGTCTGCTATATTGAATAAATTGTTGGCCATTTTGGGTCGTTGTTTTTTTAAAATCTCGCAATTCCCGCAAAAATCGGAAAAGGAAAAATCAGGACGCCGAATATATGCAGCCGTTGTATACTTTTTTGAAGCAAAGCTGCTTTGATCACAATGAATTGATCACAATGAAAGATGAAAGTTGAAAGAAAAAGGTCTTGAAACCACTAATATTGGAAAGATATTAGATAGATTCAATATGTCATTAGCGTATAAGAAAGAAGGTACATTATTGCAGCTAACGTCATTGTAAGGCAGTACTCAAATGTTGTTAGGTCATATACATATATAATACGTACTTAATGCATCAAATGAAAAAATATATCTCACAAGGTTGGGGGAATAAATAATTGCCGAGGCTCTGCCGTGACAATTGTCAATTCCCACAACCAAGTTAGATATGTTTTCATACAATACACCAAGTACGTAAACATTAATCTTAGAACCTCTATTTGCTTTCTTTTCGACGATTTTTTTCTAACAGAAATGCAAATTTCTAAAAAATAACCGCATTATGTCTCTGTTCTAAAAATATCCATTTGGTATCATAAACAATGTCATATGGGATGTTAAAGTTAAGAACATCGTATATATATGCCATGATGAATGATTATGAAATAATTTTGGAATGAAATTGAATGGGTTTGTGGAGCGGGTTTCGATTGAATTTAATGGGAGGTAATCCAATATCGCAGATTTTGTTCAGGATGAACAATATTAGCGTTATGCATTATCTCCTTTTAAAAAAATTGCATATATATGTTCTATAAATAGTGTCCTATTTCTTCAAGATCTAATCAGACGTTTAAATTTCATTTAATTCAATGAAATCCCAATTATTTTTTCCCAGCTATTTTTATTTTAAACGAAGTTGTTGTGATATGTTTTTCAGTGAGTTTGGGAGTTTGGAGTTTTTGAATGGTTTGAGTGAGTGTTTTGAATGAATGAATTGACGGAGCGCTGAGTGAGCGATTTGGAATGGTTTGATTGAGATGAATGTCAATTTCACGATGTAACTAACTGTATCACACGGATATTTGTATAGTTATAAGATAAAATGAAAATTCAATTACGACACTTAAGTGCAGCTACGACGATGACGAAAAAAGGGGAAGTGCTTTGATAAACGGAAATGTAACGTCTTCTGAAACTTTCATATATTAAGTCGATCGAACTTTTTCTCATTAAGGTTGAAATCCCTTAAATCCGCCTGTATCAAACATACATACTAGAATTTCCCTTTTCCAAATTCGAACATTTTAAAGACCATTTGATTATTAAGCGTTTTACCTGTCATGAGCATACGTTCCAGATCATAGGTGACTGTAACAAAAAGTTGTTTTAGAAATAAGGTGACAAAATATCACAAGATATGTCACTCTACTGGATATCGACAGTGGAAGGGATTTAGATTAAATTTAAAGATGTCAATAATTGGAAAAATAGCCGAGGAAGAGTTACGAATCATGTATATTTAATTCCGAAAGCATGAGACGAATATTCAAGTAAAAGTCAATCGAATTTTAGGTGTCAGAAGTATGCTCCCGGAAAAGAAGTTAACACCGTCTGTGGTTCGTTCATTGAAAATAGTTGAGGACATCACTGAGGTGCTCATTTGATTCATTGAAATATGGAAACAATGATAACCAATTGATATAAAACATTCGCAGAACATTGTTCGTCTAGTGATTAGGTGTTTTAAGTGGCGGTTCATTTACATTTAGCGTCATGGTAAACGGTGGTTTTATGTCGTATTTATTGTTAACACAACTTATCCTTCATCTATGCACGGATTTTCATAAAACTAAACAGGACATTTCTCTTGTGCCAATGGGGATATGTTGACAGTTTATGATATATTATATCACGGATAAAGGGAGCCTAGCATAAATATTCTTGTTAACACAAGTCCTCTTTTAATCATATATGTATGCATTTGTATAAAATTCCCAAAGGAATTTCTAAGTCATTGACCATGTTCATTTTAAGGAATTTTGGTGACATCATACTGCGTCATGGAAAAACGGGCTCATTAGTATAGTTAGTTCTACACAACTCCTATTCAATTTATGCATGGGTTTCGATTAACCTTTTTACAAATATTTCTCATCATGTGACCATGTGCACATCTTTTTTCATTTGATGTAATTCTTCGGCATCACGCAAGAGGGACATTTATTAACAAGTTAATGCCCTTGTTAACACTACTTGACCTTCATTTACAGATATATTGTTATGAAACTTTCACAAAATGATCCACATCGTATGACAATGCTCATATTGAAATGGTTGCGTGATAGTATGACACTTCGCGGAAAAGGCCAGGGTTCCACACTAAGGGGAGTCCGAAAGTCCGAGACTCCTTGTTTACCAGTTAAACTCCTTCCATTTGCAAGTAAGGAGTCCAATTGACTCAAGGGGCCATATAAGAAAGTTTAAAAAAACAATGGCAGATCAGTGTCCTTTCTAACACTTGACAAAAACGGTAAATCTTATCACTACAAAAGTTGTTGAAGAAAGCATTTGCTTGCATAGTGTTTCGAGAAACAAACCCTTCCTTGGAAGAATATTGAGGAAAAGAAGAAATTGCTTATAACAAGCAACTTCTTCTATTCCACAATGTTCTCCCATAATAAAAATTCGAATTTCTTACTTTGAGCTTGGACTCCTTGATTTTATGTGTTAGGAGTCCAATTGACTCCTCACTCTCAGGAGTTAGTGTCAACCGCTATAAGGGAGCCTCAATATAAGTTTCTTTGTAAAACAAAACTCCTTCTTCATTCATGTACGGAAGTTCATGAATTTTCCACAGATTATTCTTCATTATGATATCATTGGCAAGGTTTTCCGGTTAGGTGATATTTTCTTGTTCTGAAGAGTGACTCCGCCTTGAGATTTAGAAGATCCAACGACATTAAGCACACTTATAATATCTATGTATATGTCTAAAGAGCGTGCTGGTAGTCTAAGCTTTAGCGGTACTTCTGAACAGGAAATCTGCTGTTCAAGGTAAATATTGCTGATATCAAAGATTAATCAATCCATTATGTCGATTTGTCCAGTCATTCAAGATGTTACGAAAATCTAAAGTAGGCCATAGGACTTTTACGCATTTTTTCGTATGGGATCCGCATGTACGGGAAAAGTTAATTTGTCTTAGAAAGCGGGGGCATATTCAGTGAGCAATTGAGCATAGGTTTTTGTTACATCTTGTACAGCACTATCAATTCAAGCGCCTTTTATAGAGTAAGTAGAACATCTCAGGTCCTCGTGGCCCTCTTTTAAGTCTATCTTATCTAAACTTCTGATAATCAAAACTCGGGTTACCGTTTAGATAGAGAGAATATGTTAGTATCTTAAAATGTCAGCGTTATCTGGTCAAGGTTTGAAGAATTTACCATGCCAAGGCTTTGCCGTTTTATGATAATTCCTCACATCCAAGAATAAGAGTATCATTTCATTTATCATGCACCCATTTTCGGTACTCAAACTTTTTAAAACTTTAAATCGGACAAAAATCTGGTCAACGTACTTCTGATTAAAAAGGATGGTTATGCAAATTGTTGACAAAAAAAGGCTGCCCTCTACATGTATCAAGCAGGTGAAATAAGATAAATCACGCAAACACACCCTTTCTTGAATTATAAAAGAACATTTGTGGATCGCCCGATACGTCGGAATGCTACAGACATGATTTCCATACGCCGATTGATAGACGAAGGATTTATTGGATCTCCTGTTGCATCCAGGCTGTGTCCAATTCCTTGACCGGAGCATGCCATTGTCATCTTAGTTCCGATTTACTAATTTACTTGAAACTTGGTAGTTATATTTTTATTTTTATTATGATTATGATATGAATTCAAAAACCGTAACTCTACGAAGCATATTTTTTTGTAATATCTCTTTGCTATTTTTATACTGGGATTTACCGGGAGCATTTCTCTCGAACAACATGGGTTGATAGATCTTACAAGTTGCAAATGCAGTGCTTGAAAAACGTTACTCGTCTTACAGTTAAGAACATCGTGAAATTGACGAGGTGAATGATTTAGGAATGAATTGAATGAGTTTGTGGAACGAGTTTTGAGTGATTTTAAGGGGGGGGGGGTGTAATCCAGTATCGCAATTTTCGATCAGGATGCACAAAATTAGCGAATCTGCATATATGTTCTATAAATAGCGTCCTTTTTCTTCAAGATCTAATCGGACGCTCCAAACTAACTGAAAAACATATAGCAACAACTTTGTTCAAAATAAAAACAGCTGGGAAAAGATCACTTATTTAATTGAAATTGTAAGCGTCTGATAGATTCTTGAAGAAATAGGGAGCTATCTAAAGAACTTGAATGCATATTTTATTAAAGGGAGGTAATCAATATTGCTAATTTTGTTCACCCTGTCACTCGTGAAAATATAGCTTTTGTTGTTCACTCAATGAAATATAAATCGATCTTACACTGACACAAACGATTACCCTCTATATAATACATAAACAAACGAAGTCCAGGTAAGAACCTCGTAAAATTGACTGTCACGCCTATCAACATCATTTTAAATTATCCGCACAGCACCCATCATGGCATTCAAAACACTCACTAGCCGCCGTCATAGCGCAATTTAGCGCATCGGACTGTCAATCTAGAGGTCCTGGGTTCGAACTCCGATGGCGGCACTCATTCTTTCCGACTATTTGTCTCTCACCAATGGGTTAATAATCGTAGACCTTTGAGAGATAGAAGTTGGAGGCTAGGAAAGAATGTGATGGTTGTACTGGTGAGAGAAATACCAGGAATTCATTGTTAGGTGCTCCAGCCGCGATATAACTGAACTAACGTTGAAAGCGGCGTTAAACTCCATTCAATCAATCAATCAATCAATCAATCAAAACTCTCACTTATTCTTTTTAAAAATCCCCGAAATCGATCAATACACACCACAACTTCACTCAAGTCAAACAAATCATTCCATGAAACAAATCATTCCATGATTTTATTGACTGGTATAGTTCCGCAATTTAGAGTGAGTGATCAAAGGTCAATTTTGTCTATACAGGTATAGACAAAATTGACCTTTGATCACTCACTAAACTTGTGGGTCTAAATCGGTTTTGAAGCGTGTGATCTTTCATACAACATAGACACATCTTTTAATAGATCATTATGTGGCACCCTCAAACATGAAGAAAAACTATGAGCACCCTGCTGTCATTATTTCTTTAGAACCATTGCTGTAAAACGAGCCTGTGAGTGACATTTCCAACAATTTGATGTGTGCGTGAGAAACAAACATTGAGCCACATAGATAGCAAATAGTGTAGTTAGAAAATTTGATTGAATGACTGTAGATACTTTGAAACCTTAGCTATGTACAAAACGCAAAGTAAAGAGTCTGGTCAGACTGTGCGCATGCACAGACTGGCCAGAGTCTTTGCTTTGCATACATTTGAAATTGTTGAAAATGTCACGCACAGGCTCAAGTGTCTTCCACATTCACGAACTGGTTATAAAATCTGAATAGAACCGATATTTATTATTGAAACTTAAACTGAAAATTTACTCGTTTCATTTCCTCTTGCATTCTTATCTCGAACCTCTCGTTTTGAGCAACAGTGAAATGATTTTTCCAGTCGCCAATTTCTCCTTTTCTATATATTAAGGACTCATTATTTTTACTTCTCAACCCTTCGGGAACTGGCTTAAGATTTTCCTTATTCCTTAGGCTTTCAATAGAGCAATCCTCAACGATAGCTTCAAGCTCAGCTTCTGCCTTTGTAACATCGAGGTGTTCAGCAAGACGTTTTAGATTTTCTACGGGACTCTTCTTGAAATCTTCATAGAAAAAGCACTGGATATTGAACTTATCAGAGTTCAGCGCTTCTTGCCATTTTAAAATGTAAGTGAAAACATCACTGTATGGAACATTGCCCGTTATGTATTCTTCGAAATATTGATCCCATGTTGAATTTCGTGCTGCGGTTCTTGATCTGTTGAAATGATAAAATCCTGAAACGGCCACGTCTTTAGGATTACGCAATAAAAGTACGATCTTTCCGAATCTCTCAACATGGTCGATAGGAAGATGTTTTGGATAAAGATGCGTACAAAGGACCCTTGGAAAAGGCATGGCTTTTATTTGTTCCTCTGTTCGAAAGTCGATCAGGTTCGATTGGGATAAAACATTTTCATTTTTATCTCTGCGAAGTAAAGATCGTATGAGACTTTCGGTCCAATGGTATCCACTTTTCGGATAAGAGCATATTAGAACGTCACCGTCACGGTATTTCATTTCTCTGACGATTTTAAGGTTTTCCAATGGCGTTGGGGCAATAGCTTTTGGGAAGAGGATATTGTCACATTCTATCAGCTCCATGATTTTTGTTGTCCTATAATTCAATAAAATACTTTGAGACAATGCTTGATAATACATAGTAACTCGTGTTCAGATTAAATTAATTACTACTGAATATGTCAATTAGAAAGAAATACAAATTGAACGTAGTTTCTAAAACCGGTCTTCTTTTAAACGATAATTTACAGAAATAGAAACTCCGTTATTATTTACCATAAGTCTCAAAATAAAAGTATATAATATTGAGAGATGTCGAAAGAAAGAAAGATTTGAGTATAATGTAAGAAATCTAGAGAGGCTCGGCAATACACAGAATAAGGAATTTGAAGGATTTTCAGTCATATCCCGACAGCTGGGGCCCCTAAAATGGAATGCTTGTATTTCTCGCAACAGCACTTTCATTATGGTTTTTTTTCCTTGCTTCCAGCTGCTATTCCAATAAGCAACCCATTAAAAGACAGAAAAACAAGTCTACAGCTGATGGAGAGGATAGATAGATAGAAGATAGATAGATAGATAGATAGATAGATAGATAGATAGATAGATAGATAGATAGATAGATAGATAGATAGATAGAGATAGATAGAGATAGATAGATAGATAGATAGATAGATAGATAGATAGATAGATAGATAGATAGATAGATAGATAGATAGATAGATAGATAGATAGATAGATAGATAGATAGATAGATAGATAGATAGATAGATAGATAGATAGATAGATAGATAGATAGATAGATAGATAGATAGATAGATGAAAGGCTTACGATAATACGTATTAATGTACAAATGTATATATATACCGTTTCCATTCACCGTCTGTATTGTACTCGACCTTTCGTTCAATGTCGTGTAATGTCACCAACCTCAATAACAATTAATGTGTGTAAGCATAAATTTATTTTTCTCACAAATTTACGTCATTATAGTAAAGTACTTCTACATGAATCATTCAATTTCTTTCATAAGTTACTTCTAACCTCTTTAATACCCCTCCAACAATGGCGGATGGATATTCATAAAACTTATGTAGAATAGCAGCTGGTGGTGAGGGAAGGACAGGTCTAGTACTGGTGCGAGAAATGCCAGGAATCCATTGTAAGGTGCCCCACTCGATACGGCATAAATTGAAGATTTTCGTTAAAAAGTGGCGTTAAACCCATATCATACGAAAGTCAAACAAAAGTTGTTAGTAAAATTCAAAAGATATTTGGGTACAATCGGGGAACCACGGTATTCGAATGTTTTAACCAGACTTTCTATATACAGTCCTACCACCCTACATTGCAAGTGACGTCATACTTTGTTTATCATTTAATAGTCCACCCTACATTGCAAGTGACGTCATACTTTGTTTATCATTTAATAGTAAAATAAACCGTTGAATTGTTTATTTTAGTAAAACACACATTATAGGTGTATTTTCAAAACTGAGCTCTGACCTAGGCGTTGAGTCCATTACCATGTGTCTATGAGTAAATCGTAATATCTAAAACAAGCACCCAACTCATATCCATTTTGTAAAGAGTTTGCCACTTCTCTCTCTCCCTCTCTCTCTCTCTCTCTGTCTCTCTCTCTCTCTCTCTCAGTTTCTCGCTTTATCATTGTGTATTTGTCATTGTGTGCATGTGGTTTTTCTACACGTAATGTTCTGAAAACTTCTTGCTACAACTTTTCAGGATGCAATTTAACCATATACGCTATATACGTTCCAAATGATAAACATGCTAACGTGTTTTGCTAAAGTGCTTTTTCACACATATATTTCTATATATATTTAATTTTATTTCAATTGGATTCTAAAAAAAATCTGGCACCAGGAATCAATGTCTTAATTGTCAAAATTGTTACAAAACAGAATACCTTACATAATTTGCAATTAGCTTGTTAGCTGTCGGGAAACTCATTATTTTCAAATTTCCTAACTCAAGAATGGAGGTACTTTTTTCTTTATATTCAAACCTCAAACTATGTGGCAAATGCTAATGCTTATATTTCGCTGTTGGATATTGAATAAATTTTGTCGTCATCCTTGATAAAATATTTGTCTAATGATTTTTTTTTTCGCATTTTTTAAGGTATCTTTAAATGTGACATGTATGGTTTGACTTTATCCATAACAATGCCTTAAGTTTGGATTTTATTTCAAAACTAGATATATCTAAACTTCTAAATCAACAATAACCGCTTCAGTAATACAGTGCCGCATACTTACATTGCTTACAGCACATTGTTTATGTTATTTTTTAACAAACTTAAATCATTTGAATAATAAAGAACTTTTTGAAAGCTTACTTTGTAAAAATTTCGTTAGCACTTTTTGGTGCTCAAGGCCTTTCTTTATTTTTTTTTTAATTTAATTAAAAGAAATTTGTTGCATCATGAAAGGAAAAGAACACCCAACAACTTAGTTCATCCCATTCGAATCTGCTTGCCTTCCCAGGGGATTTTAAAAGTAATCGCGTAAAATTTCTTGGCCAAGGAAATTGATAGCGGCATTTTGGAATTTTCATGTACATATTTCCTGTCTTTGGTTTTTGTTGTTTTAAATAAGAGAATAGAAAAGAAAATATCAAACCTTGCAAAGGTTCAACCCATTTCTTATTCTTTCCTGTAGGTAGTGTCCTACCAATTTAGCTAATTTCAATATTGATCTGTTCGCACTTTAATAAATAATGTAACACCAACACACACACACAGTAATGTAAACAAGCATTGACGTCACTTGCCATGTTAGATGGTTCATTTGTAGTTAAATTGGGACCGATTCTTTTTGTCATGTTCTCTGATTATACTGAAAGAGCAAAGAAACGCAAAACTACTGTCATTTTTACCATCATTTGACTTTACACAAGCAAACGAAATGTCTTATCATATAAAATGATATGCTTTCGAAATCGATTTCATCATTAAGGAAATATCATTATAACTACGAAAAACAATGAATATACAGGAATATATAATTAATCGATAGGGGGTGGGGTGAGGTTCGTGTTGAGTTTATCCACTCTATTAGTAAACAGGTGATTGCATTTGTAATTTTTCAAATATGGTTTGGAATTACTTCAGCAATTTGTATGTTCTCTAACTTACCAAAATTTAAAATTCCGTTTGACAAAGCCTTCGAACGAGGTCATGTGGTCGAAAAATAAGTACCTTCATGAAATTGACACTCACCCATTAAATACCATTCTAAATCTCTTGCTCAACGCTCCATTTATTTATTCAAAATACTCACTTATAAAACGTTTAAAATTTGTTCTAAAGTGCTTCGAAATCGTTCAACATTTTATTCAAATCGATTTATTATTTAAAGATTTTATTGGCTGGTGTGGGTTTAAAGCCGCTCTTTCACGGTTCTTCATAGAAAAAATACAAAAGTGGTTCTTAGATTCGGAAGCGTATGCTTTTTCCGATGTTTAAGAATCGCACATGGGTATGACACTAACAACAACATATTTAAAAATGTAGCTTGAATGTTCGAATCGACAAGGTCAGTGACGGAACAAGTCTGTTTATATCCAGTCTAAAATTTTCATGTTTCATCTTTCATTATTCATATGTATCGATATGAAGTTTCCCTATTGATAAATACTTCGACCATGACCTTTGATAGAATTGGACGAACAGGCAGAATTCCATACGTAAATAGTTGGCTAAAAATTTAAGAATAATCTTATAGGCGTTAGCTGTCGCTTTATTTATTTATTTTTTTTTTTTCAGAATGGAATTCCGCTCAACTTAGGTATATCTTTTTCTGCCTGCCTTACTAGATCGAATTTTATTATTGTAGAGTTTTCAAATCAATGACGCCGTAATTTCCGATTAATTTTACACAAAAATCAAAAATGGCATTATCCCAATCTGTGAAAGAGCATCTTTAAAGACCACCCGATTTGGACGTGAAGATAAGAAAATTCGAAAAAAAGGCGACATTCATCAATCGTCTCCGACTATATAGAGGATAATCAACTGGTAATGTCTGATATGAAAGATAATGCACAAGCATGCGTTATTAGGCGTTAAAAAACGAGTCCAAAGGACAAGTTTTTAAACAGCCTAATAACGCCTTCGAGAGAAATATTTTTTTCAAATCAGACATGACCAGTTGATTATTCTATTTATTACATTCTTTACAAACCTTTTTTATTCCTAAAATCATGTATTTTGTCATTTTCTGTCCTCGACCCTTGTCGTCGAGTTTTCTTTTCAACAGTTTCGAGTCGCCATCTTGGATTACGCTTTGATAATTCGAAGAAAAATAAAGAAACGAAGTCTTTTGACGTTTAACTATTTTAAGACGAGGAATGAAAATAATTTGGGGGAATCTTCACTTGGATTCTTTGAAAATCGACTTGGTACCGAAATGGGCATATTGGAAGAATTGTGCACTCTGTGATCACTCAATCCAATGAGGTGAGCATTTAAGATCAACTTTCGCTCAGGCCGGATTGAGTGTTTGTCGCTAAAACAGCAATGCCATCGGATTTCGAGTCTTCGGAAAACTCTTCAGTGTTACAAAATACAGAAACAGTCTAATTAGCTACTAAGAGGTTATTTAACATTATCGAGTACAATACTGAATGCTATTTGATGAGTACCCTGCAGAACCAGTCTGTATTTGACGAGGCGACAGCCGAGTTAAAATATAGATGTCGCCTCGTCAAAATATAGACTGGTTCTGCAGGGTTGCAAAAGATTCTTTTAATCCCCCAAGGAAACCCAAATCGAAGTATAGGAAAGTAAGTATATCTCAATTAAAGCGCGTTAATAAAATATTGCAAATTTCGACTGAGGCGAAAGAAATTAGCAACATTATATTCCTTCTCTTCTCTTTTTCGAAAACTGGCTCAATACAATCATTCAGTTACATTGAAAATAATTAAAGGCTCAATCTTATTTCAGTCACCATTCTTTCGGTCCAGTGGCAACTTTTATCGCAACATGCGTCGTGACCTTTCCACAAATCATTTATCGTTTGCCAAAAAATACTACTTGTATTGTGTTAGGGACAAATTATTGAAGTTGTTTTCGAAATGGCAAGCAGGAGTGCATATTTGAATAGATCAAAATTCGACTATTTGTATTTAGACTTTTCTTTATCTACAAAAAGTTCAGAATAATCAGGGAACACATGTGGTCAAAATCTAATTTGAAACTTGGAAAAAAAATAAATCGAAACATAGGAAATTCGATTGTTCATTGGTAGATTGTTGTTTAAAGAAGCTTTTTTTACTATCATTATTATTCATATTTAAATTCAAACATACTGTTTTTCATTTTCTCTTCTAACAGTTTGTCAAAAAGTTCATTCTGTGCAACAGTAAAGTGATTCTTCCAATCTCCGATTTCACCCTTTCTATAGATGATCATTTGATTGTTAGCATCTTTAAGTCCCAGAGGCACCTTATCGACATCGACCTTGCTCTTAAGGCTGCCCAGTGAACACTCATCTAATATCGATTGCAGCTCTGCTCTTGTTTTTGTAACCCTAACATGTTTTGCGATGCTTTCTAAGGTATCAAGAGGTTTTGTTTTCAAATCTTCGTAATAGAAATACTTCAAATTCAAATTTTCCTCTCTCAAAGCTTTTTGCCAGTTTTCGAGGTATGTAAATATATTTCCAAACGCGGTGTTTCCATTCATATATGCCTCTAGATGCTGGTCCCATGTGTGGGTGCTTCTTAGGACAATCGACTTTTTAAAATGATAATACGATGATACGGCTATGTCTTTAGGATTACGCAAAATGAGAATCAGCTTTCCTGCATTTCTCACGTGCGCAAGAGGTAGACGGTTCGGCCACAAATGCGTGAACATTATCCTTGGACTTGGCATCGATGCGATCAGATCTGGAGGATAAAGGTCAATCAAGGAAGACTTGGAGAGAATGTCCTCATCTTTATCCTTACGAAGTAAGCACCGAACAAGACTCTCTACCCAATGGGATCCACATTTCGGGTAGGTACAAATAATTATGTCTCCCTCCTTATACTCCATGTCGCGTACTATTCTGACATTTTCTTCCGGATTCGGGGCAATCGCTTTTGGCATCAAGACCTCTTCGAACTGACTAATTTCCATCTTTCTTCTTGTGTAAGTTATTGATCAAATGTTTTCCTGCAATTATATATATGTGTGTTTTACTCGTTTACGAAGTTAATAACATCCTGAAATTGACATTAATCTCGATCAAACCTTTTCCAAATCACTCGCTCAAAATTCCAAAGACGCTCAAAACTAACTGAAAAAGTCAGAATCAACAACGTCATTCAAAATAAATAACGTTAAAAAAGTGGCGAATTCATTAACATTATTTAAATTGTAAGCGTTTGATAGGTTTTTGAAGAAATAGCAAGCTATCTATAGAACTTGTATGCATATTTTATAAAAAGAGAGGTAATAAATATCGCTTATTGTGTTCATCCTGAACAAAATTTGCGATCTTTGATTTCCTCCCATTAAATTCACTCAAAACTCGCAAACCTAACACACTCATTCAATTACATTCCAAAATCATTCATCTTGTCAATTTCACGATGTTGTTTATTGTACATAGTTTAAGATTAATTATACTTATTTGAGTTTTAAGGTTTGGCATAGCAAAAAATATATAAGTACTGACTCGTTTTGTGGTGATCTTGGGGTTGAAGGTTCTTGACCGTCCTGGCGACAATGTATTCGAGCCAAAATTTTGCTGTATTTTTTTTGTAAAAAATTCAACAGCACGCGATTCATTATTACTATTTTTTTATGTATACAAATATACAACCTTTCTAGTGTGAAATATCTATAGCTAAGCAAAAAATACGTAATTCGTATGAGGATTATCTCCCTGTTTCTTTTATCTTAAGTAGTTGTCATTTAATCACTTTCATTTCTGCTCGAACTTTCTCTAAACTTCTGCAATTGGTAAGATTTCTAGTCTATTGTATTTGATGAATTGATAGATTTCACCAATAAGAATGGCCATTTCTAGGAAAATGTAATTCTTTTTTGCATTTGAGATGTTGCCGATTTTAGCTTTGCCCCTCGGAGTTGCAAAAGCAACAACAAAACTGACAGGTGTGCTCAAAAAGAGGAATGATTAGATGCGTAAAAGTTCTGTCGGAAGCGCTGCAGCTAACAACGTCGTAAAATTGACAATTACTCCGATTAAAATCTTCTTTAATCACTCATTAAGCGCTCCTTTAATGGCATTCAAAACACTCACTTAAATCACTCAAAAACGCTCCGAAGTTGTTAAAAAACGCTTCGACATCATTCTAAGCGATCACATTTTCATTCATATCGATTAAATATTTGCATGATTTTAAAACATAAAAAGTACGTATATTTTATTAAAGGGAGGTACAAATATCGCTAATTTCGTCCAATTTGAACGAAATTCGTGAAATTGTTTATCCCCCCCCCCCCCTTGAACCTTGCCATTTTCATTGATGCTCCTAACGGTCGATAGAGAAAACATCTATGTCGACAATGATAAATGGGTAAAGTTACGTTAATCGTATCCTTTAAATAGGTTTTAACTTTTGTTTTGTACTTTTTCTTCGATAATGAAGACAAATAATCTTGGGAACAATGCTTTTACGTTGATTACTACATCTTACAATAACACTCTATGAAGTGTTTCCAAAGAAAATAAACCCGACATTCTATATTTTCATAGAAGTCTCGAATTGTCCTCTATACTTGACCGTTTTGATGATTCTGATAAAAAAACATCACGCCAAATGCTTTTGAATGCAAATTTACACGCTTCCGTAGCTAGGTCCACCAAAGTTTGTCTACTTTTGATTGTTATATCATTGAAAATTCTTAACATAGAAAGATGTTTAAGCCAATGAATTATAGGGTTCCATAATTAGGGACTCCAGTCGGATTACATCGCAGAGTATACTGGGTCCAAATAAAAAGAAAACCAATAAGGCAAAAATACGGAAGCCTATATGTACCCCCGTATCGTTGGCTCAGCGCGAAACAGTTATAACTCCCTATATGTTTATAGGGAGTTACAACTGTTTCGCGCTGAGCTATCGGTATGAAGACATATACTAGTTTCCAAAGAGGTATTGAACTCAACAAGTTGTCAAAACCACGATGAGATTTATATCTCGACATTTTGACCAAATTGTGTCTTCCTGCTATCCTACATATATAAGACTTGCCCAAATGAACTTATGTTTCTTTTACAACTACCATTAATGTCGACATTTTTAAGTCGTATTGTAAAAAGAAAAAAAGCCGTCTGAATTTTCACGGCCATGTTCTTCGAAATGGCTGTATATGTTCATTAAAGCAAATCTTATATTCTTATGCCGTAATGAATACATATATTTGGTAAGCAGGCTAATGTATATATGAACATATACGCTTCGGTAAAACTAGCAATAGTCTCTCTCTCTCTCTCTCTCTCTCTCTCTCTCTCTCTCTCTCTCTCTCTCTCTCTCTCTCTCTCTCTCTCTCTCTCTCTCTATTTCTCTCTCTCTCTCTCTCTGTCTCTCTCTCTCTCTCTCTGTGTGTCTCTCTCTCTCTCTCTGTCTCTCTCTCTCTCTCTCTGTCTGTCTGTCTGTCTCTCTCTCGCTCTCTCTCTCTCTCTCTCTCTCTCTCTCTCTCTATCTCTCTCTTATCTCTCTCTTTCGATTTCTCTCGCTCCATCCCTCTCTCACTCCCTTCCCTCTCTCTCTTTCATACCCAATCCTCCTGTATTTGCATTCGAGATCCTTTACAGCAAATAATAAGACTTACCTCTCAAAGATAAACTATAGTGTTTCAAAACCATCCACGTTTTTCAACAATAAGGGATCGTTCATGTCCATAATACTTTAGCGTGATTTGAATTAATATATGTGATTAGACAAAGCCAAAGATAACACATTATGACCTTTTCATTGGCTAAAACTAACTGGTCAATTTTGTCCTCGTACTTCATTTGAAAAAAAGTTCAAGAATATGACAGATTGTCAAATAAGTCTTTATAATCAGTGAATTTTTACATGTCAGGTCTAAGTAATATTTAAGGTTAATGTAAAAATGGTATTTCGGCTGAGGGCTAAATGTAACGTAGACCCCAATGGGAACAGGGAACTTTCTATTCCAAAGCGATTGTTCTGCATTGCCCATTTGAAAACAACCTTATACGGCAAAGCAATAGAAACAATCAATACATTTCAGAACATCGTGAAATTGACACTCAATTCGATCAAAACCATACAAAACCACCCACTCATTACTCCAAGCATTCCTTAAAAATACCCTCTCCAATCACAAAAAATCCTTCCGAAATCGTTCAATTCCACCTGGAACTCGTTTTTAACGATCAAATTTCATTCAAACCGATCATTTAATTGCATTAATTTGTTTGCTGATGTTTATTAATAAGCGCCTGTTTTGTTCGTAAAGACACGAAATCCCAAAAATGATCCGTACATTTTATCAAAGGGAGGTAAACAATAATCGCTATTTTCGTCCAATCGGACGAAATTATCAATAATGCTTTACCTCCCTTGAAGATAACTAAAAACTCACCCACACAGTCATTTAATTTCATTCCAAAATAATTCCAAAACTAAACAACTTGTCAATCTAACGATATTCCTAACTGTATACACAATATCTCTGACTTTATAATTATCTTTGACAAAGCAAACTGTTGACGGGTTAGCAAACCCCCTTAAGTCGAAATCGCTTATTCATCCTGTGGATTGTTTACAAATGTATTAAATCACTACTCATGAAAACGAATTCTGTTCTGCGTCTTGTAAATTTCACTCTGCTTTTGCACTTGTACTCACGTGCATACAAGGGGGGATTAAAAGTTTCGTTACTTCGTTTTTGTATCCTGAATGTAGAGCATGAACTGAAGTTACGTGTTATGTGATTATCCGACGAAATGGTCCATCCTCCAGGTCAAAGTCAATGAACAATATACATACCTTCAAGCCGATATGATGAACTCTGTTCAGTAACTAAACTGATTTATACAGTTATCATAAATGATTTTTACATCCTAAGTAACGGGTCGTTGCGTTCTAGGTTGAGGTGTAGTCCGTTTGACTTCTATATGAACCAAAATATTGACGAAAATCTCGGAATCGAATTAGTGAAACGTATTTTATTCTTGTCATATCGTATTTTCAATCTAATACCATGAAGAATTTCGTTTTTCAGAATTTTTGAATGAAAATTAATGATTTTGTCCGTTCGTCTACATGTCAACTCATAGCCTTCATACCTTGCTGTGTCTGTATCAAACGGAACAGCGAATCGTCTATCAAAAATAGTTCTGATCTGCATAAGGGCCAGGTCAAAAGTATATGATTTCAAGGGAGTCGTTTGAGTATAAAATTAGGTAATTTTATAGAATTAATTTTGTCGAAGGTATTTACTTCCATAGGGTAACACATCTGGGTGTATTCTATCTTTGTTTAAAAACCGTTTGACCAGATCATTGATAATTGTTTTTATCTATTCTGAGATGAACCCTATATTCACATATTTAGACCAATCAAAAAACATTATCTAACGAAGTTGTTTAGATTTTCAAGAGGAAAACTAGATAAGCAGGCGAGTAATAACGTTACAAATCACATGATATCTATATGTATATATTTTCTTACAACTAAACAGCCTCCATCACTCGTGTGTAAGAGCGGAAAAGCGAAAATATTAACATTGACTGGATAGATAAAATCATTAATTTGAATATATTTTATATTCAAAAAAAATCTTTTTCGAATGGTATCAATCTGAAATTAAGAGTTTTCCACATACAATTCTTTCATTCGAACTCAATTTATATGATTGATGAAAAAGTTTGTCCATATAGAAGTCAAACGGACTATAAAGCGATTTAGAAAGATTTTGATCGGAACAAGTGTCAATTTCAAGATGTTATTTGCTGTATATACATGAACCAATCTTCTGATTAGATGAGGTCAGTACATATTTTGGTTGTTCGTACACCTTTACAATCTTTATATTAAGTGGATATATCGTAAACTATCAGTATACTGCATTATTTTTACCTGTCAGGAAATGACTCAGCGGTGGCGTATTTGGCGAGAGATATCTCTAAATTAATTGGATTCTGTCAAAAAGGCTTTCGGTAATTATCGTCAGTGTGTTTACATTTGTTATACCGTGAAACTGGCATTCACCTCAATCAAAACCATTCTAAATCGCTCACTAAGCGCTCCATGCATTCATTCCAAGCACTCACTCAAACCATTCAAAAACGCTCAAACCCATTGAAAAATATAGAATAACCAACGTCATTAAAAGAATAATTTTGATTGAGAAAAATCGCGATTTCTTTAACATAATTCAAATTATTGACGTCTTATAGGTTCTTGAAGATATAGGAAGCTATGTATAAAACTTGAATGTATTTTTTATTAAAGGGAGGTTATCAATATCGATCAATAATAATCAATCATCTTGAACAAAATTTACGATATAGGATAACCTCCCATTAAATTTACTCAAAACTCGCTCCACAAACTCATTCAATTTCATTCCTAAATCATTCTGAAATCATTCAACTTGTCAATTTCACGATATTGTTAACTGTATAATACTGTATCCTACTTCCAAAAAAAAGATTAACATGCAAAGCAAAGATTGCTTCATTTTCTTCAAGCTGAGGTAATGATTTGGGTATCCTTCAACGATTATGCAATTCCATTTATATATAATTATGTCGTCTCTCTACAAGGGTCAGTCAATGTCATAAACAACTTACTTCACCTCAATTTAAAATCTAACGATCCGTTACTTTCGCTGTGTTCCACCCTGTCGGAAAATCATTCATAATATTGGCCTGTCAATTTGACCCGATAGACTTACTCCGCGGGATAATACATAATTTGACAAACACATATCCTTTATGTGAAAAGTGTTCGGTCATAATCTATCGGGTAGAAATTGGACTATTCGTAACAACCGATCTTCGTCGCAATTATTCATATCGTAAGTGGGCCGCCACATGTAACAAACACAACTTAATCAAAGCATTTTTGTATTTAATTTTTGTACATAGTATTTATACAGATTTGTTGAAGCTGTGTGTATGGCATTTAAATTAGTTTTGATAAGCGTAATTGCTTCCTAACCGAATTTATAAGAACTTTACATAGGCGTAACTAGGATTTTGAAACTTATACGCACTCAGAAGTCGACCGACACGAGATAATCAAAACACTGAAAGTACTGATGGTGGACGTTTCGGTTGGCATACTAGAGTGATTCTTCCTTTTGTTGAGAAAAGAGAAATTTACATGACTATGTAAAATTGCGCTAAAAGGAAAATGACCTGACCAAAGTTCGCATCGTGCTTCAGATTTACATGTCTCAACATATATCGTCGATCGTCAACCAAAGTCCTGTAATTATAAGGATTCGATAACTTTCGGCATTATGCTTGGTGTAGTTTTAAGAGTGATTGCCAGAGCCATTGGGTATAAAAGGAAAGAAATGACAATTAGATGATCTAGGTTATTATTTCCTATTTTGTAATGCTAATTGATTCTCCGTAACCTGATACTTAAATTTATGGTGATATCTGCTTCAAAAATTCTATAAAAGGATTTTAATTAATTGTTCCGCGGTTTTCATTCTCAGATAAAGAAAGAAAGGGTATGTGTTTAAATAAACACGTAAAAATTGCAGACACTCGTCTCGAAATTGGATGTCGCGGGTTGAAAAGTAAAGTAAAACCCCTTTGCATAAACCTTCATCGCACGATCTGAATGCTCTTTACCTGCAGGGGCTGTATCGGTATTCATGTGAATTCCGGTGCCCGTATTTCACCTAATAGACGCACCGGGCGCGATACAAAACGTCAAGGGGCGCTATTATTTTGGACCAATTTTTCTCAATTCCAATGACCTACGCAGTTTTGGGTGAATACGGTATAACACTGCCAAACAGCGAACCCGTGCGTAATTATCGATTTAAAGACGAGGGCTCATGATATGGTTTTTCATTTATCTATTACCGCTATGAAAATACAAAAATTGATTTGAATGTTAACAAAGATTTTTTATTCCGACATTGCTAATCATGTTTCACCATCTTGGCCACCTTCAATTATTTGTAGCTTTCAAGGTGCAAATTATACCGGTAGCAGCAGCCGCGGAAAACAAGTTTGGTATGACCTAAAGTTTCAGACGAAAACAAAATTTAATGTTCCACTATGGATGGGAAAAAACAGGCTAATCAATGCCCTTTGGCAAGTGTTTTAAATCCGCAAATTATTTGATACATAAATGCACACAATATCTGGGACATAAGTGTGTCTCTGTGAAAACACGGCGCGTTCAGTCTCGAGCCAGGTGTCTGCGTCCTTTGAAGCCCTCGGCCAGAATCTTGAAGTGACGTCATTTAGAAACTCGGACATGAAGGCCCGGTCACACAGCCTTCCGCGAGTTGATCACGAGTGTATCGCGAGGAAAAACTGTCAAACGCGAAGAAAACGTGGTCACTAGTGAATGACACGTGAAAGAAACGTGGAGGACTCGCGAAAAACAAGTGCGCACACGCGCGAAAAACTTTACACGTGCTGGGAGCCCGATTTTATTTTTGAGCAGCACAAAAATTAGGCGCGACGGCCATCGCGTGTCGCACAAGTGGTGTAAACGCGGTACAAACGCGGACCAAACGCGATAACACACGGTACACTCGCGGATCACAAGTGGACGACAAGTGGTCACTCGCGGGCATACGCAAAATTTCTTCGTGTGATTGCGAGTATAGCACTTGTCATCCACTTGTGATCCGCTTGTCTACAGCGATCCTAGCACCTGTGATAGCGTGTGCTCCGCGTGTAAAAGGCTTTCTCAGGTTTTGTGTAACGAGTCATCCGCGGGCCATTAGCGTGTTTTCGCGTTGAATCGCGATTTAACCACGACTGATTCGCGTGTTGTCCACGTCCTAATCACGTTTGTACTATAAGTAACTTTTGTTATAAAATGATCGCGTTAGGGCCAATTTTCATTAGTTGTAATCAAGTCGTTGAAGAGGCAACATAGATCCGGCGCATCATAATACTATGGTTATGCTGCTGCAGCAACATCAGAACCACCTACTTCAGGTTCAGCAAACCCTGGATGCTAGAAGAAGAGTGATGAGAAGACGAAGAAGAGTCAGAGCAACTTGGGTGCGCCAATGGATCAACCGCAGGCCACAGCTGGGGCTGTATGACAGGCTGATGGTGGAGCTGGGAAACGAGGACCTCCATGCATTCAAGAACTTTATGGTTATGCCTCCGGTGATGTATGATGAACTGGTGGAAAGGCTGACACCAACACTGACGAAGGAGACAACCAATTGGCGAGCTCCCTTGGACACAGGCTTAAAGGTGGCCATCACTTTGAGGCACCTTGCATCAGGCTCGAAATACAGGGAGATGCAGTACGGCTGGCGTGTCCCACACAACACCATAAGCCTAATTGTTCGTGAAGTTTGCGAGGCAATTGTGCATGTATATCGTGAGGAGATGCTGGCACCTCCAGAAACCCCCAAAGTGGCAACAAATTACAGACGATTGGCTGAATTGGTTGAATTTTCCTCACGTGGTTGGAGCTACAGACGGCAAACACATAGCATGCAAGGCCCGTCCCAACTCTGGCTCTGAATTCTACAACTACATGTTTTTTTTCAGCATCATTCTCTTGGCTGTGGTCACCAGTGAATACAAGTTCATATGGGTGGACGTGAGTGGCAAGGGGGCATATCTACAATGCTATTGCGTTTAAAGAAGGCTTACAGAACGGTGACATTCTTGGATTCCCTCAGCCTACTCCCCTCCCAGGAGACACAGAAGATCTACCTTACTTCCTGGTGGGTGACGATGCATTTGGATTGAGAAGCTATATGATGAAGCCCTTTGGGAACAGACATCTATCAAGAAATCAATGAATCTTCAACTACAGATTGTCAAGCAAGTGCAATGGTGGAATGGTGTTCATCCCCTGCTGGGAGTGTTGCATGGCAAGACAACATGCTACTTGACTAGTTCTTGTGGAAGTGACAGTGTGGATAAGTGATTGTCCTCGATCATTTTTTCCATCAGCTTTTCAAGGAGGGTTTGGTTGGTCTGAAGATATTTAAGAAGTTCGGGCATCCAGCTCTCCTCCTCGCCCTCCTTCCTCCTCCTCTTCCTGTGCTGGGAACTAAAGTTGGCTGATCCGAGCTCTGCTGCCTCCCTCTCGAGGTCTTCGAGCACATTGCCTGACTGACTCTCTGTCTTAGAACACCGGGTGCGGCGGCTTTAATACACGCGGTCGGCAAGCGGAGCACAAGTGATCGACACGTAACTCACACGCGAAGCACACGCGGTACACACGTGGAGCACACGCACAACACGCGGAGCAAAAGTGATACACACGCGCCTTTTTATGACCACAAGCGATCCCACACGGAGGACTCGGGGTGGTCACGCAATGGGCACGCGGAGCACACAAGCGCGTTTGGTCCACTTGTCAATCGCGTGTTTAGCATGTTTGAGACAGTTTTGCTGATTCTTCACCGCGTGTAGACAAAAATTTGACGAAATTACACGTGATCGACTCGTGGAAGGCTGTGTGACCGGGCCTTGAATTTTGTGAGTTTCTCGTGTCAATTTATATCAGTAGAACTTTCCACTCGGATGAACTTTTTACTCGAATTTAATTAAATATTTGAAAGAGGTAAAATGGTTTAGGAATTTTTGCCCGAAACAGCGTGAAGGAAGAGGAACTCAAACGGTTTCATTAACGTTGTTGAAGTAATCTAAAAAGTTTAGAAATTAAATCGGATTGATATCATCAAACGTACTTTCCTCCGATAATTGTTTTAAGAATTAAAAGACCTTCTGTTTAAAATTTTCCCCTTTTATGCATTCCGAAAAATTCGCGATTTTGTACGCGCAGAAGTCGGTCGATCTTTGGAAGGTGTAGATGAATTATTGAATAGCGCTTAGCCGGAAAGGGAAAGACGATAGTTAAAGCATGAATTTTTGAAAAGCTTGGTAAAATTGATTTCGAGACCGGATCTTTTCAAAACGGACCATGTTAGTTTGGGTGTTGGTGGGGTAGTTCTGAGACCTCCGGTATTAGTATTTTATGGGGCGCGTTTATTAAGGATGGCGCGTTTTTAGGTGAAATACGGTATTTCCATTCATTGGCCATTGTTTTATATACATAAGGGAAGGTTACCATTCCAGTTATTCCATTCACCAAGATTTCACGAGTGACCTCCCATAGACCATTGGCAAATAAGGGGCAAATTACTCACTCTGCCTGAAAAGTAGTTCTACGCAAGCAAAACGTTCACCCGATCTCGGAATTGCATATGATTTCGCACTTAAAAGATGTCTGATGTTTCAACAAGTTATGTAGAATCCTTGTTTTACTCCATTTTTAAAATGCATAATTGTCAGACGGATACAATTCTTGAAAAAGAGTAAATCGAATCTTTGTGAGCTCTACTGTTTTGAAAACATATTAACATAAGACAGGATTGTTCTTACGTTGTATTAACACTGGTGAACGTAAACGTCCACCGAAAACGACGTGTGCACTGTGAAAAAGTTGAATGTCCTCCGTCTGCTCCCCTTTTCTATGAATTGAGCGTAGGTGAATAATCAAAACAAACTAACTACAGCTTGAATATATTGTAGCTTCGTTGCAATGCTATTTCATCAACAACATTTTTCGAACGAGGATTTATTTCTATAACGCACTTGCGTCAAGTGCATCATGGTATTTACGCACTAGGTTTACCTTTACTGGTAATTTGGATATGCGTTAATCAATTGCGTGTATTTTTCACTGCGTGTATTTGAGTATATTTTGAAATTGAGCGTTATGTGTACGCCATAACATAAGGTAATTGCACTTTATACTTCAATTATCGCAGGGACAAATACACTCGGCCCTCATAATTGCAACCCTTAAGATCTAAGAAACTTTGAAATACTCGATCAAATACTCGGCAAAATAAATGATAAGAGGTTCAAGTCACCTTTCTGTGTGTATATATAGATTAATACATTCTGAGCGCATATCAAACATGTATTTATCTCGACGTTTGCTGGCATGAAATTAACAAACTTATGGGACACATATATATAAACCACAGTGTTGACATTCCTATTGGTAGTTATGATCAGAAAGTTATTTCTACCTAGTATTGCTCCATTTAAAAACGAAATGAGTCTGGTCGGGCGAGGTTAATAGAGTTGCTAGATAGTCTTAGTCAAGTCGCTGTAAACGGCGTTTCAGACGTTTGTATGTTTGTATAAAAATTATTTCGCGGATATTTCAGTTCTTCAATGTTGAAAAATTCCTTGAAATCCCCCCAAAAATGGATATTTGAATATAATCAAAGTGCTGTCAGCACTGTAAATCGGACATCATTGAGAGGCTGGGATAGTGCAATAGTTCGCCAATCAAAAAGGCTCAAATTTGGACAATAAAAGTTAGTAAAATCTTTGCCTATTTTTTTTGTCTTAACACTCCGTCTTTTCGAGGACATCGCCAGCTCATCCAACCTCGTGGGTCCGATTTTGAAAGTTTGCTGATTCGATAGCCCTCTGCTAGTCTAAATTATTTCTTAGCAGATTTTTTACGTTGTTATAGTGAGCACGCGCCAAGCTAAAAGCTTGTCTGTTAATATTATTCCTCTCACTATAGAGATTGTTAGTGCTACAAATTTATTATACAGTTAACCTATTGTACGTTTCAACTCCTTTACTCAACCGAAAAGCTTGTTATAAACACTGAAAATACTAAATGGTAATTAATAAAAGCGAACATTACATCAAAATTTGTATTAGCCTCTTCTCTATTGGTCGAAAAGTAAATAAGATAAAAACAAAGTTTGTAGATTGTGACTGAAAAGGCCGTTTCTTCAGTGTTTGAAAACACATAATTTGGTTTGAACACATTGCTCAGAAGATAATGGTAAAAATGTAGTGGGTCAAACAGACTGGATTTCTGGAAAACGGTATATATAAATCGACTGCTTCGCAGTCCGATTTAAAAATCACTAAACGAGTAAGCAACAACAAATATTGTACATGTACAATACAAATAGACAAGCATAAATAAGTAATTACAAGATATAGGTATTCTATAAAGAAGAAGAATCATAAAATGAGAAGACATTCATTTAATGAAGTGTTTACGTATCCTACGAATCTCGCACAAATCTACTTAATGCCTTAAAATTATGTCTTGCACGAAACGAAAGAGAAAGGCACAGCAAAGGAGCATGTACACATGTAGATCAATATATTGACATTTTGCATTTTTGGCCTGGTTTAGCAGGACATAGGAAACGACCCTGTATCCTGGAAATTGCCTAGGAGAAAGATAATCGAGTCAAAACCGAACAACGTGTATACTACATAGCTTTTTTGTGCTTACGCGCGCGCAAAAATAGGTCAAGTATACGTCATCAACTTTCTTGCGACACGAAGTGCTTTTTTCAACGCAGTGCTTTCATACCACTACGCTGTGCTAAAATCAAAGTACTGATAATACTAGAGGCGAAGGAACTGAATAGACGAAACAACACACGAGGTCAATATTCAGGAATATAACCTTGATTATTCACCTTGTCCTATCATGTATACCAGCTATTTTTATTTTCTTATTTATCACGGCCAAAATCACTGCTGTGTTAAAGATACATAGGTTTTATATTTGATCTTGACGGATGACCTTGCTAATAGGGAAAGGAATAAAATGCTGCTAACTGACAATTTCTCCGTTCTCCCTTATATTATGTACCCTTTCTGCTACAAAGTTTACTAATATGCCAACATATTGTATGTAATCTGCAACCCTTTATAATTTGGACCTGTCTAAACATTTGTTGTCTTGTAATGGATTTATCTACATTCAAAAAAATTTAAAAGCCTTGTCCCATCCCAACCCTTTAACAGACGACACAATTTTTAGACTGGGCCCACTTTGAACAGGTTTCAGACAATAAATCAACATGAGTGCAATTTGATATATATCTAGGGTAGAAATTAAAAAATAATGGGGTATGAGTAAGGGGTGGACCAAATTGTGGGGAAGGGAGAAATTGACCTTATCAATTTCTTGTGTTCCCATAGTAAAATACAACTTCTTTATGGAATTCAAATCAATGTAAAAGAAAGAGCTGACGAGCTTATGTCCCTAGAAAAACAGCATTACTACGATTGTTAGACGGAATGATATAATGGATACATTGACTGACTGGTAGTTAACCAATCAACTCAACTAAAATTATAAATATGTGAGTTGCGCCTGTCTGCAAAGCGGTATCGGGCCTAGTAATCTAAACTTGGGAATAAATTGTTTTTGCGAACTCAGCGGTATACCGTTCAACATTTTTCCTTGAAGTGAATTCGGAATGTGGCTAACGATCCCTATAGGTAAATGGAACCCTTGGTTTCCCTCGCCCTACAAAGCCTTGCTTAAAACTTTTAAAAAAATGGAGTGCATGTCTTCAAATGTCAACTTCCCTCTTTATAAACCAGGCCTCCAGCGCTTTTAGCGCCTTGATTTCTATATATAATCGACAGCCTAAAACCAAGATAATGCTTCCCTTACCAAAATTATTCGAAAATACAGAAAGAGACACAGATCGTATGGACCGTGGGCTATTACCACACCAGGGGCCCGTAAGTCAAAATCACAAATCGCACCTGGTGCTTTCATGCTTTGTTAGATTCTGCCTTGCAATATCTCATTTAGAAGACGATTCCAATGAGATGTTGCATTGCAGAATTCGAAATTTACTTACTACTGTAGAGGCAAATTTAATTATTGACTTACGCAAAAAATGTTCGTAAGTTGTTAAGTAAAACGGGACCCTGATTCTGCAATATTGTATCAACATTTTGACTCCACCCATTCAGACTTGATTCATGGACACATCAACGCGAATATAAAATCAATTACATTATACCATGATTGATATTCTAAAATAAGTTTTTTACCAGGACACTAGCACACTTTCACAGAACAAGAAGCGCGTTATGTAGCTAGTTGCTTAGAAGACGCCAAAAGCATCAACTTTTCCGCTAAAGATTACGTATGAAGTCATAAATGGGCTGAGCTACATGTGAACACAGAAAAACACATTACATATAAATTCTATTGCAAATAAAGTTCTATGTAAATCTTATTTATTTGATATATGCGTTTTACACTATCGTGTTAAAATATAGGGTTATTTCACGATTTTGAGGGAGTTTACATATGCAGAGACCCGAAATATACTTCGCACGCGGGCGTTAAATCATTTTTTTTGCGTATCTGCAAATGTTAACACTCTAAAAAAGTGAAATGACGCTTTTGTTGCAAAGACTATAGTATTTTTTTCAAGGATAGATAATAAAATGATTCATAAAAACGCTTTAAAACTATAAACATGTTGAATTGTAGAATTGATCGGGCCGAATGTCAATTTCACAATGGTCCTTACTGTCGCCTAGGAAAATAACTGTTATTCTACTCGTACTTGAATTGAAACATACTGTTTTTCAGTTTCTCTTCTATCAGTTTATCAAACAGTTCATTCTGGGCAACTGTAAAATGATTCTTCCAATCCCCTATTTCACCCTTTCTATAAATGACCATTTCATTTTTATCATCTCTTAGACCGAGAGGAACTTTATCAATATTGACCTTGCTCTTTAGGCTTCCAATTGAGCATTCTTCCAAAATAGACTGCAATTCATCTGTGGTTTTTGTGACACCAACATGTTCTGCAATGCCTTTCAGGGTTGCCAGAGGCTTCGTTTTTAAATCTTCGTAATAGAAATATTCCAAGTTAAACCTGTCATTTTTTATGGCTTCTTGCCACTTTTCGAGATAGGTGAATATGCTACCGAATATGATAGTTCCATTTATATACGCTTCCAAATGTTCTTCCCAGCTGTTTTGGCATTTCAATACGATCGATCGTTTGAAGTGGTGATATGATGACACAGCAACATCCTTCGGATTGCGTAAAATAAGTATCAGTTTCCCGCCATTTTTCACGTGATCCAATGGCAAGCGCTTGGGCCAAAAGTGAGTAAACATGATTCTAGGACTTGCTAGTGCTGCGGGAACACTTGGAGGTAGGAGGTCAATCAAGGAAGATTTTGATAGAATATCCTCTTCCTTGTCTTTACGCAGCAAACAGCGAATGAGACTTTCTACCCAGTGAGAGCCGCATTTTGGGTAGGTGCACACGATTATGTCCCCTTCTCTGTATTCCATATCTCGGACAGCTTTCACGTTCTCTTCGGCATCTTGTGTCATCGCTTTGGGAAGTATCACCTCTTCAAATTGACTAGTTTCCATTTCAGTTGGAAGTTTCAAAGAGAGAAATCTACAATAAAAAAATAATATCATGACCTACTGCGCGAGAGATAAAAAAATCGTGTTTGAATATATTCTATATCGTACGGATGTTATTTCACTAGTGTTTTAACAATACGAGTGAAACAGCATAAAGCAACCTTATTCGTTACAGTGAAACTGGGTCAAAAATGGAGTGATGACGTCATAACAACGGCGATTTATGTTTCGTGGAATGTCTTGAATAAATAGACTTCTAGAATTTCACCGATTTATTGTACATTTTTGGCCATATCATAAATGGAATATCAAATTTGTGTTCTTAAATTACAAAAAAATAAACTCGTCCTCGATAACAGATAAAAAACTCGACAAAGCCTACTTTTTATATGTTTGTACATTTGTAGATGGCTCGTTCATTACAGTTAACTAAAGCTATCTATGGCACATGTATGCATATTTTATTAAAGAGCCGTAATAAATATCGCTAATTTTGTTCACCCTGAATAAAATAAGCGATTTTGGATTATCTCCATTTGATTTCACTCAAAACTCACTCATTGCACTCATTCAATTTCATTCCAAAACTATTCCAAAATAATTCACCTTATCAATTTAACTGTAAGATAAATACTTGGATATTCACTAATTGCAGGTAATTTTGAGAGCACAGACATTTTATAAAATTATAAAATCGTACTTAAATTCAAAATTTATATTAATGAAAAATACTATTTTTTATGACAGGTGCTATCGTTAGATGATAATGTGAGAGGAGAATACACATTTTATTGTTTCGTGTAGCTATGTAAGAGGCAATGCATTTATGATTTTCTGTTTATACCTATGTGATAACAATTATGAATTTGTCATCATACTCATCAAATGCATTGCTCGCTATTCGAAATAAATGGTCACTACCGTCAAATTCTCCACCATTTATACAATTACGAACACCGTGAAATTGACAAGATGAATGATTTTGGAATGAAATTGAATGATTGTGTGGAGCGAGTTTTGAGTGAAATTAATAGTAGATTATCAAATGCGCTTATTTTGTTTAAGATGAATAAAATTAAGGACATTTATTACCTTTCTTTAATAAAATATACGTATTTTTTCTGTCGTGGAATAATTTGATCGATTTGAATTAAATATTGACTGCTATGAACGACTTCGAAATAATTTCTATCGATTTAGAATAGTTTTGATCGAAATGACAAACAATTTTACGATGTTATTGATTGTATAGAGGGTAATGAGTGAAAGGTGTCGCCGTCACAGCGCAGTGGTAGCACGTCGGGCTTTTGTTCAAAAGGTTCAGGGTTCGATTTCCATCGGTGGCACTTATCATTTCCACCTTTTTGTCTTCCACCAATACAAAGAAAATTTTAGACCTATGTGGTTAAGTAAGTTGAGGATAGGAAAGAATGTCATGGTAGTGCTGGTGTGAGGAATACCAGGTATCCGTTGTTAGGTGATCCAGCCACTGCGATATAACTGAAAAATTGTTGAAAGCGGCGTAAAACCCCATTTAAACAAACAAAGAAAATTGAATGCACGTTGATGAAATATCGAATTCATTCAAGGAGTCACTGAGAAACAGATTTTAAAAAAGAGAGGCTGTGTCGATTTATTGTCTTTTTTAGATGACATGTTTAATAAACTCGGTATGTTATTGACAACTTTTATATTATTTTCATTATATAATCCGATCTTTTGTCAAAAATAGACAGAATACTCGAAACGCATCGATTGCATATCTATGCGTTCATGCATAGAACGTATAACGCCTTCGAGATAACAAAATGGAGTATCTTTACAATCTGATCCCATTTGCTCGTAGTTATTACACTAGTAAAACCCGCACATCGTACAACCGGTTGGACGACGGCAGGTGAGAGTCAACTACGACAGAATCGAAGAATAATGTCGAGGAGACGGTAGGTCAAATGAATTCATTCCTGTAAATAAACGATCGAAGCTCTGGTATTTTAAAATTGATGAATGATCTTGTAAAAGTTCACCGCTTCTTTAGAATAAATCTTTACTCAATCCTTTCCAAATAAGGCAACAATCACTGATATTTCGGAGTTTTCCAATAAAAAAATTACGAAATTAGACTTTTGCTCTCATATTTTGCACATTTCTTAATAAATGCTAGTTTAACCTGCACACAGCTAAAGTCTAATCATCTGCCGATATTTCCTCTAAATTTGAAGCTATGATTCAAAAAGATAAATTGACGGCGGGTCCTCAAAGACGATTATTATGTAGTCACAAAAATGTTGCCTCTGTAGGAAGACGGAATTTCTCGGGGTTGATGTAGACGACAGATCAGAATTATTTGTGATTGCCGACGTCGACAGACCTATATTCAGATTCTCGCAGACATATGTTTATTTTTGGTGTCGTATTTTTTCAATAACACATAAAAAAAAATAGATAGAAATATTAGCTGACATTCCTATTTTTCAAATGGTGTGTTTTGAAAAAATATTTTAAGGGATTTTAATAAAAGGAAAGGTCGATTTTGCGAAGCTATCTATGGCGGGACATGAAACAGGACCCTTAAGGCTTTTGACACTGCAATGAATTCAGATCGGTGGGTCAATGCATCTCGATCATTTTCTTTCTTAAATAGTACAAAGTCTCTTGAAACCAAATGGGTGAACATCGGAGTTGTTGTTTTTCAAATACTCTCAAACCAAGAAAAAACAGCCGCAACCGGTTGTACATTTTTCATTTTTCGATGTAGGTAAGGGACACTTATAGCAAAGTCTAAAACCACTTAGAAAAAAGTCAATTCTTTAAAAGCCAATTTGTTTTTGAAGAATTATTTGTCATTCAAATTTTGATGTTTCTTCGCAAGCGTATATCTGATGTTACCTTTTTTTCGTACGAAGTCAATGTATGAGGGTAATATTGTGGCTTGATGTTCTTATTTGTTCCGTTGTATTCATCTTGTTGACAGCTTTAAACGATTTTCAAAAGATTTGTGCAAAACTGGATCTGCTACGTAAAGACCCTGGAACCAGGGAATTACCTAAAACTTATATGTTACCCGTCATGGGAAAAGATACCTTTTGGGAACTCCGTAAATTAATTAAGTGACCCGTCACGCGTACAGGCACCATCTGAAAAGTCCGTAAATTAAATATGTGACCCGTCAAGCGTAAGGGACCATCTAGGAACTCCGTAAAATAAACATTTGAAAAAGAAAATGGTTCTACAGTTAACAACATCGTGAAATTGACAAGGTGAATGCTTTTGGAATTATTTGGGAATAAAATTGAATGAGTGTGAGGAGCGAGTTTTGAGTGAATTCAATGGGAGATAATCCTATATCGCAAAGTGATGAACAAAATTAGCTATATTGATTACCTCCCTTCAATAAAAATGCATTCAAGTTCTATACATAGCTTCCTATTTCTTCAAGAACCTATGAGACGCTAACGATTTGAATTATGTAAGTGAAATCGCAATTTCTCTCTATCAAAATTCATTTTGAATGACGTTTTTGATTCTAATTTTTTAAAGGATTTGAGCGTTTTTTAATGGTTTGAGTGAATGCTTGGAATGAATGATTGGAGCGCTGAGTGAGCGATTTAGAATGGTTTTGATTGAGATGAATGTTAATTTCACGGTGTTTTAACTGTAGTACAAGCCAACCAGTGGCCGCATTTCAAAAATCCTTTCACATGACGATTGGATGAATGGTTTAGTTGAACGTAGTATTGTCATTTTAGATTAAGAATATTTACAAATAGAGAAAGGTTTCGACCCTAGTCGGCAGACTACGGTCAATAGGTCTAAGCATTCAGTACTGGCCGGATTGTTCCCTTTTCCGTGGCGGGTCACAATACTGTTTACAGATAGAATCGAATACAGCAGACGTAAAAAGGGGCCATCCTCGAAGATCTTAAATAGAGGTTCTTTTCCTCACCCGGAACAAAATAATCGATACTGAGCTACCTCCCTTCCATTTTATTAAAAGAAAATCACTCATTCAATTCCATTCCAAAATCATTCAAAAAATCATTTACCATGTCAATCATCGCGAGGATCTTAGCCGAAATATCTTGCCAGAGCCACGAAAGATTGATTGATTGAATGTAGCTTTATGCCGCGCTTTCAACATTTTTTAAGTTATTCGCAGCGGCTGGAGTACCTAACAATGGATTCCTGGCATTTCTCTCACCAGTACAGCCATCACATCCTTTCCTAGCCCTATGCTACTATCTCACATAGGTCTACGATTGTCAACCCATTGGTGAGAGACAAATAGTCGGAAAGAATGAGTGCCGCCGTCAGGGATCGAACCCGTAACCGCTAGATTGCTAGTTCGACGCGCTACCAACTGCCCTATGACCGCGGCTAGAATCACGACGGAATAGGAATCCCTCTATCCCCTGTCCCGTTAGTCTCGCGTAGATGCTGAGCAAAAAACATATACAGAAATATCGACGGGTCAATGAAGATTCAGAAAACGTAATAAATATGATGCGTTTTGGACAATGCAAGAATGTGCAGCTTTCGTATTCTGATCATGTTCGACACTTTCGCACTTTCTTGGTGATCCACAACGCGTACTTTGTTTCGTATTTCTTCTCAATAATTGTGAACCGTTTTGCGAAATGTACAATCTGAGATGTTCGTAAAGTATCGAGCCTTGTCAGACTGCGCGATTCGCGCAGACTGTCAAGACCCGAAACTTTTCAAAAATAACACATTTTCTGAATCTAAAATAATAATTCTACCTTAATATGTAATTATTCTCAAAATCCTTATTCTTGGTGATCTATTCTGGCTCCGATCATTTTCTCCAATGCTAATTTTATGGAGTTTCAAGATAGCCCTTTACACCTTACTGGTCAAATAATTCTCAAAGAAATTTGTTTAGAATTTGCCTTACCTGAAATATGGCCGTCAGAAAAATAAAATCCGTGCATCAGAGCTTATCGCTAGATGAAAGAATGATGTCGTGTTTATCTTCTTTATAAATCGTGATTTGAAATAACATCTAAGGTATAAATGTGTAATGCAGCTTTTTTAGATCGGCTGATTTAAGTAATCCGAGAAATTGCGATGAAGTGCCGTTTCAGAACTATGCATTTCGCTGCTACAGTCTTTAAATGCAATTTTCAACAGAAAGATTGTGCCTTTATATAAATACGCATTGGTTTCATATCATTCAAAACGAATTATAAAAATGAACAAAGTCCGGTTTTTACAACTCGAGGTTTCATTGCAAGACTGTTCTAAGTGGCGTACATTGTATAGACACCTTTTTGCACTGAACCCTTAAAATGTCAAATTTCAACTAATAATATCGTGAAATTGACTGTTACTCCTATCAAAACCTTTCCCTTACGCTCGCTCAGCTCCCATACAGTTTGTGTTTTTGTCATCCTCAAGACAGGAAAGGGCTTATAAAAAAAGTCCAACCGGGGTATTCGAAAACGCGGGAAAAGTGGTATAGCCATGAGTAGGGGTGGAATGAACTGAAATTTAACAAGCGTGAGGTAACGGTACTTAATTACAAATATAATCACCTGTATACTGATACAGTGAAGAAACTCATCAAGTAAAATACTTTTTTCTCCCAATCGATATTCAATGCTTTTTGTCGTTCTAATTTTAGTTTCTTCATGATGAAATCGGTTTCGAAAGCATGTTACTTTTACACTTTGAAATATGACGTTTACAGGTGTAGTTCAAAGGTTTGCACGCAATTGTAAAAATTCCAGTAGTTTTGTGCTTCTGTGATCATTCAGTATAGTGAAAAGACCGTGACAGCAAAAAAATTGTTGGTCCCAATTTCTCTATATTAAACTCATCGAAAGTCTGTTTATAAACATTCAGATAGCATGGTTTACCTATAGTACGTCTAAGTTCCAACTCTACGAACAAAAATAATCCTAAATGTAGTACGGATACCTTCACTTCGATGAGATTTAGTTAAATTCTTGAAACGTGATCAAGATTTTCATTACAGCATATGATTTTAATATGACCATTAGAGAAAAAGGAAAGGTCAAATTATGACATCGATCTCAACATGTGACCTTGGTATTTTAATTCTAGTGGAAAGTAATTTTACCTCATAAACTTACACACGTATGAAAAACATAAAATGAAATTATGTAGGTGTGTTCAAGAAATACAGAGAAGGTGAACATTTGATCTTTGGCTTCTATAAATCGAATACGGTATTGTGACTTGTGATTATAATACATTTGTATGCAATCGCCGAGTCACAATAGCGAATTCTACTTATATCTGTAAGCTTGACTGTTTATATATAATAACAGACATACAGTTAACATCATTGTGAAATTGACACCCATCTCAATCATACCCATTCAAAATCACTCGCTCAACGCTCGAATCATGCGTTCCTGACACTCACTTAAACCATTCAAAAACGCTCCAAAATCACTAAAAAGATAAAAGGCATGGTCCCATTGCCAAACGGAACCAAACCACATGCTTCACGGACACGAATGACGAACGGAAAAATTGGACGCGTGAAGTATGTAGCCGGATGTTGAGTGGAAGTTCATCGGAAGCCCCGCGATAAGAGCGGATGGCAGATCAGAAGGGGTTACCGGGTGTAATTATGACGTATACTTATGGCGGAAAGAGCAGATGCATAAAGCATTGGACGTCTGCTCAGCGTATACATAGCAAAGACAAAACGGGTACAGCGCGGATCATCAAGTGGCATGTGTTGCATACGTTTTCATACTAAAATGTCCGTGTTACTTCCCCTTTATATTCTTTTCAAATACTTAATACACCCGCCCTCTGTTCGTTTTCACCCAAAGTGTTTAAGATGTTCGAGGATGCCTAACGGATGGATTGAGGTTGCAGCGTTTGTTCCTCGAACAGTTTCGCATTTGCATCGTAAATAGCGGGAAGTTTATCCTCTCTTCAGGTTTTGTGCAACTCAAAACTTTATCACAATGGACAGACGCTCGACGGACAGAGCGTATTCAAAACGTATGTACAGGGTTAGAAACAGATGCAAAGCGCCTTTACAACGGTTGTAAGGAAATTCATACGTTTTATATCCCCGTAAGTGCTCGGGACCGGGCCTTCAGATCAACAACTACATTCAAAATAAGTATAGCTAGAAAAAATGGTTACTTTACGTAATTGATAATTGAAATTATGTTCATCCGACAGGTTCTTGAAGAAAAGGGAAGCTATTTAGACAACTTATATCCATGTTTTATTTAAAAAAAAGGTAAAAAATATTGCTAATTGTGTTCATCCTGAATAAAATTAGTGACAATGGATTACCTGCCTTTAATTTCACCCAAAACTCACTCGACACACTCTCTCAATTTCATTCCTAAATCATTCAAAATTTATTCCAAAATCGTTCACCTTGTCAATTTTACGATGAAGTTAACTGTCGACATATTCTATTCTACTGGTTGGTTCAATTTGATTCGCCTTTAAGGCCCAGAAGAATGGGGTTTAGTGTGTTGTATTGAAATTGTGTAAACTGTATATTGATATACATTCCTAATAAGAGAAAGTACTTGCTAAATAATGCAGACTGAGCATTGTAATCTGACTGAAATTGACATTCCAAATCGTAAAAATGCGCTACGTAATCGGTCAAAACGATCACCATTAGATTCAAATCGAAATGATCATATACAATTAAAAACATCGTGAAATTGACAAGGTGTATAATTTGGGAATGATTTAGGAATGAAATCGAATGAGTGTTTGGAGCGAGTTTTGAGAGAATTTAAAAAGGAGATAAACCTATATCGAAAATTTTTTTCTGGATGAACATAATAAGCGATATTTATTACCTCTCTTTAATTGATGTGCATATATGTTCTATAAATAGCGTCCTATTTCTTCAAAATCTAATCAGACGCTTACAATTTAAATTAATTCAGCGAAATCCCGAAATTTTTTCCCAGCTATTTCCATTTTAAAAGAAGTTTATGTTATATGTTTTTCAATGAGTTTGGAGCGTTTTTGAATGGTTTCAGTGAGTGTTTGTAATAAATGAATGGAGCGCTGAGTGAGCGATTTAGAACGGCTTTGATTGAGATGAATTTCAATTTGACGATGTCAAAATAAAATATCGCTTATTTCGTCAAATGATTTTTTCCCCTTTAACTTCAATTAAAGTCAGTCAGTCCTATCATTCCAAAATCATTCACGAAGATGTTTAGGCCTACAGTACGCGTGATGGGACTATCGAATAAAGGTAAATGTAAACTTATCATCACTGTATTCTATCTTAACCCTTGGTAAAGGGTGCGTTATCTTTGAGCTTGCATAATAATAAACCATCGGAAATGTACCAAAATTTTACCTTAAGATTGAATTATGTACTCAACGCGAAAAGATCAGTGAACAGTTTTCAATGAATTAAATAAAGCTGAAAAAAAATATTTTTTACATTTCTTTTTCATTTTTCATTTTCACTTTGGTGTAATTTCCATTTAATCAAAAGGAAAATTTGCGATAATTATGCTATAAATTGTGAGACTAACATTTTCTTGGTAGAAAAACAAGAGGACCATTGGCCCTTAAGCGCTCACTTGAGGAATTTAGTTGACAAAGGTGACAAAGTGCCAAAACTACTAATTTGAAATTCCTGACTGGCTCAACAAAAGATATCAGGAAGACAAACAATCCGATTACAATTTTAGATATTTGAGTCAAATATGTTGCCTCTAAAGTACTAAAAAATCAAGATTTGAAGACGTGTCCTAGTTTTTGACCCACTTTCGAACTGGTGTATGATTTCAAGATAAACATTCCGACTGAGTTGCAATATGTATACTCCAGATATGTTTCTTCTAGAGTGCTAAAAAGGTTTACCTCAATTTGACCCATTGACCTCATTTTTTTACCCAATTTGACCATTTTTTGAACTTGACTGATGTTTCATGGAGGCAAACATTCTGATTAAGTTTCAAGAGATTCGAGTAAAAAATGTTGCCTTTAGAATGAACATAAGGTTTTTCTAAGATTTGACCCCTTGACCTCAATTTCAGACTTGACCTATATTTCATGCAGACAAATACTCTAACATAGCTTCAAGATATTATTGTCTCTGGAGTGAACACAAGGTTTCTATATTTTAACCCCTTGATCCCATTTTTTTACCCTATTGACCCAATTTCTAACTTGACTGAGATTTGATGGAGACAAAAACTCTTTACAAGTTTCAAGATATCTTTGCCAGAAATAGGGCCTCTTGAGTGCATAAAATGTTTTTTCATAAGATTTGACCAATTGATCCAATTTCTGGCCTCTCTTAAGCCAATTTTAACTTGACCAAGATTTCATCGAAACCAACATTCTAAACCTAGTTCCTAAACATTTGAACATAAAATGTTGCACCTAGAGTGCACACAAGGTTTTTACTACGATTTGACCCCTTTTCCAAATTTTTGACTCCACTTGAGCCAATTTTGAACTTGAAATAGATTTCAAGGAAACAAAAATTCTGACTAAGTTTCAAGACATTTGAGTCAAAAATGAGGTCTCTAGGGTTAACACAAGGTTTTTTCAGAGATTTCATGTTTTACCACTCTTGACCCAATTTTAAACTTGACAAAGATTTGATAGAGACAAATACTCTTACCAAGATTTAAGACATTTGTGCTAAATGTAGCTTCAGGATTGCACACAAAGCATTGCCTAGATTTGACCCGTTGACCCCATTTTAGACCAAACTTGACCCAATTTCGAAATCTACCCAGATTTGACGAAGAAAAACATTCTAACCAAGTTTCAGGATATTTGAGAAAAAAATGTGGCCTTCTGAGTGCACACAAGGTAAAGGTTGACGACGGACGATGGACGACGGATGATGGACGCCGGAGAGCACCCGATTACAATAGCTCTCATTGAGCACTTCCTTTTAAGGTGCGCTAAAAATGAATCGGATGAAAAGGGGTTTTAGTTCATCTGATTTATAATTCATAATCTAGTGATTTCTCAGGGTTTGAGAGTGGGTGGGGCATTCCTTTAATGCGTTATCGTGTTTAGAGATGCAACTTGCCTGGTAGAAGATTAGTTTGGATTGAATTACTGCTCAATTCAGCTCAAACTCTTTTCAAACTTTTGCTTTTTTTGTATTGTTTGACGTTTGTATTGATACCAAAACGCATACATTAACCAAAAAGCCTGAGCAGACCTACTTTTCACGGAATAGAAAAAAAATATTTTACAATTTTTGAGCGGTTTATTGTCTGCCCTGTGTTCAGTATATGAAAAAAAAATGCAAACTACTGTAATTTATTCCCGCTTTGCCTGTGCAGTGTCGTGCAAACCAAGGTATAATTTGGCAAAAGTTTGCCACGTTTTTTATTATCATGAACGCATGGCTGGTCAATGTACGTAAAGACACTATGAAATGCTCAACAAACCTGTATGCATCAGGCCAGTGAGCTTAAGTCTCCCTTTAAAAAATCGTTTCTACCCATAGGGAAAATCGAAAACATGGCTGAAATGAAAATATTTGTAAACGTATCTTTTGGTGTATATATCGGGACGGAAGGGCACGTAAAACCATACTTTTTTTTGCATTGGACACCAAGAGAATTTGCTTTTTTGTCGAGACGCTTGCGTTAGGCTAGACATACTTGTCACTTTGAAAGGTTTTGATTCTGCTTCCTGGAAAGTTCACCAGAACTCGCGTCGAAAGCGAGGGCCCATGAAAGAACCAAGATCGAGAGGGAGTAATCTTAATTGTAAAAAAAATGTTTCCCAATCGATGTAAAATAGAGTTAAACCCAAACTTTGGAATGTCTGTGCATTTGTGCGCCATTAAATTATTGCGCTTGTCCGTACGACTTTGTCCTAAAAATAACCCCTACATTGAAGGATTTCGAAATATACTGAACCACAAAAGAAACGTCGCACTAGAGCATTTTTATTTTACAGATGAAATATTTTGTTTGTAGTGTTAATTTCTCATTTTTTTTTTATTTTTTTTTTTACAAAAGCGACGTTAAACACCAATCATGGCAATAGTTGAGATAACAGCGATACGTTTCTCTTTGTCGAGCTTAAAACATAGGACCTGAAATTGTGGCCAAACCAATCTTTCTCAAATTGAGGCAGTGGTTGGTGATGTGTTCTCTGAATAGATGTGTTTGTGTAAAGATATGATTTGGAGATCATTTTGTTGCTTTGTCGGAGACTTATTCCAAAGATATTTGTCGAAAAACTTATTTTCTTTGAAAATCTGGTGTTTCATTTCAACTTGCCAATAGGGATTGTCTGTGTAATTAAAACGTTCTAAAGATTAATGTCTATAATTGAAATCCGTCACAAAAGTATGGTTGATTCTTGTGGAAGAATTCTTTTATCCCATTTTTCTTTAATTCGGAAAAGAACCTTGGAGGCTTTATCATGGTGATTAACAGCCGATACAATTTTGGCTGTTTTATCACCTACTCACGAAATTAGGAAACATTCGATTTTTGCAAAATTCCTTTGGTTAGTCTTCCCATCAATAGCATGGAGTACTAACGCTATGCAAAACCTATTTTAACAGCAAAACACAGAATTGAACTAAAGCTATTTTTCACTTAACTTCAAGTCAAATTGAAATTATTGTCATCAAAGAACACCAAATGTTTCCTAATTTTCCCCTTTTCAATGGGTCTGAATAATGCGACGTTTCTTTTGTGGTTCATAATAATTTGTTACAATGACTTCGCCATAAATAGATTTTCGATGTGAAGTGTTTGCATGGCTCAAAAGTTAGGGTCACAACTCAAGGTCAATCATTATATTTGCGGACTCGATACAATTTATCTTGAGTTCATGATTTTGTTTTACTTTGTTCGATTCTTAAATCTATGGCGTCAATTCACAGTCAAGGAAAACTATCGGGCTACATGTTACCACATGAATTAATTATAAGTCGGGGGACCGGCACAATACTATTGTAAGTGCCTATATATCAACAGGCACTCTCAATAGTGTTGTGCTGACCATTCGAAGTTTACCCTTTACATGTATCATATTGTTTTACGGGCGCGGTAGATCTCGAGGTTGGTTAAAAAGAGTTAAATATTAACCTCAGATAGCAAACCCATATAGCTACATACATGGTGTGACATAATGTCATGCCGCCAATGCTTTCCGAGTTAACGTACTAATGAGATATCACCTGTTTGCCTGGATTCTTAGGAAACACCCCAATTATCCGACAATATAATTTTATGTTTTTGATAACCTGGATACTTGATCTAGTTTATCGCCAGCACGTGGGTCGGTAGGGTTAACATGATATTTTGAATGAAAGTCTGTTACTTGGTAACCTTGGTCAGATGACCTTGGCCAAGCTCTCGTATATAAAGAGATGAAGCCACCAAGCGCGGGGAGAGAGGAGTTAAGAGTTAGGAGTTAGGAGTTGGTAGATAGAGTATAAAGTTAGATCACAGTCGTCATGGAAGCTGACGTAAATTTAGAGTTAGAACTTTTATTGTAAATTTGAAATTGGTGAATTGATGTTTATTAAATTTAGTTAAACATAAACTATGACTTTATTTAATTACACAACGCGATAGTATCACAGATTTGTTTGGTGCCGTGACCAGGATTGGATGAAATTTTGATAAAATTTCGACCAAAAAAACGAACTTGGGTTATTTTGATGTGTCAACGGTTGCGGATATTACGAAGAAGTTCTTGGACAATTATAGACAAACTCATTTTTTTGAAAATTTGTGCTGTGCTGATCTGTGCTCTGAGAAAAATGATTGGACATATTGGAAATTCTGAAACCGTAAGTTGTCTACTCTGCTTGTATTTTTGAAAATAATTGGCAGAACAAAAACCTATGCCTCATGATGAAAATGACCAAATTGAAGCTTTTATTTCATTTCAAGTATTTTCTTTGGGGAAATCACGCTGCATTAAAGTTCAGTCTGGTTTTGAAAATTGGTGATAATTTTATTCTTGCAAACTTTTTGTATGGTCAGATGTATGATTGGTCTATAGGTCTTGGTCAAATAATGATTTCATATCATCGTTTAAATTCCATAGTGAATTGGTCTCAAGTTTGACAGTTAAGTATGGATTTTTCTATAAATAAATGCTTAGACTGTTCTTCGGAATTTCTTACAAAATTGAGGTTACATTTTCTGATGACATGGCATACTAAATTTTGGGTAAATAAAATCAATCTTAGGAAGCGTGAAGTTTTACCTGAAATGACCTTTAGATCACGCAGTGGGTTCGTGTACATTGGATGATCTTCGGGTTATGACTCATTAGACCGAAATACTGTATCATGGGACTATCCTGTGATTTGGTTGATAGGTCATCTCTTTATTTGGCAAGGTCATGTGGTCTTATGATTACAGGCTACGAAAACAATTCAAAGTTAAGGTCATATAAGAAGTTTGGTGAATCTTGCTGGTCGCAATATTGTATTATGGTTTTGACTTTCACTTTGATTTAAAGGTCGACTTTTCTTTATTTGGCAAGGACGTTTGATTTTTAAGTTCTATGCAAATGACGTTTCAATTTGATAAGGTTAAGGTTGTTTGGTCTTGTAATTAAACTTTGGTTACCTTTCTTGCGTTAGAGCATTATATTTTTAGTCAAAGTCATGGTCATTTTAATTTGAAGAACAGAACAAATGAGGTCTAAATTTTGGACAGTATGATAGTCAGGTTAATTGTTAGAAAACAACAGGTGTTGGTTGAGAACCTGACATTCTTATCTTTGATATTATGGCAGGGTCTATTGTAATTAGAATGATATTTTCAGAGAAATTGATTAGACATTTGGGTAAATGACAATTTGTTGGTAGGTTGGATCAGGAGTAATTACTGATTTTTTTCTGGTTGTAGTGTTGTGTTTTATTTGTACGATATATCTCTTTTATGTCCGAAAATAGCTTATAAGTGGCTTGGACTTGTGTTTATTGTCAATTATTGTTTTACCTTCGTGGGTAGGTATGGATAACCTTCGTTTTGAGATAAGGTGCATTTAATGATGAGACAAGAAACTCTGTTAATGAGGTCTCTGAATGTGTTTTAGAGAATTGTTTGTAAGATGAGGAAAAAGATAAGTAGTCTTGATTTTGTAACAGGTGTACCCATAAAGTCCGGATGAGGACATGTTTATGGATGATTAACATGAAAATGTTTTGGCAGAAGGTTGTTGGATTTTTTGTTATCTGATTATGTAAATGGCTTTTGTAACGAGCTTGAACTTGGTCATATCACAAAGGTAGATCTTGCAGTTACGAAGATAAACATATTGGATGAATGTAATGAATCTAATTGCCAAATTATTTTCATAAGATATTTAGAGTTAGACAAATAGATGACGGTACCAATGAACTTTGGGACTCTATGCGTAAAAGTTGTGTAGGAATAAACTACCAGCCGTATCTGTGTCAACCGATGTCTGAATAGCAGTGGGATACTCGTAAATGTCGAGGCAGCTGAGATGATCAGACAAGACGTTTGTAAATAAGTAAAAATAGACTGTACACAAATGTATTCAGTATTTATCCAATTATATAATCCTGTAGTAAAAGAGAGAAGTCAAACAGATTACATATATGTTGAGAATGAGACGATTAGACCATGCTGTGGTGTCTGCTTATGAAAAAAAAGGCGAGACGAGTATTATGGGTGTTAAAACGACTCTTGAAGGAAAATATGATACGACGAAATAATGGGTATACGATAAACCAATGAACGAACGACTCATAATTTATGGTACAACGATGAAAAATGGTGATTGTAATATGGTACTACGACAAACTAACAACGATTGGTGTATTGTACGACGACTGATGTGTTACAAAAAATACCGTTAAAAGACTCTGGACAATTAATGTTTTTGACAAATACATGCATATTACAAAATTCTTATACATAAGAACTGATGTTTCATTTTAAGGTTTGGTGCAGAGATATGTATTTATTATTACTTTATCATTCTTTGAAAGAAATTTATAAATTACCATTTATTGTAATTGGAAAAGTTTTGAAACTGCAGAAAAATCAATATCAAATCCATAGAGTTCATGTGTTCCCTGTTAGTCTGAGCCGAATGTGCCTGATCAACATGTTCATCTCAGAACAAGGAATACTAAATTGCATTTATTTAAATTGGTGAACTGTTTCAAAGATCTTTATTTGTTTCATAAAGTTTCAATTGTAGAAATATAGATTTTGTTGTAAAACATTTCAAAGATGAAATGTTTTAAAGAAGAGGGAAAGGTATGTGACATAATGTCATGCCGCCAATGCTTTCCGAGTTAACGTACTAATGAGATATCACCTGTTTGCCTGGATTCTTAGGAAACACCCCAATTATCCGACAATATAATTTTATGTTTTTGATAACCTGGATACTTGATCTAGTTTATCGCCAGCACGTGGGGCGGTAGGGTTAACATGATATTTTGAATGAAAGTCTGTTACTTGGTAACCTTGGTCAGATGACCTTGGCCAAGCTCTCGTATATAAAGAGATGAAGCCACCAAGCGCGGGGAGAGAAGAGTTAGGAGTTAGGAGTTGGTAGATAGAGTATAAAGTTAGATCACAGTCGTCATGGAAGCTGACGTAAATTTAGAGTTAGAACTTTTATTGTAGATTTGAAATTGGTGAATTGATGTTTATTAAATTTAGTTAAACATAAACTATGACTTTATTTAATTACACAACGCGATAGTATCACAGATTGTCGCCGCTGGGACATTGCATGGTCAACTGCTTGTTACATGTACCTTTATCGCACCATCTTGCAACAAATGCACCGTCTCCACCGAAGACCGGGTGACGGTCTACAGTAGAACAATTCGGAATAGGAAAAATGACATCGGATGTAAAATTAGTAATTCTGGCTCATTCTTTAGGTAATTCGGTTTCTGGTGGTACTTCGGTTAATACGCTTGAAAAAACACATTTTGTATATGCTTTCTGATCGTCAGTGGACATGCCGTAAGCATATTATAAATTGATGAAAAACGCAGTATAACACTGCCTACTGTCATCAAACAATGGTATGTCCACTTTTTATTCGTTTGTTGATTTAATTTTATGCAACATCAGCTTTAGCGGGATGGCTGATATTTTTGACGTTGTGTTAACCCCCGTGCGGAATGACGCGCTTTTAAGGCTGCGCCCGTTTTGTTCCCCATGTCTATTCAGTAGATCGCCGAGTGTTCTCGATAAGAGTAAAACTTGTTGACTACCCTCACGGGACTGCCCGATTATCCTTTTATTGCAGTTCGATCGAAAAACCGACATCTTAAGGATTTTTTCCAACATCGTGCAGTCTTAATGATTATGTGAGACAAAAAAAAAAAACAAATGAGTTTAGACTTAGACGTCGTACTGCATCCGTTGCAAATGCTAACCCAGAATTAATCGTTTGGTAGCTATTTGCCCTTTTTTAAGTTTGAAAATTTATTTTAAACATTTGAAGGCTTAGATAAAAATACAATGCACGAAGACAGTTAGTTATACATGTAATATTCTTGTTATGATAGTTATGATAGTAACGATACTCTAAAATATTTTCAAAGCAGAAATAAAGTTGAAGTTTCTTTAAATATATTACTTGGAAGCCAAATGCAGGCATTGAAAATTGATAGCATGTCGACAAGAGGACAAAATATGCAGTGGAATTTTAATAATGCTTATGATAGTTATGATAGTAACGATACTCTTAAATATTTTCAAAGCAGAAATAAAGTTGATGTTTCTTTAAATATCTTACTTGGAAGCCAAATGCAGGCATTGAAAGATGATAGCATGTCGACAAGAGGACGAAATATGCAGTGGAATTTTAATAATGCTTAACAGTCTATGAAATGCGTTTGTGTCATTTAGTAAGTATTACATAGTTAGAACATACATTAGTATGATACTTTTTTAGGAAGATTGAAATGAAGCTTCTAGTGGATCACAAAAACACATGTTAGGTGGTGACAATAAGGAATGAAGTATGATTTATCAGTTCTGTTATACCGTCGCAAAAGACAGTGACGGTATTCTTTCAGGTACCCAACCTTTTATTCATATATGAATCTAAACATGGAGTTTGACAGTCTTTCTTCGATAATTTTGTCAAACCGTTCAGCTTGACCAACAGTAAAATGGTTCTTCCAATCACCTATTTCTCCTTTTCGATACATGAAATATTTTTCGTTTTTATCTTTTGGCGGAAAGGGAAGTTTATTGGGATCAACCATTTTCTTTATGTTGGCGATAGAACATTCTTCAACTATAGCTTCCAATTCTTCTTTTGTCTTCGTAACACCAATGTGTTCAGCGATAGATTTTAATGTTTCAACGGGTTTCGTTTTGAGTTCTTCAAAATAGAAATGTTTTATATCAAATATGTTGTCTTTTAAAGCTTTTTGCCAATTTTCAAGATAATCAAATATGTTTCCGAAGAAAACTTCACCACAAATAAATGCTTCAAAATGTTCGTCCCAAGCCTTTGAATAATTCAGTAGCGGGTCCTTGGTATAGTGATGGTATGCCGATACAAGTACGTCTTTCGGATTACGCAACATCAAAACTATCTTTCCACGTTTTTCCACGTGCTCCTTTGGCATTCTGCTTGGCCATAAATGCGTAAATAGTACTCTAGGAGGTGGCATGGCTGCTAAAAATTCTGGTTTACGCATATCGATTATTGAAGGCTTTGATAAAATATCTTCACCTTTGTCTGTGCGAAGTAAACATCGAATTATCGTCTCGGTCCAGTGGCTGCCGGATTTAGGATAGGCACATATTAACACATCGCCATCTTTATACTTCATATCTTTTATATTTCTGACATTCTGCTCTGGATTTGGAACAAAGCTCTTTGGCATTTTGATCTCTTCGTATCGGCTTAAATACATCTTCTCTGTGTTCAGTAGAAGAGAGATGAACTGAAATCGGTCAGAAGAAAGTTATTTTACATAGTTACAGTTAGTAACATCGTGAAATTGACAATCATCTCAACCAAAACCATTCTTAATCACTCACTCAGCGCTCCATTCATTCTTTCCAAACACTCACTCAAATCGGTCAAATGCGCCTAAAATTATCAAAAACAAATACAACCAACAACTACATCGAAAATAAATATAAATAGAAAAATCGCAATTTCATTGACAAAATTGAAATTGAAAGCGTCTGATAAGTTTCTTGAAGAACTTCTATGCATATTTTATTAAAGGGAGGTATTAAATATCGCTTAGTTTGTTCATCCTGAGCAAAACTTGCGATATTGGTTACCTCCCATTAAATTCACTCAAAAACTAGCTTCAAACATCCATTCAATTTCATTTCAAAATTATTCCAAAACCATTCATCTTGTCAATTCCACGATGTTGTTAACTGTACACGGCTATGACTGCTCAAAGAAATATATTGGATGCATAATACGTCATGAAACTTTTGTTTGAGACACGCTATCGATCAATTTCTAAAACCGCGTAACTACTTTTTGAATAAAGCGGTGGTTTCGAGGTTGAAGAATTAAACCGACGATGTGTTTGATTTTTTTTCCGAAGTTAATGACCTTTCCCCTGTAAATATGGTTAAGATTTGCTCGTCTCAAACAAAATCGAGAGACAAATTAGTTTTCTCACTTTAAGAACAGCTTTGAGATTTTTTGCTTCCAAAAGAAATCCCTAGACGACTTGCGTTTTGGGTGACGTCATCAATACGTCATTTCAAGAGTAATCTTAAAGTACTAGTTCAGTCCAAAAAAATATTTTTTGTTTAATACGAATTCACGTTAAAATGTGTTTACACAACACAATGCGCCTATCTGCATAGTCAAATTATTTTCCGCTTGGGAGTAATCCGGCTGTAAAAATCGATATTTTACCTGTCAAGATACTCGCTTCCGTTATCGTAGCCTGTTAATACACTTTGACCCCGTGACGTCACGACCCGGAGTCTCGATAGAATATCGAATAGAAATGGAGAGTAAATGGAATAGTCTAGACGACATTTTCGATCTTTTTTCGCCGTGTTCATCCTCGGATGGTTCCAATGATTAAGGAAGACAAAAGTACATAGACGAGGACATCTAGTCGAATCAATTAGAGCCGTATTTATAGGACCGCAAACAAGAACATTTCGGGAAGAAACTGGTGGCGAAAGGAGGCTGGTGAGAAATTAATTTTATTTGAATGAATTAGTATTTTGAGAAAAAGAAATCATCCAAAAATTCACAAAGTTATTGATGTATATTATTGACTACAACATCAGTTGTATTTACGGTGATTTTACAGTGTTCACGCCGATCTTTTTTATTGTAAGTTAACTATTTTTTTACTTAAAGAAATACACAAATGCCGTGATCTTTATGACCGAGACAAAATGACTATTTTATTCAAAACACACAATAAAGCATTTATTTAGTAAATGGTGTAAGAAGTCGATGCAGAATTCCGTGAAATGCCTTTGTTATGAATTTGAGTTTTCAAACTAAAGCCAACTTTTGCAAAGCGGACTAATTTTCTAAACTAGAGAGTAATGAACACTCCTAAAACTTTGATTTTCTCCGGCCCAAAAGCCCCGTCCCCGCGTTTTTTGCGTAAAAATTCAAGGTTTGGTACGAAACACGCACAATTCTTCCACGTCGCCTATAGGAACTACATATAAACACGCAAAAAATCGACAAGAAAAAATATGCGTAGATTCTAATATACGTAAAAGCAGAAAACCAAGAAAGGGTTCTTGAACATTTTTGCGCATCCGTTAACGAGAAAACCCTTCGTATGTGTTTTTGCGTAAACACTAAGAGGATGCATAGAGATTTTACGCAGAAATTCCGAGGGTGGGGCTTTTGCGCTCGAGCACAGAAAATCCAAATCGGGAACAGTTCATTCCTGAACTAGCGCTACCTACAACTGCAGTGGTGTGTCCAGATGGGGTTCGGGTCTAAAGAAACTCGATAGCATAATTATTTTATTTTCAAGCAAAAATTCAACCGAAATTGTGTTACACAAGGTAAACGAACCTACGTTCAAACTTAAAATCAATTGTGCAGGTCACACTATACGCAGCTACGGGCAATTTTTCAACAAAATTATCTTTTACGAGACGCAGCAGTGAACATGTATCAAAATATCGTTGCGATATGCGCATGATCACTCGATAGGAAACATTCTGTGAACGTTTTATGCAAATCCGTAATTGATTTGTTTGTTTCAATGGGATTTTACGCTGCTTTCAACAATCTATCAGTTACATAAGGACGGATGGAGTATGTAACAATGGATTTTTGGTAATTCTCACACCAGGTATACCATTACATCCTTTCAAAGCCTCCAGCTGCATATCATACATTTGTCTACAATTATCGACCCATTTATGGAAGACAAATAGTCGGAAAAGATGAATGCCGCTGTCGGGTATCAACTTGTGACCCGGGACCATTTAAATGATTGTCCGAAAAGCTAAAAAGTGCGCTATGACAGCGGTCTGTCCGTAGTTTAAGGAGTTGTGTTAATAAGAATTAGTTGTCCGGATGAACGGACGGAGATGATGCCGATGTACGACAACATTCGATGGTGTACAAAAATGAAATCTCACTTTGCATGTGACAAGCGTGTCGTATTCTTAAGACTGTTTCACGAACGATTTAATCCTGAACGAAGGGCCGGTGTACTAGTAAATAATGTCGGGAAGAAGAAATAAAAGAAATATGTTTTGAATTTTTTAAGTACGTTGGTGATCTTCGAAATTCTTTCGTGACCTTGATTTTTTTTCTGCATGAAAGCAATATATCCCTTCTACTTTGTAGCTGGGGTATAAAGACAGATTTAAAACGTCTTTCGAATCAAAGATAGTATTTTTTCAGGTGTAATTGTTTTAATTACAAAGTAAAGTCATCTGTAAGGGAATTCATATCGAGGGTTCAGCGCAAGACTGTACTAAGTGTAAATACAATGGATATACACCTAGTACAGTCTTGCACTAAGCGTCGATACATTATGATATCGACAGGGACACCAAATAGAAGAATTAGATGTGTCGTAAAGCGGACTAATACCCCCATCCCCTCCTACACACACTCTATAGCGCCAGTTCCATAAGCCGTTTTTCGGACAAAGTTCAATTGCGACCTTGACCTTTGTGACCCAAAACAAGAGTGCCGTTGACACAAGATACGCCGCCAAAAGGATTATCATTAAAACGAAAGGCCCATGTACTGTAATTGATTGATTGAATGGAGTTTAACGCCGCTTTCAACATTTTTCCAGTTATATCGCGGCGGCTGGAGCACCTTACAATGGTTTCCTGGTATTTCTCTCACCAGTAGAACCATCACATCCTTTCCTAGCCTCCAGCTACTATCTCACATAAGTCTTATGATTAGCAACCCATTGGTGAGAGACAAATAGTCGGAAAGAATAAATGCCGCCGTCGGGAATCGAACCCGGGACCTATAGAATGTCAGTCCGACGCGCTACCAACTGCTCTATGACGGCGCCCCCCTTACTGTGATGGTACATCATAAGATTGAAAGGTGAGATTATGCACATGTTCATTAGATGAAGAATAACCTTTGAAAGTATCAACCATATCAATCCGTAAATGGAAAGTTGTTTACTTTCATCTCAAATGAACAATTTGTATTATAAAGAAAATGACAATAAGGCCGCTTTCTTCGTGAAAAATGAGTTACATTCACAAGAAATTTGACACGAGAGCCCCATTTTCAATGAAGCGACGGAAATGCACCAAACTGCAACATGCACAAATTCTGGTGACAAAGAACATTTCGTGACAGTTTCTTTAAAATCACTTCATAAATAAATTAATTGCGTTCACAAGAATATCCCCTTTTCTATGACGCAGCTGAAATTCACCAAACCTCAGTAATAGGCAAAGGTCAGGTGATTGGAAATATTTGCGGCAGTTTCAGCCAAATCAGTCCATAAATGGAGGAGTTGCCTTCACAAGAAATTTTACAAGAAGGTTCCTCTTTCCATGACACGGCTGAAATTTACCAAACAATATGCGCTAGGTCAAGGACAAAAGATTGTAATGTTCGGACACACTGACATCGGGACGGACGGACAGACGGAGATGATGATTCCGATATACGACCACCTTCGGCGGAGTATAAAAATAGGGCCCCTCCTTGGGTCATGGGTAACAACTATGCAAAGTTTCATGATTTAAAGTCACTTGAAAATAGAAGCCGGAAACGAAAAAGGACTAAGGACTGATGAGTAGTTAGGTTGGCAGATCGATAGACAGACGGGGTGAAATCATAATACGCCCCCCCCCCCCCAATCTACTTCGTAGGAGCCATAACAATTTGGCCGGACATGAATGCGTCACAGACCATCAGGGATTAAGGGCTGATAGCTTGAATATTCATGCCATTGAGCGTATCTACAGTATAGGCAGCAGTATGGAGAAAGACCAGAGCAAAAAAATGAGTAAGAAAATGTTTAAAGTTTATGTATTCAGTACAAACAAGAAATGATTGTAAAAGACAAATGCTACAAAACAGCAATATTATCAACCTATTGACCTTGATAGGTAACCTTGACGTCACTTTACATGACCTTTGTATCTAAAGATAATTATCGATGAGATCTATCATTCTGCCAAATATGAGTATTGTATCTTCAATTGCCTTGGCTGAAGTAATTTGTAATTTTAAGTTTCGGGTTAAGTTTTGCAGACAGATGGACAACAGTAAAACAACATGCCCCCTTAGGATCTTATCATTGCGGGGGGGGGGGGGGGGGGGGGGCATAAAATTTAACATGTTAAACGTCTTTGAATACGCACAGTAATAATGGCTTTCTCTTCGTCGAGAATATAAGTGAATTTATGAATGAATGAATGAATGAATGTTTATTTCAAGTAAATACGAGTTTTTAAGTGTCACCTGCAGAAAAATTTCTTCTAAGAAAAATCACGATTGATGAATATGATAAAACAGTTAGACCCCAGCCTGTTAAATACATATTTTCATTCAACCACAATAATTTTGTTTAGTCTGTTGATGGGTCATCCAAGGATCATTCAAGTGAATTTTGTTTAATGCTGTCTCTACCAATAAAATACATACTTTTCATCAAATCACAAATCCAAGAATCACTTAATTGAAATTCGATTGATAATTGATATCCATCATTTGGCTTCTGAGAAAATGATTTTCAAATTTCACACTAAATTACATTTAGAGAAATGACCTCAGCCCATAAAATACATATTTTTCATTTAATCACAAATCTCTTGTAGACTGATAAAGGGTCACACAAGGATCACTTAAATGAAATTTGGTTGATATTATTTGGCTAATTTCGCCTGAGACTCTGTGCATATTTCGTATATCTTCGGAAGATCTCCGAGTTCTCATTCAATAAACCGTTAGAAACATATTTATAAATACGCAATTTAACCAGCGAGTGAGAGCAAGAAAGAATAGCTCAGTTGGTTAAGGTGTATCGCTATCAATCACACATCTATGGGTTCAAGTCTCCGAGGTGCTTTTTTTTTCTTTCTCAGTGTTCATATTTTTTTCGTACCTATTACAAGTTCACTCTTGCGGAATATTTTTTTTGTTGAATTATTAAACGACCACTTTCTTCTGATTCATATCGCGACATCTAAGATGAAAATATTCTTTTATTGTTGTATGAAAGTGAGATATACACTGCACTTATTTATTTTACCACGAGGAAAAGATGTTTCCCAATTTCAGAAAAAAGCAAAATTATCCGATTAAGCCTAGTTTCGAACCTGTAAAAAAAACCGTTGACAAAGTTTCCACAAAGGCACCCTGTATCAGAAGAGCAACATTTGTTGTTGTCATTTTATATATAAAAAGTTAACTAAATATATGAAAAAATATGTCTTCAAAATTACAAGAAAGTGGACAAACCCCGATACACCCTCCGTCTAAAAATAATAATTTTGATTGTAAGACAAAAAAAGACAGTTGAGAGAGAAAATTATACTTTCTCTGACACGGTTTGAACTCGGGTTCTCTTGCATCAGAGACGGATGTCTTAACCACTATACCACAGGTCTGAGTAGAATACAAAGATCCAGTAAACAGTTAAATCTTAATGCTAATTGGTGGAATTGTCCATCATCGGTGATTTTCCGATTTCAATCACGGAATATAAACAGTCTCAGGCGAAATTAGCCAAGGAATATCTATCCATTCGAATCTGAGAAAATGATTTTTAAAGATTTAACTATATAACAAGTTACATATGGATAAATGACCTCTGCACATTAAACACATACTTTTTCTTTTATCATAATATTTTTTGCAGAGTGATGAAAGGTCACCCAAAGAGCATTTCAGAAAAATTTGGATGATATCCATCAGTAAGATTTTCAAAGCTTAAACGATATAGCATATAGAACAAGATGTGTTTGTGAAACAGAAATGCCCCCAAAACAGCATTTTTTTTAGAAATTGACCTTGACAGATGATCTTGATCTTGTCACATGACCTTGACCTAGGTACCAGCAGCTGATTATCACTGAGATCTATAATCATACCAAATATGAGCAATGTTTCTTGAATGGCCTTGAAAATATGGGCAATGTTAAGTTTTGCAGATAGACAGACAGACAATGGTAAAACAATATTCCCCCAATCTTTCTGTGTGTGTGGGGGGGGGGGGGTGTCCTCGCCAAAAATAAACATTCATGTGTACTTTTCTTTTGATCACAATAATTTTTTGTAGACTCAAACTCTAACTGGACATATTGGTGACTTTTAAACAAAACCAAGTTGAAAATTACCATAGAAATAGTTGAAAAGTATAGTTTCATTATTTTTTGCAATTAGCTCTTTTTCTGAATCTAGAATGATAATTGTCATTCTGAATAATAATTTACGAAATGCAAGCTAAGACTGACCAGTGGCAGATCCAGGGGAGGGGGTTCGTGGTTTTAAACGAGCACCCTCTAAACCAATTTTTTTTACATGCAGAATTTCATTTAATCTTCTACGACTCATGACATATTTGTTGTGAACATAAATTTGGTAGACAGTAAAGATCAAGATCAGTCTTCAAAATTGTGCAGTCTGATCTTAGCATACATTGCCTGCCTTCTCCTTTATTTTTTGGAAATTGTTGCATACTCGATATGTCCAGAAGAAAGAAAATTTGTTTAAATAAAATTCAAATTCAGCAAGAAAAGGGTTAAAATTGAAATACTAGCAAAACGAAACTCCCTTTTTAGAAATCCTGGATCTGCCACCGTTGATGTCTACTATCTTGTTTTTAAAATGATTATTTCACAGAGTTCCAAGATGCTCCCTTTTTTCATAATGGGTCACATATCGTTTATTTTTCATAGGAGACATTGCTATAAAGCATATAAACATATAGACAGTTTGCAAGATGGTGCTGGCATTTCATGGGAAAAGAAGTGAGTTGTTCTTCCATCAAGTTTAGTCAGTTAGATTAGACAAACTTGTCCAAACCGTAGTCAGCATACACAGGATTCAAGCATGCTGGGACTGGAACGGATTGAATCAGTTACAATGCTTCCTAACAGTAGTGCTGAATGGGTCTCTCACTTTGACTGCTCACGGGTGGTGGAGCTTAAACCTGTAACTGATAGCCATCCCTGTTCATATGAGCCCTTTCACCAAATTGAAATGTTGTACTCATAGGGACATCAACACAATCTGTAAATTAAAATAACATTTTCATAATCTAACTTTCAATTTACATTTAACAAGAGCACTCCCAGTGGCTTCTGATGTTTTATTTCAGTGAGATATGAAAAATCCAAGTAAAAAAAAAGGGGCATGATTTTTATCTCCGCTGGCCTTCTTGTCATGCTGGTGTGTCTGTAATGTGTCCATCTGTCTGTTGGCGTGTAATTTTTTTCTTTGACAAAGGGCAGATTTTAAATAAAACGGTGTCAAAATAATTCTTTGATCACCCTTTGCCTAAATTGTTAAAGAAAATTTAATTGACCCCCCCCCTCCCCCCCCCCCCTAAAAAAAGGGGTGTGACAGGATGGGGCATTTTTTCACTTTGAAACCTTTATCCTCCCAAACCATCAAGCCTTTTTCTTTGAAACTTAGCCTGGATATTTCTCTAGTAACCCTTTATTTAAATTGTAAAAGAAATTTTGATTGATTCCCAAATAATGCCAGGACAGGGCTTATTTTTCCAATAAAATCTTTATTAATATTTTCAGTCCAAACAATTGGGCAGATTTCAATGTAACTTTGCATGGATGTTCCTTAGGTGCACCTTTACTTAAATTGGTTATGAAATTTTGATGGGCCCAATGGTCCATAAATGTGGGTGTGGCAGGGCAGGGCAAATTTTCACTCTGAAATCTCAAAAAATCTTCTCCTCCCAATCAATTGGACTAATATCATTGAATTTGGAATAAATGCTCCATCAAAGACCATTTACTCTTATTTTCCCAAAAATGTTTTAGAATGTTCTACTTATTTCAATCACCTTTATGTGACTTAAAAGTTGGGTAAAGGGTATGCAGGTTAATTATGAGTATTGTGAAGCAATGTGGGCCAGACCCAGTACATCAATACAAAATGGTTCTAAAGAAACTTCAAAGTGTTGTATTCAGTCAAAGTAAGCATTGTTTAATGAAAGCCTTGGGATTTTAAAGCCAGTGGACCTCTTGTTACAAAAATGCCTCAAGATTTATCCTTCATAGTCTGGTTAGCTCTTGTGATGGTGTACACATTATGTCAAGTTTCAAGAGGATATCTTCAACATCAGAGATAGGACCAATATTGAAGTTAGTCTCAAACACCATCATTGACACCAAGATGATGGCATTAGACTCACTTTTTATTTAAAACAGTTGAGCTAAAATTTCTTATATCCTTTGAACCTATATTTGAGTTTACCTTGCTTGTGCAAGCAATTTTTTTAAACTTGATTCATGTGGCAATGTGGTGCATTTCAAAAAACAAAGACATAGATATTAACACAAAACAATATTGTAGTTTTATTTCAGTTTCTATTTAACAGTAGTTCATGGTGTATTAAAAACTCACATTGCACCTATAGTGCTCTGATGAAACCTTTAGATTCATTATTTTATATCAATTTTATTTTGAGAAACTATAATTCTTTTGATTGATAAGCACAAAACTGTTGGTAAGTAATTTAAAACAATTCCAGAAATGCATTTTATACCGAAAGGTTGAATAATCATTTCAGATCCAGATAATTAACCGTAATCCGCCTGCACAATATGCACAGTCAGACTGGGGTTGACACTTGATGTCCTACGCAGAAAGTCTTTTTATGTGATGGTTCACATATATTTATTTAATTTTTTCATAAGCAGCAGCATTTGTATAGTTTCCCTATAAAGAATTCTCAATTTCACTTCCTTTAACATAAATTTGAAAGATATCAAAATCACTGATCATCAGCATTTGGTAAAATTCAAGAACATCTTGAATTTAAACTTACTAAGAATACATACCTACCCAACATACCATGATAGGAAAACCTGATCATCTTCAGGGCAAAGTGGTTGATAACTGAATGGTATCCCTCAAAAGGTGACATTTTAAGATGAGAAGACAACTTTGTAGTATCTTTCCTCATGTGTCTACTGTCAACAATACAATCAAGTGTTACCATTGTCTCTGAAACAGAAAATTTAATTAAGAGATGAATATAATATTTTTTCATGTCATAGAGGTATGAAACTAAACCTCATCATACTGTATGAATACATGAAGCAGATTCATACATGAGTGTGGTGAGATTTTTAGGTTCATAACTAACTAAATATAATCTATTTATCTTATGTTTGATGCCAAAAATATAAAAAGAAAGTTACAATTTTTACAAAATAGCTGCTTATTCAAAATTGTATTCATGGGGTTATGAAACCAATTTTTCAACCAATCAGGATATACAAATCTCAACTGAATTAAACCATTATTAAATGCAAGTTTTAGAACTCTTTTCTTCAAAACCATTTACCTTCAAAAATCAAAATGTGTTTTTTTTAAAGGTGAAACAAGAGGCCCTGAGACACCAAACTGTCTGAGTTTTTCCTCAAATCATTCTGTATTGTGTAAGTGAAAATGAACATGCGGATCAATCCCCTTCAATATGTAGCAGTAATTCATCGGATGTTTCTCTGGTTCATTGAATTTACAGACAAAACCTCCCTAACAGTTAGAAACAGGGTGGGGGTACTTTACCTTATAATTCAGATGAACAGCTTTCGGAATAATCCTATTAATGGCTCTTTATCGAAGAAATTCTTAAAAGGAAACCAGTCTCTAGTAAAATGATTGTACATAACATTACACAGAAAACTCGGTCGGTCAAGTCCCTTCTCGTTACACATGAATTCACAAAATCAGTCCACCCATTTCTCCGTGCTGAATCTTTCCGGAAAATGCATGAAAACTCCGTCTACATGCCGGTTACAACAAATTTCGGCTACACGTCGCTTAGCGCCAGAGCTGCTGTTGTCCTTTTTGCTTCCCCCTTTTCGCAGTCTTAAATTTTGAACTTCGTTTTTCCTCTTTTATTTCGAGAAATCCCTCTTGTTTCCATATTTTACACAATGGCGGATGTAAAGCGTCTACATGTGCTGACGTCACACGGCTTTATCGCCAAAATCGATTGGAGCTCGCTAATTGGATTTTTACGATAACACACCTGTGCGGATTAAAACAAAACTAGAATTTTGTTCGTTTTCGGACCAACGGATTTTTTGATAAAAAAGCATAACTATTAAGGATTTAAACAAAGAAAAACATGAAATTCTGGACTGAACTAGCACTTTAACATGAGCGTAAGACAATTGTATTTGTTCTTATTATTTATTCATTTCTTATTTAAATTAGTGGCTATTATTTGAGAAACATGTATCTTTGATGTTTGTTTGTACATAAATTGATTCTGTGAACAAATTTGCAAATTCTTAATCTGGTTCGACCAGTGAAATTGCTGATTGATTGTACTTAGATCGTGCTAAATCTCCTCATCTAGTGTCGATGCATTTTGCATTTTGCAGATGGTCAAATTCTAAACGACCACCGTATATATATTTCGTTTAAATATTTTTGTTAGATGAATCAATACCCCTCCTCGCAAGGTTATCCAATCGTTTTTTGTTTTTTTTTCAAAAGAAGACTAATTTTTAACTTCTAAGTACCCGAATTAGTCTCAGTAATTGGACCTACTGTGCGTATGCTTCTTCGAGTGTTCTGTTTTATGAAGGAAATATAAAATTCAACGTACCTATGAAAGAAAACCTGGTAAATGTATGTCACATCAGGGGAACGTGTATGGTAATGTCCAATAAGGAGCCTTTTAACACTTTCCTGTATTACAAAATTTTGGACCTGTCCAAATTAAAAGGTTTTGCAGACGAAAATTTAAAGTGGATTAAATTTGAAAAATAACCATTCAGTAGGGTAGAAAATAGTGTGGAAAAAGAAGAAATTGCTTGTCAGAAGCAATTTCTTCTTTTTCAAAATATTTTCTCAATCATAAAATCACAAACACGTAAAAAGCAGGGATTAAACAGCAAAAGGTTAAATGCCAACAATGTGAAACGTGACTTTAATTAATATTTGTCAATTAGATATACAACAGGAATAGTTCATTTGGATCACTGACCTTTACTATTTTACCGAGTTATTCAATGTTTATTATTAAGCACTTTTCCCTCTTTAAATCAAAGTCAATATGCTATCAGGAGAATGTTCTGACGTTTCTTTTAGGCTGCGGGAGAGACATTTAGTCCCGAAAACAGATGTCCTGTATTTTATCTCAATAAAAACTAGTTGCCTGAAATTAAAAATCAAAGAGCTAAAAGCGCTGAAGGCCTGGTTTATGAAGAGGCAAGGTGACATTTTAGGCATGCACTCCAATTTTTGAATCTTTTAAGCAAAAAAGCCGAGGGAAACAAATTGTTCCATTTACCACTAGGGATCGTTAGTCACGGTTTATTCCCACTTCGTCTAATCCCATTTCGTCTACACTATAAAATTATAGGTTAAGACCAAAAATTCCAATTTGGTCTAAAACCTTTTGAAACCTTATTGTATCAATTTCCAATTTCGTCTATAAATCTTTTTTGACATGTGATGAATGTCATTGAGGTGTTATGTCACATAGGTGTTATAAACACCCCCCCCCCCCCCCCCCCAAAAAAAAAAAAAAAACACACACACACACTCATACAAAGCTTTTTTTGATAATTAAATAAATAAAATCAATTTGTAATTTTGAACAGTTTCCTCCTAAGGATTAAAAGTTTATGTTATTTTTAATTAACATTTTTTGGGGTTCTTATAAAATTACATCAGAAAATAAAATAAAAGCATTATTTAAAACCTTTTTGCTATTCATTAAACAGAAAGGTAAACTCTATTTTTCATGATAGTATTAGGAAATATATAATAAACATTCAATTAGGCGTCTTTTTTTTTTATACAAATAGGTAAAAAGATATCTAAGGAAATATACTTTTACAGCGAATTTGTGACCAATATAGCTGTAAGCCGATTTGGGAATTTTATTTTTAGACCAAATGGGATTAGACGAAGTAGGAACAACCATTTAGCCACATTCCGAACTAACTTCAAAGGAAAAATGTCGAACGATATGCTCACTATATAGCGCTGAGTCCGCCCTAAATAACTAATTCCTAAGTTATAGATTACTACGCCCGATACCGCTTTGCAGGCAGGCGCAATTCTAAGTTGGGTTGGTTGCTTTGCTACTAGTCAGACAATTTATCCATTCGATTATTCCGTCTAACAATCAAAGCAATGCTGTTCTTATTGGGGCACAAGCTCGTCGGATCTTTCTTTAACATTGAATTGAAACCGATAAAGAAGCTTTATTTTACTGTGGGAACACAAGAAATTTATAGGGGTCAATTTATTCCTTTCCCAAATTATGTATGGTCCACATATTGACCCCATTATTTTTCAATTTCTACACTAGATATATTTCAAATTACACCCATGTTGATTTATTGTCTACAACCTGTTCAAAGTTGACCCAGTCTAAAATTTTGTCGTCTTTTTAAGGGTTTAAGGATTGGACAAGTCTGTTAAAATTTTTGTAATTTAGATTAATCCATTACAAGACAACAAATGTTTAGACAGGTTCCAATTGTAAAGGGTTGCAGATTACATACAATGTGTGGGCAATTAGTAAAATTTGTAGCCGAAAGGGTAGATAATATTAGGGAGAAAGGAGAAAGTGTTAATAGCATCATTTTCTTCTTTTCCCTATTAGCAAGATCATCCGTCAAGATCAAACATAAAAGCTGTATCTTTAACACAGCAGTGGTTTTGGAAGTGATAAGTGAGAAAATATCTGGTACACATGATAAGGACAAGGTGGATAATCAAGGTTATATTCCAGAAAATTGACCCCGTGTGTTGTTTCCTCTATTCAGTTCCCTCGCCATCAGTACTATCAGATCTTTGATTTTATCACAACGTAGTAATATGCAAGCACTGCGTTGAACACACAAAGCACTTCGTGTTGCACAAAAGTTGAGCACGCATGAGTACTAGACCTACTTTTCGCGCGCGCATGAGCACAAAACAGCTAGGTAGTACACACGTTGTTCGGTTTTTGACTCGATTATCTTTTACCTGGGCAATTTCTAGGATACAGGGCTGTTTCCTATGGCCTGCTTTGCCAGGCAAAAAGCAAAGCGCTTAATCGCTGAAGACCTGCATTATAAAGAGGCAAGGTGACATTTGAAGGCATGCATTCCAATTTTGGATCATTTTAGCAGGGATGGGGACGAATATTCGTTTTTCCAGCGAATACTCGAATACGATTTTCGACATCGACATCGACCAATGTATAAATGATATGTGTTAGTATAACATCTTTGGAAAGTTGAAACCTATTTGCAAATTTTTGAATACGTCGAAACAATTGACATTACGCCTGAACGAAATCTATTCGAAAACCGACGGCCGTGTGGCGTTTGTTATTTTTGGTCTCTTGACTCAATTTAAAAGAAAAATAAATCATTGTTCTTCACCGGCAATAAGTAAAGTGCACAGCCATGAATGATTTGCAATATTTGTCAATGGACGACCGATTTGTCTTTTTTTTTCTCATAATATGTCCATAAAAGTCACGTCGTAGTATTGACGGGTGGGCCGACGTTTTGGCCACGGACGGTTTGGCCACAATATTTTTCAAAGTAGGACTTTTTGGCCATTTTTTTCGAAAACAAATTGTACGTGACAATTGAGTCTCTTTTCTTTTCCTCAATTAACTTTATATCCTCAATTGAAGACTAATTACAAAGTAAAAATTTAAATGTTTTAACAAGAAAGTGTGAAAAAAGGAGACAATTTGTTTTGAAATGAATACACTTTTGGCCAAATATTTGATTGCATGATGTTTAAATATGAATTTGTTTAATTCATCCCATTCACAAGATGATTGAACATATTTTATCAAGATCTTTATATTTGAATATAGATTTTGAATCTGCACTTGTTGGTGGTAACCATCAATTCTAAGTAATATTTTGAATTTTGCTTTAATTTTGACTACTGATTACCAATTTTTCTTTTATCCTTTGTTCAAGAGCTTGCATGTCATTTGTAGGCTGGTGACAATTTTAAACAAAATATGGCTTTAAGAGGAGAAAGCATTGAGGACAAAGAAGAAATTTGTATAAATGTAATTCTTTTTTTTTTTCATCCTAAGTTTACAAAAACACTTATTTCATCTACAACATTTATAACATGTAAAAGTATACTATCTGAAATACAATATAAACAATTATGGCTAAATATTTAGCTTCATATCAGTTCATAAAGGCATCAATAGATTCGTAAAGCCCCGTTCCCACTGTCACGGTGTTGGTCCCGGACACCCACGGTACCTCCCGGTGGGGAAAGAGCCGGTATTCCGGGATGATCCGGGATCTTTTCTCTAAAAAATGATTCATATTCCCATATTCCCGACATTGCCCCGGTGTACCCCCGGTTTACTAGCAGGATCTTCCCGTTCGACCCCGGACTATCCCGATTTGTTCCCGGTTTGCCACGGTGTATTTACGGTGCAGGGGCCGGCGTGATCCCGGTTGATCCCGGTACGACCCGGTGTAACCCCGGTCGTCGCCGGTAGCGCACCGGTAGCCGCCGGTATCGCCCCTTCATATCACGGTTTCCCCCGGACCACTCATCCGGGACTAACCGGGGGTCCATACCGTGACAGTGGGAACGGGGCTTAAGCTGAAAATGTCCACGGATCATCAGGGACTATCACGGTTGAGCCAGGGTAGAGAACCGGAATTGCCCCGGAATATGCCGGTGTTTCTCCGGATTAAGCCGATTCTTGACATCCTCCCGGTGAGTCCCGGTGAGTCCCGGTGACTGCCGGTTGTATTAAACATTTTAAAACATCCGGGGTCGGTTGCCGGATCAACAAGGTTCATCCCGGATGGTCCAGGATATTCACGGTGCCGCCACGGTTGTATTCCCGGTTTGTCACGGTTTCCCCCGGACCACTCATCCGGGACTAACCGGGGGTCCAAACCGTGACAGTGGGAACGGGGCTTAAGATTGAGTAGATGATAAGGATAAACAAAAATAATATATTACGTGAGAAAAAAACCTTTAGAATTTTCAATTGACCTTTATGTATCAAAAGGATGGTGATTTTGTACCAGTCTTTTTACAATTGCCCAATTTCCTTGATATTTTTCGTTGCTTGACGTTTCGTCATTAATCGAGGTGGATAATTTTAGGCTATTTACAAGGCCGTTGACTGAAGGCACGATTTCCCTTAGTTTGCATGCATGGATATATCTTTTGAACTCTAAAAATAGTAAGTCAATTTTTGGGTTATTTTTGCAGCACGAAATGATGTCAATGTATTGTAGGTGAAAGTTAGTGTGTACTTCTCTCAGAATATTATCTACAAAACTAATTATTGGCTTGATTTTTTCACAATCATAAAAGAAATGTTTAAGGTTTCCACATTATGATGACAAAATGTGCATAATGAGTTTTCAACAATATTCATTTTATGTAAAAGGTATTTTGTTGGGAATATTCTGTGTATTATTCTCGTTTGCATCCATTGAATATATGTGTCATTTGTTAATTTGAAAGTGTTTATGTACACGCTCTTCCAATCTCTATCGAAATTGTTAAAGACCGAAAGCCATTTCTTCTGACCTGAAATGTAATTCTTCATTTTTGTCACCATTTTTCTTGAAAGGGCAAGGAAGTCGATATGAAAAGTAATGACAAAATGTTAGAATGGTCCAATTTAAACCAAATTTCAGACAATACTTCTATGACATTTTAAAAGTCTTTTTTTTTTTTAGGAAGAAAGCATTGTGGACACTGAAAAATTCTTTAAACAAATATTTGTTTTCATTTTCTACAACGTTTTCTATTTTTTTTTTTTTTTTTTTTTTTTTTACTTAAGGATGGTTGAAAATTGATGCGTTGATTGAATTCGCAATTTCATCAACTGTGAGAAAATAACAAATATTTTTTTTTTTTTTTTTGCTTTTTATTTATTAACTTTCTTCGATCATTTTATAATTAAGTGGAAAAATTACCAAAAATGAAACAATTAACCCTTGGCATGCTGAACCTATAATAGTTCTGAGTTCAAATGAAGTATAAGCAAAGATCAGTATACACATAATTGCAGTCCGATCTTTAGTATATACCACCTTTTTAACTTAAAAGCCAGAGATAGTTGTGTTTAAAGACAATTTTGTCCAATATTCAATACTTCCAGAGCATGACATGAATACAAACTATAAGGCCAGCAATTGTGTAATTTTAAAGGCCATAAATGCATACAATGCCTGATAATCCCAAATTTAAAAAAAAAAAAAAAAAAAAAACACTAAAATTCACTTTGCTTTGCCTTTTATAAATTGACCGGTCGAATATTTTATTTACCTATTTGATGAAAGTATATAAAATGGTTTAAAATGAAAGCACATTTGTCCATAGAAGCACCATATTGGGGTAACACTTAAGTCTTTACCAGTACACTAAATCACGATAAACTCATAGCAAATTTCAATTCCATAAGAAGTATGCATGTTTAGATGTTAGGTTCACCGGCTCGAAGATTATGTGAAACACCAGTGAGAAATTCCGCAATGGTCTTTCTGTTGGTAACTCTGGCCTGACACAGGTTACTTAGTCTTTTTTCCACCTAACTGTACACTTTTTCACCCTCTTTTTAGGTCTAATACAGCGCTTGTCTCTAATCAGAATAGCACCAACGCAAGAACATTCACGCTGTGAAGTCTCAATAAGTTTCAAGATTGTTGGGTGGTCCTGGCCGTCTTAACTGTGGAATTTGTTGTTCCACCCTTCTGAAGCGCTGCTAGTTCTGGGTTGGTTGTTGAGAGTGTTCACATGACAGTTCCACATAATTGGTGGAAACACTCGAGGAACTCTGCGGAAGTTGATTATAAGTCCATTGTTGTTTCTCCTTGGTCGCAGTTTGCCGGAAACATAGGTGGAATCGAAGTAATGGATAAGTTGTTCTATTTCTTCAGGTGTGTTGTCTTTGAGGTACTCCATGCCTTCTCCCAACTGGTCCAGTGGAAGAAAAGCAAGGGCATCAAGCTGCCCACAGAACATCCTAAAGTTGTTGTCTGTCTCGTATCTAGGTGTAAGTCCGAGAATTATACGCCAGGTGGACTCTGTAAGGTTGTAAAAACAGAATCGGACAGCCACATGGTCCAAAACACAGATAAAAAGGCCAGTTCAACACTACGTTCAAGGTCCACAATGGTGGTTGATGGATCACCAGCTTGTTCCAGGATACGGAGGAGTGTTTCGTATGTCGATTGAGTTTTTCCCTGTAGTAGAGCGTACACCAAATGTAGGAATACGCCGTTCATATAACCTTAGATGACATACAGTTGGCTAAAGAGACTGGGAGCCACGGCGAATGTACCATCCATACACCATTTGTCACAGTAGGATAGGCTTTGTACATGGTTGGTTGGATTCTCCCCGTTGATTTGTGTCCACTGATCTTGGATAGTAAGTTGTTGGATGCTTTGTAGATCTTTTGGTCGATGTCTTGTACAACATGTCGCAGAACCCGCTTGATCGTGTCAGATTCTGGTAATCTGGCTTTCACCTCGTCAGATACTGTAGTTGTGGCGAATGTCAGAATGTGGTTTGGTTTTTCGTTTGTTATTTGGGCTGTATTTTTCATATCCCGTCGGGTTTAATCAACTTCTGATCCAACTCTGTCTGTGATGTGGTTGTGTTCTGTAGTTAAGGTTCTTCATTTGTCTTTGTTGTTTGGAGAATTGTTTTACAGCGATTTATTGTTCTTTTGTCGCAGCGCCAACTCAACCGATTCTTCTGTAAAGCAGCATGCTTCAATGTGTACACGAATCAATCTAGGCAAAGCTTTCTACCCCCTATCTTCGTTTCTAGTACATTCATAGTTGGTAGTCATAGGAATGATGACAATGAGTATTTCCGTTTATGTATCGTTTCTACCGTAGCACATGCCCATATGAGCGACGCCTCCAGCGGACGGTTAGTTGTTACGGGGGATAGTGCAAGGATCCATGACGATACTACTGCTGTGATCCGTCATGGTTCTTTAACGTGCTCGGTGTAAAGCACCGTCTCACGGGGCCTCGGTTTAACGTCTCATCCGAAAGACAATTACTTCTGTTAGTGTACCAGCCCGCGAATCGAACCCCGACAGTCGAACTTCAATGGCTTTGAAGTCCGTTCTCTACCAAATGAGCTAATCGGGCTGGTCATGATGTCAATGAATTAAGGCCTTCCTATATATACCAATTTTTCAATCTTTCATCTGAAATAATTAAATCGTAATAAGAATTCAGCTAACCCTTACAACTTGATGTTTGCAATTGTGAACAAACTTTAATTTCAATTAACTAACACTTATCCAATTAAATAATTTTATGCCTACCTTGATTGATAATTGAAGCAATTGCCAATCAAAACAAATAATAAATCAAAGGATCAAAGAGAAATTGGAAAATGAAGATCAAAATCAAAATTAATGCAATATTTTTAATATAAATTTTAATTAATATTTCCACCAACTTGATAATCTACTGATAATTCCTCATGTAAAATAGTAAAATAATTATGCACAATTGCAAATTCAAAATCTATGTTGAAATGTTAATCATGAAAGAATGTGTTAAAGTAAATAGGATGAAATTAAAACAAACACATGTTTAAATGTCATGCAATCAAATATTTGTCCCAAATGTATGTATTTCAAAAAAAGTATTCTTTTTTAAACACTAATTTTAATAAAAAAATATTTTTATAACATATTTTTAACACTTAAGTTATGGATATAAAAATAATTAAGTAGAAAAAATAAAGATGTACTATCAAAAACATTTTTTCTTTAATTCTATATTTGGCCAAAAGGTCCTACTTTAAAAAATATTGTGGCCAAAACGTCCGTGGCCAAAACGTCCTGGCCAAAACGTCCGTGGCCAAAACGTCCTACATTCGTAATGACGCTGTCCATCGAGTATTCGACGTATATTTCGGATTCGGGTTAATCTAATATTTTGTTTCTAGTGTATCTGTTCTATCGTACAACAATTTAGAAGACGTCACCAAAAGGATTACAAAGTTACGTCTCGGAAAACAAATTCCAAAATATATGTTCTGGTCTGTTGACGCCAAAACCTCGCAATCAAAGGTTGAATCAATATGTTTCACGAACTTTGATCGCACATTTTACACTGTACTAATTCATATTGTCACATGAAAAGGTTATATAAAGTAAAGTCAGGACAAATAATTCAAATTTTTATGGAGGAGATTGGATTCTCCAAATATGGTCACTATTCCACAAAGTGTGAGGAACACAAGGCAACCCTACTAGGTGATTCAATGACGTCTCGGTTCGCGCCTTCGGAATTAAGTAGTTTTTAATTCCATTCTATTAAGCATATATTTTTTCTGCAAATCAAAAACAGAAAATCCGATTCAAGTTTAATTGAATCTCTTTTCTTAAAATTCATAATTTGTACAAGTTAAAGTAACCTCGAACAAGAAAAGGAATAGTAATCGGATCAAACAACACTCGGAAATTCAATTTTGAAGGGATTAAAACGAATATTCGAATAAAATCGAATATTCAAAACGAATATTCGAATATGAATCTTGCTATTCCCTACATCCCTTATTTATAGCAAAGCCTTTTTAGGCGAGAGAAACCAAGGGTTCCATTTACCTATAGGGATCAAAGGCATATTCCGAACTCATTTCAAAGGAAAATGTCGAACGGTATGCTCACTATTTAGCGCTGGGTCCGCCAAAAACAACTAACTCCTAAGTTATAGATTACCACGCCAGATACCGCTTTGCAGACAGGCGCAACTCGCGTTTTTATAATTTTAGTTGAGTTGGTTGGTTTGCTACTAGTCAGTCAATTTATCCATTCGATCATTCCGTCTAACAATCGTTGTAATGCTGTTTTTCTAGGGGCACAAGCTCGTCTGTTCTTTCTTTTACATTGAATTGAATCCCATAAAGAAGTCTCTACCCTAGATACATTTCAAAATACACTCATGTTGATTTATTGTCTGCAACCTGTTCCAAGTTGACACAGTCTAAAATTTTGTCATCTGTTTAAGGATGGACAAGGTCTCTAATTTTTATTCTAATTGAGTTTAACCCATTTCAAGACAACAAATGTTTAGACAGGTCCAAATTGTAAAGGGTTGCAGATAACATTCAAAATGTGGGCAAATTAGTAAAATTTGTAGCAGAAAGGGTAGATAACATTTGGGAGAAAGGAGAAATTTTTAGTAAGCAGCATTTCTTTCACCTGTCAAGATCAAATGTAAAAGCTATGTATCTTTAACACAGCAGTGATTTGAACAGTGATAAGTAGGAAAATATCTGGTATACATGTTAAGGGCAAGGTGAATAATCAAGGTTATATTCCAGAAAATTGATCCTGTGTGATGTTTCGTCTATTCAGTTCCCTCGCCTTCAGTACTATCAGTACTTTTATTTTAGCACAGCGTAGTGATATGCAAGCACTGCGTTGAACACATAAAGCACTTCGTGTCGCACAAAAGTTGATGACGTATTCCAGACCTACTTTTTGCGCACACATGAGCACAAAAAGCTACATTGTACACCCGTTGTTCGGTTTTTGACTCAATTATCTTTTCCTAGACAATTTCCAGGATACAGGGTTGTTTCCCATGGCCTGCTAAACCAAGCCAAAGAATGAGCCTGCTTGTAGCATTTAAAACAATTTTACATGTACAAAGCAAAGTCTCTTTTTTCGACTATTCGGAAGCTAGCTCGTACTTGTCCGTGCCTTGAATGTGCCTAGGACATAATTGTTGTAATTAAAGGTAATTTATTTAGGTTATTCGGCTTTTGGTGGTACTTCGATCAGTATTCTTAAAAACAAACACACAATACACAAATTTCTTCAATTCTTTCCGATCATCTAGAGATATCGTTTTGGCATATAGTAATTTGATAACAGCACGCAGTGAAAATTATAATTTGCCAGGTTTAAATCATTATTTCGTTGTTTCTGTTTTACTTAACGTAAACTTGCTGCTTGTGACGTCATGTAAACCCATAATAGACCGTAAAAAACTTTTTTACAAGCGTATCGACATTGAAGTGGGGCATCTGATTTTTTCCATTCATCATTCGTGAGGTCTTCATTTTTCAAATGAGATTTAAATAGATATCACCGACCAAACCAGAAAAAAAAATTCCTCACTAAATAGAGGACAATCAACTGGTTATGTGTGATATTAAAAATATTCCACGAGAATTCGTTATAAGCCGTTAAAAACCGAGTCTGTAGGACGAGTTTTTAATAGGCTAATAACGTATTCGTTATATCGTCACGAGTGATGATATCAAAATTTATTACACTGGGAAATCCAAAGATTTTACAGTCAGGGATATAAGAAGGAATATTTGTTTTTACCACCAATCATAAAAACAAAAAAATAAAAAAACTCGACCAGCAGAATTTGTAACGAGGGACGCGTAGTTTTTACCTCATTTTCGGACGTTCAGAAGGCAAAATAACATCAACACATTCATTATGACTTGTATAGATTACACAAAAAATCAAATTTCGTTAAAGATTCGAATGAAGATGTTTATTCTCATTTATTTTCTTCGACGAAAAAGCTTTTATGGCATTTACAAGCTATCGAGGTCGAGGTTTTAGTATCTTGCGTAACGTCATTCTGTATGGCTTTCTGCTAAAACAGTCTTGAGCTTGTTTTTGTTTTAGCCCATGTATTACTAGATATACTACTAAAACAGTCTTGAGCTTGTTTTTGATTTAGCCCATGTAATACTAGATATACTACCATTATGCGTTTTTGTATAGCTTGACTATCAATTAAACATATTGGTCTATTAAAGATTCGAATTCCGGTGTTAAGATGATTATTTGTCGTCGACAAATAATTATTTTATTGCATTTACAAGCTTACGAACGAAAGCAACGTTTTAGTGAAGTGTCACAAGTATCTTACGTAACATCATTCTACGTATCATTCTGCTGACACAGTCTCGAATTTTCTTTCTTTTGTTAGGTTTTTTCGTATTCAAAAGCCAATGTATCACTGTATATAGTACATGAACAATAATATCAGTCGATCACCAAAAAGGTAGGTAAAATCCTAGCGCCTGTTTCTAGTTAAAATTTGAGCCTGTACGTGACATTTTCAACAATTTGACATGTACATGAAGGGCAAACATTGAGTAGCATAGACAGCCACATATTTATTATTATTAAGTTACCTGAATGTATACAAATACTTTGAGACCTTATCTGTCTACAAAACACATAGTGAATACTCTAGTCAGACTGTGCGGATGCACAGACTGGTCAGAGTCTTTGCTATGTAGTTATTTAAAATTGTTGGAATTCCTACGCACATGCTCATTTGTATAATTTCATTCCACAATTATAGGGTATCAAAATATATAATCTCGGAAGCATTCCCTTATTCATATCTAAATTTAAACATTGAATCCTTAAGTTTTTCTTTAATTATTTCATCTAACCGTTCAGCCTGAGTTACTGTAAAGTGTGTCTTCCAATCACCTATGTCTCCTTTACGATATAAGATAGATTCCCTAGTATGACATTGTACTTCAGGTTTGGTTGGAGTTCCCCTAGAAGCAAGCATTTTCTTAACGTTGGCCATGGAACATTTATCAATAACAGTCTGTAGCTCTTCTGTCGTCATTTCTACACCAATGTGCTCAGCAATTCCCCTAAAAGTTTCAATAGGATTCAACTTGAGGTCTTCGTAATAAAAATATTTGATATCAAATAGTTTGGCTTCGATGGCTTTATGCCACTTACCAAGGTATTCAAACATGTCCCCGAAGAAAACCTCTCCTTTAATAAACGCTTCAACATGTTCACCCCAGTTGTTGGTATATTCCAAAGCTGTTTCTTTTGTAAAATGGTGGTATGCAGCAACAATCACATCTTTCGGATTACGCAGAATTAACACCGTCTTGCCGCGTTTTTCCACGTGTTCTCTTGGCATTCTCTTCGGCCATAGATGAGTAAAGAATACCCTTGGTGCTGGCATTGATTCGAAAAATTCTGGTTTATGAAATTCTAGATTTGACGGCTTTGATAGGAAATCGTCATCTTCATGCTTGCGTAGTAAGCAACGTATTATAGTTTCTGCCCAGTGATTACCGCATTTAGGATAAGCACAAATCAAGACATCGCCATCTCTGTACTTCAATTCTTTGATATTTTTAGCACTTTCCTCGGGGTTAGGGGCAAAACACTTTGGCATTTTGATCTCATCGTATCGGCTGATATTCATGTTTACATGTACCAGTGACTTTTCCTGTAATATATCATAGAAAAGTATACAGTTTAGATTTCAATCTTGTCATGCTGACTAAATAATTTGAAAAAGTGAATCAAAATCAAAGAGTTGAAAAACTGGATGGATTTTGATTTGTGATTCAGTTTTTATTTTGAAAATAAAAGATAAGTGAAATGATCTATTTTAAAAGAAAAAAAATATGTTAAGACATAAATTATCCTGCACATATTATATATGTACATGTTTATCATACATATTCCTTCAGTTAAGTAGGAATTTTCAGGGTTCAGCTAGACAAGATTAATTATTCGAAACAAGTTTTGTACATCAAAGATTAACGCCGTATTCGAAACAAAATTAACGATTGTTATTACCCCCCTTTAACAAAACATGCATACAAGTTCTATAAATACCTTCATATTTTATTTCAATAATCAGCCAATGTTATGACTCTAGAGCGTTTCTGAATGGTTTGAGTGAGTGTTTTAGATGAGTGAATGGAGCGCTGAGATGAATGTCAATTTTACGATGTATCTAACTGTACTTGCCCTTTCGGTTAAATTGCGTATTATTGAATGAGCCGGAATGGGAGAAGTAGTCATTTTAAACCAAAACTACGTTAAACCGCCATCACAACGCAGTTGGTCATTAGGTGCCATCGGTTTAACAAATGCCTCAATCATAGATATGTCATAAAAGAACTGTTATTTCAAAACAGACTTATTTACAAATAGTTAAGGTTGAAAAGAAAGAAACAAGGACAACTTCAAAAAATGTTTAATAATTCAATGACCTGAATTTCCGGCTAATAAAATGAAACAAAGCAACAATCTGCTTTTAAATCTTAACTATCATGGAAAAATGCATAGAAATATTGGGAAACTTTTCGAAAACTATCGTCTGCGTTTCTTTAGTTCCTTGGTGTACCCCTTCGTTTAGGATAACCAAATCAACACCAGCCAAAATAAAATCATGGAATAATTTTTCATTTTTCAATTAAACTATTCCTTTTTTTAACGATTGTGGAGTGTTTTTGAGTGACTAGAGTGAGTGTTTGGAATGGATGAATGAAGCGCCGAGTGAGCGATTTAGAATGGTTTTGATCGAGGAAAATTTCATTTTTAACGACGTTAGATTTAAAATGGGTTAAGAAGAAAATATGTTGACCTACCTTATGCATAATAACTCATACATATATAACGCTGACAAATAGGTTGATAAAATATCAGATGGTTAATGAGTGGGAAGTCACGGGATAAAGGCCCAACGCGGAATAATACATAATATAAACAAGTCAAAGATCGTTATTTTTCTTTGCTGATTTTCGGTTGAGTATCGAGGATATGCGGAGGATTTGCGGTACATGCACGTTAACATGTAAACTCATAGCTTAACATGTAAAGTTATCAAGAACTAATACCCTGCTTTCGTTCATTTCAAAATATGTGACGTAACCCAAGCCGTGTACAATAATTGAATATCTTCATAAACGTTGCATAGGAACTACGTGCAAAATGATTTATAGCTTTGAGAAAATTTTTCCTTTTTTTCACCTTTTGTCTTATTTATGCATTTGAGAAATAGAAAAAAATCATCTGTTTTTCGAGTACGTTCGATTGATATTTCATTGAGTAAACAGCAAAGACTATTTTTTTTCCGGTGACACATCCAATAGTGAAAATACAGTTTTTGTTTTTCACTCAATGAAAATAAATCGATCTTACATTGAAACAAACGATTGTCTTCTATGTGATAATACACATGTGCCCGGTCAGTGGAAAAGGATCATCCGGGAATATGAGAAAAGTATCCACCCACCCCGGCGTTCAGGATCACCAAACGGTGCAAACAGTCTTCCAATTTTACCCCGCTTTGCACATAAGTTCACGTGCAAAGCGGGGTAAAATTGGAAAACTGTTTGCACCGTTTTGTCATCCTGAACGCAGGGCTGGTAAGACTGCGCTGGTTGCGGAAACTGACCAGTATCGAACATTTTCGCATTCTTTACTGTTTTATGCTCCCGCATCGATTGATCGGGGTAAAATGTTTTGGTCTGTCTGTTTGTCCATTTATCAGTCTGTACCTTACTCTTATTGTCCGTTTGTCCAAAGAAAGCGTTTAAAATTGGCCATAACATTTGAGCGGTAAGTCAACAATTCACATGGTGTTCGCTTGGTGAAATATGTTCGATGGTTTAATTTTCTATTTTATTTATCAAGGTCAAGGTCATTATCCTAGATCAAATGTTTGTATTATTAAAACGTTAACATTGGCCATAACGTTGGCATGGCGAGTGATGTAGCCTTGATATTTCGAATGACCATTGTTTGTTTCAAGACCTAACAAGGTCATTTATCACGGTCGAGGGCCTTCTGTGAAGGTCACTCATTGTTTTTACATAAAGACTCATAGTTCCTACGGAGATTATTACTTGAGACAAGACATTTCTGTTGTTACGATCGTCATAGTTAAAACTAAAATTGGCCATAATTTTAGAATTGTAAGTCATTTGTAAGTCAGATTTGACCTTACACATGTGCATTACTTGTGATAAGACCTTTACATGCATAAAAATCAATGAGTATTGGTCAAGGTCAGGGTCATGCAATGAAGGTCACATAATTATGATATTACAACTGAACAATTAGTATAACTTTTGATTTGTAAAGACACTTACTGTTTAAGATTGATAAAAAGCGGAAGTTTTATACAATTTAAAGACTTATGTCTAGTATTTTTAATTCATCTGTCAAGCTACTATTCCTATACTAGAAAGCCATGAATGGCTTGATTCGCTCCACAGACTTGAAATTCTTGAAATAGCAAATGAAAGGTTTGACTAGGTTTTAAGATATTTTGGGTTCTACTGATGTTGAAATGATTTTCAAAAATGCCACAATATAAAATATAGAGAAATGACCTCTGCCCATAAAAAGACATATTTTTCATCCAATGACAAAAGTTTTTCACTGCATGATAAAGGTTCACTCAAGGATCATTCCAGTGAAATTTGGTTGATATCAATCAATTACATTCTGAGAAAATGATTTTTAAAGTTTCCAATATATGTCATATAGAGAAATGACCTCCGCCCATAAAATGCATATTTTTCATCCGATCACAATAATTTTTGGTAGACTAATAAAGGACCATTAAAGAATCATTCAAATGAAATTTGGTTGATATCCATCAATTACATTCTGAGCAAATGATTTTCAACGTTTCCACAACATAACATATAGAGAAATGACCTCCGCCCATAAAATGCATATTTTGGTTGATATCAATCAATTACATTCTGAGAAAATGATTTTTAAAGTTTCCAATATATGTCATATAGAGAAATGACCTCCGCCCATAAAATGCATATTTTTCATCCGATCACATTAATTTTCGGTAGACTGATAAAGGGTCACATAAGAATTATTCATTAAAAATTTAATTGGTATCCATCGATTAGAATCTGAGAAAACTAAATTTTTACCATTTTTTGGAAATTAGCCACGCCCATTAAATCCATTTTTTCATTGGATCAAAATTTCTTGAACAACTTTGAAAGAGGGTCACCCAAGGATCACTCCTGTGAAGTTTGGTTGAAATTCATCCAGTAGTTTCTGAGGAGAAGATTTATAAAGAAAAAGTTTTCGACCGGACGCACGCACGGACGGACGGACGGACGCACATACGACGGACACAACGCCATGACAATAGCCCCAGTGGCTTTCAGCCAGTTGAGCTAAAAACGACAATTACGGGTGCCTAGGTGTTTACCAAACACAGTCCGTTTTAATCTGAAATGAGCCATCAATCTTTAGGTACATTTTAAATGGGCCGTCTGATTGACCCTATCTCAATTGCAGCTAAAAGGCTGGGGTTGATTTTAAATTATCTGATTGGTTCTAGAAGACACAAAATCCGAAAAGTACGTTTATTTTTTATCATAGGGTGGTAATAAATATCGCTTATTTTGTTCATTTGGAACAAATTTTCGATATAGAGTTACCTCCCTTTAATTTCACAAAAAACTCGCACCACACATTCATTCAATACCAGTTTCTAATCATTCCAAATTCATTAAGCTTGTCTAATTCACGATGTTGTAATCTGTACAAGATGGTCCTTTCTCGAGAAAAGGGTTCATATATACTACATAGTGAAATACAAGGGATTGTAAATAAATACGTGGAAACCCCGTTTAATTATGCCCGGAGCGCATTTGACGAGAATTTGGGAAAATGCTATGTAAAAAACATTAGAAATGGAACATTTAACAAGAAATTGCTTGAAGCGATATGCAGCAAGTCACCCCTCGTCAAAAAATCTAACGACGTCGTCACGTTGTAATTACATTTGAGCTAGTGCGTTACATTTCCGACCATTTCACATGTGCGCAAAGTAAAGCTTCTGGTCAGCCTGTGCATAGGCACAGTCTGACCAGAGTCTTCACTATGCACTATATAAGAGATAAGGTCTTAATCCCTCTTCTGGCAGTCAGCATATATTCTTATTGCATTGGGTTGTTGTCTACACTGCTTAATGTTTGTACCTCGCACACAAGTGAAATTGATGGAAATGTCACACACTGGCTCATTTAAGTTTTGTTTCTTCGCGTGACCATCGTTAGAAAATTATTCTCATTCGATAGTTAGATATACTACACTTCCTAAATATATGGTTCTATTTTCGTCGGAAGGATCTTGGTGAAACAATTTTTAGCTTATCAAAACTTGTTTTTATTGTCTTGCTTTGTGGTCCAATTTTTATATTTTCGCGTATTAAAATTTCGACGAGAAATTGTACTGATCGGCTAATTCAGTTGATTCCGAAATCAAACAAAAGATACATATTATATGCTTTACATGATATTTGAGAGTATGAAGGTTTGTACATCTCGAGATGGTCTGTAAAGGGAGTTAGGGATATAAGCTAGATCAATGCTTAAAGCCTCGAACTAAATTTAAAGGTTTGACGTCCTGTCGACCTTATGTTACTAAGGTCGAAATATATTTTTTTATGTATGGATGTTGAACAATTTTCTTCAAAAAATGTCCAAAGTATGAAGACTTCTAATGTCAAACGGAGTATTTAACTTGTACATGTATCAATTGATCAACCCTCGTATTTCGACTGTTACAAGTGTACCAGGCTATGCAAGCCGTTACTTTCCGCCCACTTTTCGCATGATATGACAAAACTGCGTGACTTTCATTTAATTATGCTCATTTATGTACATTCATACACAAAAGTTTCTACATGAATCACATTACATATACAAATGATTACATAAGAGTACTGTATACACTGCCGGTCCGATCATCTCGATCCAGCCTGATCGAGCGAGGTCGTCAGCATGAATGATCGGAGGAGGTTGGGACGATCGAGAGTGGTCGGCATGGGTCAGACTTCGTATCCGAATATTCGATTATTTCGGACGAAATCTGCAATAAGGCATGTTTCAACATTTTAGGCTCACCTGAGCACAACGTGCTCAAGGTGAGCTTTAGGATCACCCTGACTTCGTCGCCCGTCTTGTGTCGTGCGTCGTCAACTTTGTTAAAACTTCTTCTCCTGCCAAACCGCTTGGCCGATTTCAATGAAATTTTGCCAGAATGTTCCCTCAGTGACTCTCATTATAAATTGTTCGCTGATTTCTGATTGGTCCAAAAATACGGGCGGGACAGGGCGAGGCTTAGTTTGAGCCCGAAATCTTTGAACGACTTCTCCTACTGAACCACTAAGCCGATTTCAATGAAACCTTACCAGAATGTTTCTTATGTGACCCTTTATAAATTTGTTCGTGAAATTTTTAATTGGCCGATAAATATGGGCGTGGCAGGTTGGGGCTTATTTTGAGCCCGAAATCTTTGAAAGACATCTCCTCCTGAATCACTTGGCCGATTTCAATGAAACTTTGCCAGATTGTTCCTTAGATGACATTTTTCAAAAACCGTTCGCGAAATTTTGATTGGCTCATAAATGTGCGCGTGGTAGGGCGAGGCTTATTTTGAGCCCGAAATCTTTGAACGACATCTCCTGAACCACTGAGCCGATTTCAATGAAACTTAACCAGAATGATCCTTTGGTGACCCTCTTCAGAAATTGTTTGCGAATTTTCAATACGCCCATAAATTGAACGACATTTCCTTAACTACTGGGCTTATTTCAATAAAACTTAACCAGAATGGTCCTTGGGTGACCCTCTTCAAAAAATGTTCGCGATATTTTCATTGACCCCTAATTATGGGCGTGGCAGGGCGGGGCTTATTTTGATCCCGAAATCTTTGACTGACATCTCCTCCTGAACCACTGGGCCAATTTCAATGAAACTTTACCAGAATGTACCTTTGATGGCCCTCTATATAAATTGTTCGCGAAATTTTGATACGCCTATAATATGGGCGTGGCAGGGTGGGGCTTATTTTGAGTCACCGCGGTAAATAATTTGTGGGTAGGGTCTTTTATCACTGTAAATTTTGGAATAACATCTCTTCTTCAAATATTAGGCAAATGTGAATGAAACTTTGCCTGAAAAATTCTTGGATGAGATCCACTGAACCAATTAATTTCAGTGAGCGGTTTAGGGCCATTCTAGCCCTCTTGTTTAACGTTTTTAATGTAATTTTGTTAGAATTATATTGTGTGACCCTCTTCAAAAAAAAAATTCTCAATATTCTGATGCTCCCCAAGTAAGGGTGAACGTGCGTGGTATTTCTGAACGTCATCTCCTCCTAAACCGCATGTTCAATATGTATGGGCGTGACAGTCTGTGTTATTTTTTGAGTATTTGATATTTGAATATCATCTCCTCCTAGACTACTTGGCTGATTTCAGTGGAATTCTGTCCGAATATTTCTTGGGTGATCCTCTTCGAAAAAAATGTTTGCGAAATTCTAATTAGCCCATAAATATTATTTGGGCGTGGCTAGGAATGGAATTTCTTCACGATGAAATCTATAAGCGGCATCTGGATGTTTTAATCAATTTGTTTTGGGGTGACCTTCTCCCAAAATTGTTCGCAAAATTTCTAATTGACGCATCAATATGGGTGTGTCAGGATGTGGTATTTTTAATTATGAAATCTTGAAACGACATTTCCTACTAAACAACCCGACCGATTTCGATAAAACGTTATCAGAATGTTCCTTTGGTGACTATCTTCCATAACTGTTCGCGAAGTACTGATTGGAAATAAATATGGGCGCGGAAGGTTGTGGCATTTATTTTTCACTATGAAATCTTTGAACGACATCTCCTTCTAAACCACTGGATCAAATGGAATGAAAATTTACCAGAATGTTACTTTGGTGACCCTACTCGAAAATTAGTCGCGAAATAATGCTTAGCAAGAAAAAAAAAAAAATGAGCGTGGCTGCAGGTGGCATTTTTCACCATGAAATCTTCTTCTTTTTCAAAATCAATTCACTGCATTATAGTTAGCCCAAAAATTTGGACATGGCAAAGTGGGTCATATTTTTACTTTGAATTCTATAGCATCTCCTCCCCAACCACATCCACTGGACCAAATAAATTCTGTTGAGCGGTTTAGGGATTCTGGCCTTCTTGTTTGCCAGTTCTATTTCTGAAAGTCTATGAAATGAAATATTTTAAGATTTAAATTTATCCCTCTACAGAGGCTAAAAACTAATAAAACCTTGCGACTAATGACCCTTTACGCACATGCATTTTGAAAAAAAATATTAAAACGTTTTCCAATATCATCGTTTAAGTTTTGATTTTAAATGTTGAAAATAAGTATATTGAACGTGATATGTTGTGTCGAACTTTTAATAATGGCCAAAAGAAGTCATTCATTTCAGTCAATTGAAAATTTCAATTTGATTTACATTTTTTATTTATCATCCAACTGTCGACAGTGTCTTTTGTTATATATAAATATACAAATAGTCCTATTTTTAGAATTAGTCTGGGGATTTTCCAATATCTCTTGACACTGTTAGGTAATATATATATATGTAGAAGATTTTAGATCTTTCTAGAAAGGTCTTTTAGAAATTGATTCAGACTCTAGAGTCTTCTAATGTTCTATGCTATTCTAGATTATTCTATGGTATAATATAAAGGGATTCCTACAGCATTCTTGGTTCACTTGATTTAGACTAATGGTTTCATTTAGTAGTATTGTGTTTAACTAAAAGGGGATTTCTCGTTATCTTAAAAGTGTGTTTAAAAGCGTGTTTAATTTTAAATTCGGATATTATTGGACTTATTATTTGTGGACCAGGAAATTAATTCATTTGGATTTAAAATTAAAACTTTAGGATTAAACATTCAAGGTATTGTAATTTGTTTTTGTATTAATTTCATATTGTCAATAATTCTAGTATTATTGTCAATAAAATATTGTTAATTGTAAAGTTTTTTGCTGGCTTCTTTGTTCTTGTTACATTGGCACGTAACAGAATTGGGGGCTCGTTTCGAGATACGAACATCAGACAAACAAGCAAAAAAACAAACAAAACAAATCAAACAAATCTTTTATTTAAATCTGCTGTTCAAAATTATTTTAGAAATTAATTTTTTACATTTCAATTCTAATAAATTTAGAGTGTACTTTCACTTTTATTTATCAAAATCTTATACTCTTATTTGAACCCAGCAACAAGCTACCATGTCTTTTGACTTAGAAAAATTTACGAAAGAACCTTCCGCCTGATTTGCTCAATCTTGCCAAGTATTATGAATTAAAAGAAGTCAAGTCCTCGTTGCGAAAGCATGAAATTAAGAATATTTTGGTTCAATATTTTGTTGATGAGGACATTTTTGATGAAAAGGCTCTGTCTCTCATTGTTGATGTTCCATCAGTTTCAAGCTCAAGAGATCTTGAACTGTTAAAACTCCAACAAAGAGAGAAGGAATTGGAAATAGAAAGAGAGAGAGAAGAGAGAAAATTTCAAGAAAAGCAATTAGAAATTGAAATTGAAAGAGAAAGGCAATTTCAAAGGGAAAAGGAAGAAAGGGAAAGAAAAGAAAGGGAACGAGAAAAAGAAAGGGAAAGAGAAGAAAGAGAACGAGGAATAGAAAGGGAGAGAGAAAGAGAAGAAAGAGCATTTCAATTACGATTAAAAGAATTAGAAATACAAGATAGAGTAAATCAGCCAAAAGATATGTAAAATGACCATTTTGATGTAACAAAACATTTTAGGCTTGTTCCACATTTTCAAGAAAATGAAGTTGATACATATTTCGAACATTTTGAAAAAGTTGCAAATAACTTGAAATGGCCAAAGGAGCAATGGACCTTCCTTCTCCAAAGTGTCTTAGTAGGAAAAGCTCGCAATATTTATTCGCAACGTAGAACAGAACAAAGCAATGATTATGATACTGTAAAAGAACTCATTCTCAAAGGTTATGAGCTGGTTCCAGAAGCATACAGACAACAATTTAGAGGTTGTAGAAAAGAATCTGGCCAGACTCACGTTGAATTTGCAAGAAACGAAGAAAAATTATTTGACAGGTGGTGCTATTTTAAGAAAATAGACCAAAATTATGATAATCTTAGACAACTTATATTAATTGAACAATTCAAAAATTGGCATTCAATCTGACATTAAGTCACATTAAGATGAAAAAAATGTTGAAACTATACATGAAGCAGCTCGTTTAGCTAATGATTACTTCCTTACACACAAAAATTCTTTCGCTAATAAAGCAAAACCTGCTTCCTCACATCCCCAAAATAAATCTATGTCTGGTGATTTATCTAGCATGTCTAGTCAATCAAATTCACCTAAACCAAAGTCTACTAGTGAAAACAATGTTCAAAACCCCTTATCTCGAGCACATTGTACTTTTTGAAAAAACCAGGTCACCTTATTTCAGAATGTTTTGGATTAAAAAGGAAGAAGGAACTGAGTGCAGCCAAACCTACAGGGCTCACCAGCCTTCAGCCTAAATCACAGCCTTCTTTTGAGTTAAATTCAATTGTTAAGGCAGAACCAAATTCTGATTCCTGTATGGAGATTTTTGAACCGTTCATGTTGGATGGGTTTGTATCATTTTCAGGTGATATTTGCCCACCTACCCCTATTAAAATTTTAAGAGAAACAGGAGCTTCTCAATCTCTTATTTTAGCAGATGTTCTGCCTTTTTCTGAGAAGACTTCGTCTGATACTAGTGTCCTTATTCAGGGTGTTGAGTGTGGTGTTATTAATGTTCCTATTCATAAGGTTAATTTGTCCTCAGATTTGGTTACTGGTTCTGTGGTTGTTGTGTTAAACATTCTTTACCATTTATAGGTGTACATTTATTGCTAGGCAATGACTTAGCTGGTGATAAGGTTGTTGTTAATCCTCTTGTAACTGACACACCTAGTGTAGGTCAAACAGATGATCCTATTTTGCAGGAAATACCTGAAATGTACCCTTCATGTGCAGTAACTCGAGGTATGGCTAAAAAAGCTTCCTTGAAAAATTCAAATGATATTGACTTAACGGATACTTTTGTTGGTCATTATTTCAATGACGAGATTAAAAAGTCTTTTAATCTAAGTCTGCCTGATACTTAGACAGACTCGTCAAAACTTTGTCAGTCATCTCCAAGGTCAAGTGACCAAGGTCATGAAACGCATTCAAAGTCACGGCTAATCCAGGAACAGCAAAATGATCCTGAGATTTCAAAGTTAACTGATAGGGCATTACCCGAAAATGAAATGTCTCAGAATCCTGTTTGTTACTATAAAAAGAATGGTATTCTGATGAGAAAATGGCGACCATTTGATGTCCCAGCTGATGATGATTGGGCTGTGCATCATCAAATTGTTGTTCCAAAATCATATCGCCATGAAAGTTCAATGTCTGGTCATTTAGGTGTAAACAAGACTTATCACAAGATTATGACTCATTTCTTTTGGCCTGGACCTAAATCGGATGTTTCAAAATATTGTAAAAATTGCCACACTTGTCAAATGGTAGGGAAACCAAGTTATTCCAAAAGCAAGATTACAACCAATTCCAGCTTTTGATGAACCTTTCAGTCGGATAATAATAGACTGCGATGGTCCTTTACCGGAAACTAAGTCAGGTTCTGTTGACAATTATGTGTGCTTCTACTCGCTTCCCAGAAGCAATTCCTTTAAGAGACATTAAGACAAAGTCAATCATTTAGGCTCTTGTCAAGTTCTTTACTTTTGTTGGCCTACCAAAATCAGTTCAGTCTGATGAAGGATCAAACTTCATGTCAGGCATATTCCAACAGGTTATGCATGAATTAGGTATCAAGCAATATCGGTCATCTGCTTATCACCCTGAAAGTCAAGGTGCTTAAGAAAGATTTCGTCAGACCCTAAAGAATACGATAAGGTCATATTGTTTTGATACTGAGAAGAATTGGGATGAAGGTATTCATTTGCCATTATTTGCAGTCAGAGAATCTGTTCAAGAATCTCTTGGCTTTAGCCCCTTTGAATTAGTTTTTGGTCATTCTGTTCGTGGACCATTAACACTCTTAAAAGAGAAATTTCTTTCTGATGATGAAACACCCTTGAACTTGTTACAGTATATTTCTGACTTTAGAAATAAACTGTCTAGGGCATGTGAGGTTACTGGGTCAAATCTTAAATCATCTCAGAGCAAAATGAAGGCAAGATATGACAAGCATAGTGTTGATAGGAAATTTGAACCAGGTGATAAAGTCCTTGCTCTTTTGCCAATACCTGGCCGACAGCAGGGAAGATATTGTGGCCCGTATACTATTGATAAGAAAACAAGTGATTTGAATTATATTATCAATACTCCTGGAAGGCGTAAAAATAATCAAATGTGTCATGTGAACATGTTGAAAAAGTATTTTGACAGAGATAGCTCTATTTCAAAACTAGTTACAGTTGTAAACATTGTCCCACAAGAATCAAATGTGATTGAATCAGAAGTTAACTCAGACTTTAGTGGAAAATATGTTTCTGGTCCACCTAAACTTGAGAGCTCTGAAATACTAAAGAATCTTGACGACAAACTTCCACATTTGGAGCCATCTCAACGAGAAGAGCTGAATCAGTTGATTAATGAATATGAACATTTGTTTCCTGACATCCCCACAAGAACTGATAAAATACATCATGATGTCATTGTTGAAGATTCTCAACCAATAAAACAACATCCTTATAGAATGAATCCAGTGAAACAAAAAGCCCTTCAAGAGGAAGTAAATTACTTATTGGAGAATGATTGTATTGAACCCAGCCAAAGTAATTACAGTTCACCATGTATATTAGTTCCAAAGCCAAATGGAACATACAGAATGTGTACTGACTATCGAAAAGTGAACTCTGTGACAAAAACTGACTCTTTTCCAATACCAAGAATTGATGACTGTATTGACAAACTCGGTAATTCTAAATATGTCACCAAATTTGACCTTCTCAAATGATTCTGGCAAGTTCCCCTCACTGATAGGGCTAAAGAAGTATCGGCATTTGCTACTCCAACTGGTCTGTACCAGTACAAAGTTATGCTATTTGGGATGAAAAATTCTCCTGCGACGTTTCAGCGGCTTGTAAATATGGTTATAGCTGGCTTAGATGGCTGTGACGCATACATCGACGACGTCATCATCTACACAGACACATGGAGTGACCACCTTCAAAGAATCAAACAATTCTCCGATCGTCTCAGTGATGCAAAATTGACTGTCAATCTTGGTAAAAACAGAATTTTGTCATGTTACTTTCTTAGGACATCTTGTGGGACAGTGTCAAGTTAAACCTTTAGAATCTAAGGTCAATGCTATCTCTGAGTTTCCTGTGCCTGCTACTAAAAAGCAACTGATGCGATTTCTTGGTATGGCTGGCTACTATAGAAAGTTTTGTAAGAATTTTTCTATAATAGCTGAACCTTTAACAAACTTATTAAAGAAAGACGTTAAGTTCAAATGGAATGGTAACTGTCAAGTTGCCTTTGATCGCTTGAAAGCCATACTAAAGAGCACATCAGTTCTTTTAGCACCTACTTTTAACAAATGTTTAAAATTAGCTGTTGATGCAAGTGATGTTGGTATTGGTGCTGTTCTTTTGCAAGAAGACGATGACGGTATTGATCACCCAGTTTGTTATTTTTCTAAAAAATTAAACAAACATCAGAAAAACTACTCCACCATTGAAAAAGAATGTATTGCTCCGATTTTGGCAATCCAACATTTTGAAGTTTACTTAACATCTGCAACTTCTCCTATAGTTGTATTCAGGGACCACAATCCCTTAAATGTTCTTCACAAACTTAAGAGTAGGAACCAGAGATTATTGAGGTGGAGTTTGTCTCTTCAAGAATTTGATCTTGATGTAAGACACATTAAAGGAAAAGACAACATTATACCAGATGCTCTGTCAAGAATCTAAAATTTTGAATTGTCATATCTTTAATACTCAAATTGAATTTAACAGTTACATTTCACTATTTTTTTGTATATATGTATGTATATATGTTTGCATATATATCTCTTTTTTCAATTCTTTTGAAAAAAATTGTTTGTATTTTCATGCTAGATGTGCTGAAATGTTTCAACAAATTAGATATTATCAGTTGTGTAAAGTATATAATCATTTTATATGCTAAAGATAATGCAAAAAGAAAGATTAATTTCATAAACTTTTCTTTTTTCTTTCAAGGGGGAAAGTGTTATATATAAATATATAAATAGTCCTAATGGTTTTTACCGTGTCTATTTTTAGAATTAGTCTGGGGATTTTCCAATATCTCTTGACACTGTTAGGTAATATATATGTAGAAGATTTTAGATCTTTCCAGAAAGGTCTTTTAGAAAGTGATTCAGACTCTAGAGTCTTCTAATGTTCTATGCTATTCTAGATTATTCTATGGTATTATATAAAGGGATCCCTACAGCATTCTTGGTTCACTTGATTTAGACTAATGTTTTCATTTAGTAGTATTGTGTTAAACTAAAAGGGGATTTCTCGTTATCTTAAAAGTGTGTTTAAAAGCGTGTTTAATTTTAAATTCGGATATTATTGGACTTATTATTTGTGGACCAGGAACTTAATTCATTTGGATTTAAAATTAAAACTTTAGGATTATTCATTCAAGGCATTGTAATTTGTTTTTGTATTAATTTCATATTGTCAATAATTCTGGTATTATTGTCAATAAAATATTGTTAATTGTAAAGTTTGTTGCTGGCTTCTTTGTTCTTGTTACATTGGCACGTAACACTTTTATTTTTCTTATCTAATTTGTTTTTAATAATACGCCTACAGTGACGATGATATGATTTTACGTACTTAGTCGGTTCTTTAGTGTAGGGAAATGTCTTGTATTTCTCGTCCGTCTGTCTGTCTGTATGTCTATCCATCTGTCTGTCCGCCGTAAGCAAATTTTTGTGTGCTTAACTCCTCCTAAACTATCAAAGGAAAAGAGCTGAATCTTTGCACAATTTCTCTCTATGATGTCTTGTTTTGCATAAGGCCTTTGAAATTTAAATCGCTCCCGTGGTTCCTGAGAAATCCTGAATTATTTGCCCTTGAATTTATCGAAAATCACTATTTTTTGGGTGCACAACTCTTCCTTAACTATCGATATGATTGAGCTGAAACTAGACACAATTACTTCCTTTGGTGTCTTGTTGTGCATAAGACCTTTGAAATTCAAATCTTTTCAGTCATTTTTGAGAAATCTTGAATTATCTGCCCTTGAATTGAACGAAAATCACTGTTTTTGTGTGCAACTCCTCCTGAACTATCACTTGCAATGAGCAGAAACTAGACACAATTACTCTCTATGATGTCTAGTTGTGCAAAAGACTTTTCAATTCAAAATGCTCCAGTGATTCTTGAGTTATCTTCAATTATCTGGCCTGGAGTTGAATAAAAATAAAAAACAAAATTTCTCGTCCCCTTGTGTTTTATTGTCAAATGATTGGTTGTAAAAAAGCATAGACATTGCAAGGCCATCCTTCCTTTTACAGATCTAGTTAAACGCCTTTAACATTGTACCAGAACGTTATAATGTTCACGTTAAAGAATAGACTTTCTTCATTATTCACACTGATTGCAATCGGTAAACACATCATCATTTCATTTGTTTATGGAAACTACCTGAAAAGAACCTGTCAGTAAATATGTTAAACAACGTCCTGGAGCCCGTCAACACAACAGAAATGGGCAAAAGCTCAATTTCTGAGTATAAAAAGCAGCAGAGATATAACATTTCCCTTCAGGATAAACAGTATGCTATGAAATTTTCACACACTTAAACAATTGCTACATTATGGCGGACATGGTGTAAAGAGGATTCTGTAGCGTCATCAGACATTTTCCATACTCTAACTCCCTTCTTTCTCATAACAACAAAGTAACCAATCAAAGCACTAAAAGTACTGATGGTGAACGATTCTAGTGGCATTCTACGGTGATATATCGAATTCGTTGAGAAAGGAGAAAGATGAATAATATATGTAAAAAATAATTAAGTGAATCTCGACAAAATTTCTCACTGTAAATGCAAATTTGTTTTGCATGTCGAATTTGTTCTCAAATATCACAATTGAAAAGTAAAAAGTGAACCACTTAACAGGAAACATAGTGTGATTTTGTGTTAAAGATGATAATCTGATGCCATTTTGTAAACTTTGTGAAAAGTGAAACATGATAAGCTTTATGTCGGTTGGTATTTTGTACGGCTATTAGATTGTCCAATTCAATAAATCGTTGTCGTTTAAAATCTGTTGCTCCTTCCAATTAGCGGATAATCGTAAAACCAATGGGGTAGAAGGCAAAGGTTAGGTAAGAATGTAGGCTAAACATAGATCTAGTATGAGAAATACCAGCAATCGATGTTTATGTGCTCCAGTCCACAGGCGATTTATTCACAAACCAAATTTTGTCTCGTAGGTGATAACATATAAACATGTATTGCAAAACTCGGATAATGAGAAATCGCCTATGCTTCAGCCACCGCGATCTTACAGAGAAATTTTTTATAGTGGTGTTCATCCCGATTCAAAAAAAATACACAAGAAAGGTTGAACATTTAAAACACGTGTCGAATACTGCTTGAAACCCGTCTCGAGATTGACAGTCGCACGTTAAAAAGTTATGTAAAGCCCGATTGCATAAACCACAGATGTAACTAGACTGGTTTCCGTTTCAAATACTTACTAGGTGTATAGAACTGTACGGTATTACAAGTTCAGGAGGGTACGACCTAGAAACACATATTTCCGGCAATTTACTGCAAGTTGCAATAGCGAGGGCTTAGATTGAAAGCATTGCATGTGTCTATACAGTACAAAGACACATACTTTGTTTTTGCTCTATTCTCTAGATAAGTTTGCACGGATCATCCATTCGTCCGATTATGTATTTAAAATGGTATATTTATTTATTTTATATTATATATATATATTTATATATTTTACATTTCAATTCATTTTTGTGTTAGCGTCTCATAGTTCTTTAAGAAATGGAAAGCTTTGTACAGAACTTGTATGCATATTTCATTAAAGGGAGTTATTCAATATCTCTAATTTTGTTCATCCTGAATAAAATTTACGAAATAGGATTACCTCCCATTAAATTATTTCAATACTCGCTCCACACGCTCATTCAATTTCATTCCTCAATCGTTCCAAAATCATTCACCTTGTCAATTTCATGATGTTGTTCATTGTAGAAATGGTTCAGTTTTGGTTAGTTTTTTTTTTCATCGGTTTAGCCTCTTGAAAATTTCGGTATTGAAGATTTGAAGATTATTTCATGATCGTTTTTTGTTTTTTTTCGACAACGCCACGTTTGGGTTCCCTTATTATTGAAATCGGCTAATACTTTAATTTCTAGAGGTAAAAGGCACGTGATATTTACGATTCATTTGAGAGAATATGAGTTGTTCTTAACATAGTTATATCAGCTTAATGTACGTGTAAAATCGTTAATTGGGAAAGCGATGGTATCGAATATTACGAAATACATAAAAGACCTCCTGTCTCCGAGACAACAACAACAATCATTGTTTGAGCGTTCATAAACTAAGATCATGATGCTCTATCAATCTTAGCATCATTTGACCACATAAAATAGATTTTAGACTGGCCAATTAACATCCGATTACGAATCGAACACACTATCAATTCGGCCGTCGAGCCAGATTGATATCTTCGCAAAATACTTTCTTTGCAACAAAAATCATGAGTGAGTAAACATTCACACAAATATGACGTGTAATAAACGAATGATGTCAGATTCATCTGATTTGCTAAAATGTTTTCTAGTAATATTACTTTTTATCATACATGAATTCAAACATGGAATCTTCGAGCTTTTCTTGTAGGATTTCGTCAAATCGTTCAGCTTGAGCCACTGTAAAATGATTCTTCCAATCACCTATTTCCCCTTTGCGAAGTAGTATATGTTCGTTGTTTTCATCGATGAGTGGCAATACGATTTTGTCCGGATCAACCATTTTTTTCCTGTTTTCAATAGTGCATTCTCCTAGAATTTCTTCCAGTTCTGGAATTGTCTTCGTAACACCAATGTGTTCGGCAATGTTTCTTAAAGTTTCGACTGGTTTCAAGTGAAGGTCTTCGTAAAATATTTGCTTTAAGTCAAAAGTACCTGCCTTCACAGCTGCCTCCCAGTTTTGCAAATATGAAAATATGTCGCCAAAGAAGACTTCCCCTTTCACGAATGCATCGAAATGTTCATTCCAAGTTTTCGTGTATTTCAATGCTTCGTCCCTTGTGTAGTGGTAGAAAGACGACACGACAATGTCCTTAGGATTACGCAATACTAATAACATTTTACCACGTTTTTCTACGTGCTCTTTCGGCAATCTTTTTGGCCATAAGTGGGTGAAAAGTACCCTTGGACTCTGCATGCTAGTAATAACTTCAGGAGGACAAAGGTCGATGATAGAAGGCTTTGCTAAAATATGTTCGCTTTTGTCTTTGCGGAGTAGGGCTCGAATAAGCGTCTCTGTCCAGTTGTTGCCTGACTTCGGATAAGCGCATATCAATACGTCGCCATCTTTATACTTCATTTCTTTAATAATATCGGCATATTCCTCTGGATTTGGAATAATAACTTTGGGCATCTTGATCTCTTCATAATAACTCAGGTAATCTGTAGGTTGCATTTCTTGCATATTTGTTAAATTACTTCTCATACAAAGGAGTTGATGTCGGATTATTCTGCAATAGATTAAGGACAAAACGATCTTTACAAAATTGAATAATAGTACATTATAGCCTTTATCACCATAGTCTATCATCTCTTACATGTACGAGCATGTATGTCAATGACACGTCCCAATCGCATTCGGAACACCTCTCGACCAATCTCACGATCAACCTCGGATGCATTCGGAACACGACTCGGCCAATCTCACGATCAACCTCGGATGCATTCGGAACACCACTCGGCTAATCTCACGATCAACCTCGGATGCATTCGGAACACCACTCGGCTAATCTCACGATCAACCTCGGATGTACGTAGACGGACTATTTTTAAAAAATTACGGGAAAACTTTGGAAAAACTCGATGACGTCAGTTAAAATGGCGTTAGCCCTCGAAACTGTGTGTGGAAACATTCAACGTCGCCAACGCTACTCGTTTAAATCACAAACTTCATCGAATACTAATATTAATATCTTTAGATTCTTAGGTAACGGCTGAAAAAATCTTAATTTTTGAGAATGATTTGTCATTCTTAAAAAAATAAGATTTTTAGCCCTTATTTACTGTTAAAATATAAATCTACAGTGCTAGTTTTTCTTACTCTGTTTCCGTCTAACAAAGTACACGATTTTGCTGCATACCCATCCGCCTAACATTCATCCGAGGCCTGTTGCAGTTTACGGAAATGGCCGATTGATGATCCGAATGGACCCAATCGATATCGCACTGATCCGATCCAATAGAGTCCTTGTAAACAAGCTGAGGAATTTTAAGCATATTCGAATTTGTTTCATATTCGATTCTCATTCAAACAAATTAAAATGTTTCAGTATTTGATAGATTGATATGCGTGTTGAAAAAAATAAGATCGAACACGTTCTTGTTGAGTTATATACTTTAAACCTTGTGAAAAACGCCAATTTGTGTACCAGCCGATTTTTCTTTTACTCAAGATTCCTACCTTATCCATATGAAATCAACAAATACTCTCTTCATCTCTTAAATATTCCATTTTCCCAGTGTGCACTTAGGTCTAAAAGGAAAACAAATATTTAAGAGATTAACAGGGTATTTGTTGATTTCTTGAAGGTATGAAACAGAAAACCTAATTACCTAACTTCTTGTTGAATATAAGTAAAAAGGAGGTATAACCCGAACATAAAGCATCTTTGATTATCTCTTGATAGAAACGGAGTTGTGTTATGAAAGGAAACGCGTGCTTCATTTCATGTCAAGGCCATACGAATTCACGTCGTAATATAAAATAATGTCAATCACAAAACGATGAAGGGAGAGAGAAAGAGAGAGAGAGAGAGAGAGAGAGAGAGAGAGAGAGAGAGAGAGAGAGAGAGAGAGAGAGAGAGAGAGAGAGAGAGAGAGAGAGAGAGAGAGAGAGAGAGAGAGAGAGAGTTTTAATTTTATGAGAAAATCTTTGTTGTATTATTCCTTCTATATCGACAAATCTGTGGGCTACATATAACAGACTATTTGTCCTTTTCTTTCTTAAAAATGAATAAAAAGTACACGTTTTTTTAAGTAAATATATAAAAAATGATAAAAGAATTAGTATGAACTATTTCTTTCAGGGACTCTCAATATGTATTTAAGGTTCGTTTTTTAAATGTTGTTCTTTTTTAATGAATACTTAAAATCGCAGAAGATCATATATGTAATAAAAATGAGTAAATGAACTGTTAAAATAAGAATTCTTTTTTTAAATTTGCAGTGAAATGTGTATCTCAATAACATAGAATAGACAAGATATTAAGATTACGGTCATTAAAATTATCACGCGTGGTTAATTGCATATCTCGGTGGAGGGGGTGCTGTTAAAGAAGGGTTAATAAGACCTTTTTTAAGACCCTTCACAGAGTGTTTTAAAAAATAACAATTGCAACATACTACAACAACATTGTGAAATTAACAAATTGAATTATTGTGGAATTATTTTGAAATGAAATTAAATGAGTGTGCGGATTGAGTTTTGAGTGAAATCAAAGGAAGCTAATCCGATGTCGCTAATTTTGTTCCGGATGAACAAAGGTAACGATAATAAATTCTTCCGTTTAATAAATCACTGATAAAATTTCTCTAAATAGCTTATTTCTTCAAGACCCTATCAGCCGAGTATAAAGTTAAGAACATCGTGAAATTGACAAGACGAATAATTATGGATGATTTTTTAATGAAATTGAATGAGTGTGTGGAACGGGATTTGAGTGACTTTAATTTGAGGTAATCCAATATCGCTATTTATGTTCAGGATGAACAAAATCAGCGATTTTGATTACCTCCTTTTAAAAAATTTGGATATGTGTTCTATGAATAACGTCCTATTTCTTCAATATCTAATAAGACGCTCACAATTTAAATTAATTCAGTGAAATCCCGATTATTTTTCCAGGCCATTTTTATTTTAACGAAGTTGTTGTTATATGTTTTTCAGTGAGTTTGGAGCGTTTTTGAATGGTTTGAGTAAGTGTTTAGAATGAATGAATGGAGCACTGAGTGAGCGACTTAGAATAGTTTTGATTGAGATGAATGTCAATTTCACGATGTTACTAACTGTAATTTCAATTATTTCTATTTTCTAGCTATGTTTATTTTGAAAATAGTTGTTGATCTTATATTTTTAGTGATTGTGGAGCATTTTAAATGGTTTGAGTGAGTGTTAGGAATTAGCGAATGGATCGCTGAACGAGTGATTTTCAATGGTTTTGGTTGAGATGAATGTCAATTTTGCGATGCTGTTTACTGTAAATAAGTGTATATTCTTTTGCTGACGTTCAATTCTTACCCACGTTATGATATTTGTCTTAATTCGTTCACGCTAATTACGCCAAACCGTCTCTAGATGGATCGATCTAGTTAGTCCCGAATATCGATATCATCACTTTCCGCGACTCTTTTTTTTTTTTTTTTTTTAATTTATGAAACTCTCTGTTTCGATGTATTGAAATATGTTTGATCCTAAGAAGATTCTTGGTATCTAAATTTGTTATATTGCTTTGCAAGTAAAAGAGACATGCAGTGACATTTAGTACACAAAAATGTTGATAACGTTTGTCAACATAAAATGTACATTTCAAGAGACGCCGGGTAGTCAACCTGTTTTATGTCAATTACATGTCATGATAAGTAAGCACTTTCTGATTTGACACTTGAAATAAACATTTCACTCGGATTCCTATTTTAAGAACTATTGTTTGTTTCAATTTTACCATATTTATAAAGTGACCTGCATTTTCCATCCTTTTTGAATAATTATTGATCTATTCTTTTTGCCATTCTCGAATGCCATACAATTTTTTTTCAACTTTCAGTGTATGGTGAGAAATAAAGATGTCGTGAAACATGATTGAACACAATACTGAATTCATTGGATTCGCACCATGCAAACCCAGTCTATATTTTGACTCGGCTGACGCCTCGTCAAATAAAGACTGATTCTGCAGGGTACATCCGGGGTTCGATCCCCAACGGTGGCACTCGTTCTTTCCGAGTATTTGTCTCCCAACAATGGGGCGATAATCGTAGACATATGTAGGATAGCAATGTAAGTACTGGTGTGAGAATTGTAGGATTCCACTGATAGGTGCTCCTGTCGCTGCGATTTGACTGAAAAAATGGTGTGAGCGTAGTTAAACCAACAAACCAAACAAACAAGCATCTGCAGAGTACACATCTTATAGAGTTCAGTATTGTACTCGATATTGTTCAATAACCTCCTAATATCTTGAAAGTTTTCCAGCGTAGATATCCAAACTGTCCATGAGCACATCGGCTATTTTTTGTAAAGTAATGTCGCCCCCTTCTGGCGGGGGGGGGGGGGGGGGAGGGGGGGGGGGTTTATGGCCCACCATCAAACGGTTTTGGTTTCGAAATGATTGAAACGATTGTGATGATTGAGTTTTTATTGAAAAGTGGAGGTGAAGTGGAAGTTTATGTACTATATCGCTAAAATTGGACAAACTCAACGAAATAATTATCCCCTTTGATAAAATATACACAGGAATTCAAATTCCCCCTCCTTAATCTGAAACAAACTAACAAAATAAAAAATATAAAAAAGTAATATTATCTAAAGTTAGTAGAATTTTAGATTCAGAACAGAAAAAAACACATTAACATAAAAAACAAATAGTGAAAGAAAAAACGTAAATAGGTATAAATCCTACAGATTTCAATACTCACAGAAATTATTAAAGGCTCTATAAAAACTGGTAAATTCACAAACGCTCAATTTATGTAATATCTACCCAAGTAACTGTGTACTAAATAGCAAGCGATACGGAAAAAATGGTTTTAAAAATGTACACAGTTGTACATGTCAAGTATTAACATAAAAAGAAGCATAAAAAATTGTTAAATCTAGCACGGCAGGGGAAAATAAAACCCAGTATTTTTGCGTGTAGGACGAAATCCCATCCGGACAAATTTCCTTCCGGTTGTTATTCCCTCGGACAAAATCCCTACCGGAGAAATCTCTCCCTGTATGATATACAACTGCATTTTTGTGGAAAGCATTCAAGGAAAAATAAGGAAGACACAACGTTAAAGTCTTTTCCTTTGCAAACAGCATTTCAACAGATATCTCGTTCATAATTTGTCAAAGTACCATGAAAACAATCTTGATTCGTTTCAAACCATTCACAACTTGATACAATTTCATCGATTCCCCATGCCATTATTTATGTGGTTGGAGTGAATTTGTAAGCGTCAGGTACAGTTAATTACATCATGAAAATGACAATCATTCCGATCAAAAACATTCAAACTCATTCGCTAAGCGCTCCAATCATTATTCCAAACACTCACTCTAACCATTCGAAAACGCTCTAAACTCCCTGACAAGGATAGAAACAACAACGCAATTCAAAATAACTAAAGTTAGAAAAAAATGCGATTTCACAAACATAATTCAAATTGAAAGCGTGTGGTATGTTCTTGAAGAAAAAGGAAGCTATTTATAGAACTTGTATGCATATTTTATAAAAGGGAGGTAATAAATATCGTTAATTTTTGCTCATCCTGAACAAAATTTGCGATATTAGGTTACCTTCCTTACCCCGAGAGAGATTAATCTAAGATGAAGAAATTGTTTCCAAAACGATGTAAAATAAATAGGTTTAAACCAACCTCCCTTAAATTCACTCAGAATTCGCTCCACACACTCATTCAATTTCATTACAAAATTATTCAAAATCATTCACCGTGTCAATTTCACGATGTTGTTAATAGTTGGTTCGCGAAGACACGATCTTTTGTTTATAGAAATGTACGTAGATTTACTTTAGCGTAGTAAGATGAACGAAATAATGGATATTATACAATTTCAATACAAATCTTTGAATTTAGTAAAAACTCCCTCCTCATTTTCATTCTACGTCAAACTGAAACCAACGCAAATGCATTTATATTTAACTTTCTTGACAATTTGCAGAGGTTTAAACCAAATATTTTACAGGCAGAATTTCTAACAACTTACGAAATGTTTCAAGTATGAAACCTAAGACTGAGAATATTTCTTTGTTACAATTTGCCGAACTGTCTGTCCTGTGTTTTCACGTGTCTCACATTTGCGAATGGCCCGCTTACATAGGCTTATAGCCAAAGTAGAATACTAAAGCATGCACTGGTTTCGCTCTTAAGTCTGATACAGATTTATATTAGTGTGACCCGTCACTTAAATAGGGACCATGTAGGAAATCTGTAATACAAATACATGAAAAAAGGTTATCAAAATAGGGGTCATTTTTAAAAACAAAATTAGGAAGGTAGATTGATTTTTCTACATTCATAAAAGTCAACGCCATAGCGCAGTTGGTAGCGCACCGGACTGTCAATCTAGAGGTCCCGGGTTTCAGCTTTTTCATCTTTTCCGACTATTTGTCTCTCACCAATCGGTTGATAATCGTATCTCTATGTGAGATAGCAGCTGGACGCTAGGAAAAGATGTAATGGTGGTAGGACGACAGGTGAGAAATACAAGGAATCCATTGTTAGGCGCTCCAGCAGGCGCGATATCACTAAAAGATTGTGGAAAGCGGTGTAAAACCCCTTTTAAACAAACAAACAAACAAACAAACACTCATAAAAACTAAAAAAAAAAAATGCGAAAGTTTAAGACCCACGCCAGACTTTACAGTCCGAGCAATCTAACTAGGGTCGACACTTTACGCACTATCATTTTCGCTTGACGGGTCATAATGTGAAATGATTCTACAACTCTATCAGCTTTCAGCTATGCTGAGGTTGAGGACAGTTCGTTTGTCATATGGGGGCTCGTCTGAGTAATGGCCATTTGGCATTGTACCGACTTTGTTAGTACGTGAAACACATTACTGCCTTAATAGACTTATCGTCATCAATATATGATGACTCTTAAGGGGGGGGGGGTCTGTTATGATAGACCACTCTCACCACTGTCCTGCATAGCTTAACCTGATCTTTATGCACAATACATAATCAGGCTAAAGAATACAATTCCTGTGATATTACCGTTAAAAACATCGTGAAATTGACTTTCACCTCATAGCGATTCTAAATCGCTCACTCAGCGCTCCATTCATTCATTCCAAACACTCACTCAAACCATTCACTAACGCTCAAACCCACTGAAAATTATTGAATCACAGCGTCATTCAAAATAAATTTTGAAAGAGAAAAATAGCGATTTCACTGACATAATTCAAATTGTAAGCGTCTAATAGGTTCTTGAAGAAATAGAAAGCTATGTATAGATCTTGTATGCAAATTTTATTTCAGGGATCAGTATCGCTTATTTTGTTCACCCTCAACAAAATTTGAAATATTGGATTACCTCCCATTAAATTCACTCAAAACTCCATGTGATACACACTCATTCAATTTCATTCCTAAATCATTCCAAAAATCAAACAACTTGTCAATTTCACGATGTTGTTAACTGTAGCTCATATGTTAAAGTTTTAAAAATGCAACACGCAGGCTGAAATATTAGTTTCATGCAATTTCCATTTAACCCTTCTAGCATGACACCCGGGTTAAACTCTTTCTATCACGACCTTGATCGGGTCAAGACACCTCGAAAGACAGTGATTAAGAACCAATGCCACTTTGAGTCCATTAAAAGTCATACATACATACCAATGTAATGTACTCATTATGTCAAAAAGGTTTATAAGTCAAGTGTTAAGACCATTTATAAATATGATTGACATTTTTCGACACACTTATGGAGTCTTCTCTGTCTTTAATAAGTTCAAAAGTTGAATTAAAAGTAACACTTTGGTGACCCGTCACGCAAAAAGGGGCGATTTTGGGATATCCGTAAGATATGTTTGTTTTTAACAAGAGGACCATAGTGGCCATAATGGCCCTAAATCGTTCACCTTAGTTAACTGACTACGACAAATATATAAACAAGAGGACCATGATGGTCCTATATCGCTCACCTACGTATCTTTGTTTCATTTAATAAGCAAATTTCAAGCAAAGGTCATACTTTTTTTCTGTGATATGGCACTGATCCTTCCCATTTTCAATAGGGTTCATCATTGTGACCTGACACACATTCTGACCAAGTTCCATGAAGATTGGACCATATTTGTAGCCTCTAGAGTGAAAACAAGAAATTTGTCATTAAGGCCCCTTTTCCAGTGACATAGCACAGATCCTTCCCATTTTCAATAGGGTTCATCCTTTTGACCTGACAAACATTCTGACCAAGTTTCATGAATATTGGACAGTATTTGAGGCCTCTAGAGTGTAAACAAGAAAATTGTCATTAAGGTCCCTTTTCCCACGATATGACATGGATCCTTTCCATTTTCACAAGGGATCATCCTTGTGACCTGACAAACATTCTGTCCAAGTTTTATGAAGATTGAGCCATATTTGTGGCCTCTGGAATGAAAACAAAAAAAATGTCATTAAGGCCCCTTTTCCCGTGATATGGCATGGATCCTTCCCGTTTTCAATAGACTTCATCCTTGTGACCTGACAAACATTCTGTCCAAGTTTCATGAAGATTGGACCATATTTGTGGCCTCTAGAGTGTAAACAAGAAAATTGTCATTAAGACCCCTTTTCCTGTGATATGGAACGGATCCTTCCCATTTTCCATAAGTTTCATCCTTGTGACCTGACAATCATTCTGACCAAGTTTCATGAAGATTGGACCATATTTGTGGCCTCTAGAGTGTAAACAAGAAAATTGTCATTAAGGCCCCTTTTCCCGTGATATGGAATGGATCCTTCCCGTTTTCGATAGGGATCATCCTTGTGACCTGACAATCATTCTGACCAAGTTTCATGAAGATTGGACCATATTTGTGGCCTCTAGAGTGTAAACAAGAAAATTATCTTTAAAGCCCCTTTTCCCGTGATATGGCATGGATCCTTTCCATTTTCAATAGGGTTTATCCTTGTGACCTGACCAACATTCTGGCCAAGTTTCATTAAGATTGGATCATATTTGTGGCCTCTAGAGTGTAAACACTTAAATTGTTGACGGAGGACGACGGACGACGGACGACGCACGACGGACATTCAACGATCACAAAAGCTCACCTTGAGCACGATGTGCTCAGGTGAGCTCAAAACCCAAATATTATTTGTCCAAGATTCAATTTTTAAAACAAAATAAATTTGACCATTTGACAGGTTGATCAAAAAAGGGTATTACCTTTTATATGGCATTTTGACCTCAGTTTTCACCCCAGTTGACCTAATTTCGAACTCGAACGAGATTTCATCATCTAGACAACCATCCAAACCAATTTTCAGGTTGATTGTACCACAAATATTGGCTCTAGGGTCTCAACATGTTTTTTTTTTTTTTTTAACATTTGAAGTCTTGTCCTCATTTTTGACCCTCATTTGACCCTATTTTGAACTTGACCTGAGTGTATCATGACATTTGTTTTGACCAATTTTCAGGTTGATTTAGACAAAAATATAGTCTTTGTGTACAAAGTTTTTCTAATACTAGTTTAGTGTAAATAAGCCTTTTCTAATGTTTGATCTCTTGACCTCATTTAGACCCCACTTGACTCAATTTCGAACTCGACCGAAATTTGATAATGACAATCATTCTGACCAAATTTCAGGCTAATTGAACAAAATATATGTCCTCTAGAATGTCTACAAGGTTACGACGCAATAGCTCACGTTAAGCACTTTGTACTCAGGTGAGCTTATATAAAAAAAAAAGAGTTGTATCAAGAAGAGGTATTCCATAATGCGGATTTTGAAAATAATAAAAATGTAGCATAGTCAATTTAGATACAGAAAACCCGTTTAATACAAACGTTTCGACACTTGTCTGTCTACACAAATCCTGCAGTCTGACCAGGGTCGATGATTTGCTCACTTTCCAGATGTTCACTCTTCGGATGACGGGTCACATTTAAGGTAGTGGACCCGTAATAAATCAGGATCGTTCCGGAATTAATGAACTTTAACAGTGTAAACCGAGGTTTCCTAATGATTTTCATTAGGAAACCGCGGTTAACATTGTGAAATGCCATGTGGTCCAAAATGTTGCGGAACTTTTACGGGTCCACTGCCTTAAGTAATTTATTTGCACTTTAATTCCTCTAAATGTTGAGGTAAACAAGTGTCCTTGCAAACGATATGTAACAAATGAAAAGATAATCCAGTAAATTAGTTCAACTAGCACGCTACCATATTTTAGACTACAAATGTATCCGTGTCTCTCTAAAATCGGACTAATCTTCAAAAGCTCCCGGTTTGAATCCGTACGACGGAACTCATCCTTTCCAACTTCTACTACTAATTGGTTGATAAATGTGGACCTATGTGGGATAGCAGCTTGTGACTAGAAAAGGTTTGAGTGGTATAAGTGGTGTGAGAAATACCAGAAATCCATTGTTAGGTGCTCCAGCAACCGAAAAATTGTTGAAAGCGGCGTAAAACCCCAATGAAATAAACAAATCTCTTTAAAAAAATAAGCAGGGAGTTAAACCAGTCATACGGTAAAGATTGGTCGTAAACGAAATGTTTCAGAAACTCAACTGCGAAGCTGGGTATCTATTTCCTGAAGCTCACAATTCCCCAATGTTCGTTTACACGTATTGTTTCCTAAACACATGCTCAACGACGGTATATCGATACCGTATTTGCGTTGTTGCACGATACACGCTGTATTTTCCCGCCATTAAGTTAAAACATGTCGACAGAAATGAATGAACTCTGCAAGATCATTTTCCATTTCATGAACTACAAAATCTATATTTTCACGAGTAGAAAGTGCAGGTTGTGTTGTCATGAAATTGTGATTTATCGGTTTTGCACGAAAAACGAGTTTATTCTATTCTAAAAAGAAATCTATGACAAAATTTGAAGATTTTCGAATAAGTTTTCTATTAGTGCGTCATTTTGCTTAAATTTGTTTAATTGACCTCGGTTAGATAAAGCCAGATATGATGAATTAACGAAAGGAGGTTATTCACAGGTTTTTTTTTGTAATTTCACTGGTTTAGCCGTGGAATTATAAAGTGATAATCTTCCGGTTTTCTTGATAATCCACCGAAAAGCATTCAAGTCATAATCGTTGCAGTCAATCAAAACGAAACAAACGAAAAAAAGAAGAGCAACGATTGACCAATTGAATCGATCGTTTATACATGTAATGGTGTGGCTGTTGAGCTCCACCAAGATGACCCCTTTTGTTTTGATATTCTTGTGGATAGGCCACTTTAAGGAAGTTGACCCGTCATTGATCCGCAACTTTTTGGTAGTCATGAACTTTAACAATGTAAACTGAGATTTCCTAATGATTTTCATTAGGAAACCTCGGTTAACATTGTGGAAAAATAATCAATTCCGAAACGTTAGGGTACTATTACGGGTCTACTACCTTAAAGTCGAGACTACAGCTTGAACAAGCTGTAAAGTTACGAGGGTAATGTCTTCTCCCTACGAGTTGCTGTTTGTTTTATGTTCGTGATTATTTTTGCGGAAACATGTAAATGGCATTTCTGTGTCTGGGGCCTTTGTCGTGTTTGAAGTCGCTGGGTCGGGGTCATCAAAAAATAGACAGTTATCTAAGGAGAACAAAATAACGCATACATGTGTAAGCTACAAATGAAAAAGAGTGCAAGGCATGAATACGAAAATAGTGATTTTATTTTAAAATAAATAGTATTTGCTCGCAACAGAGCAAACCCAACTTCAAGGGATCGAAAATGCAAGTTTTTCGAGTCAAAGGCAAATTGCACTACTCAAACAGTACTATGGCATTTCTATTGAACTCTGATTACCTTTTCTGCATTTGTTTTATCTTCACATTTTTTTTCTTTAGAATAATTGATATCAAATTCCTTAATTGTCTTTAAACTAAAAATATCTAAAGTGACGAATGTATTATTCATATTTGAACTGAAACATCGAGTTTTTGAGTTTGTCTCTAATAACCATGTCAAATTTTTCAGCTTGCGCCACTGTAAAATGATTCTTCCAATCACCAACAATACCTTTACGAAACATCACATATTTGTTGTCGTCATCTTTAATGGAATAATGAAGAATATCTGGATCAACTCTTTCTTTCAACTTATCGATAGAACATTCTTCAATTATCGCGGTTAGTTCTTCTGTTGTCTTTTCTACACCAATGTGATTAGCTATACGTTTCAATGTTTCAACAGGCTTCATTTTTAGGTCTTCGTAATAGAAATGCTTCATATCAAACAGTTCAGCTTTCAACGCCTCTTCGAACTTTTCAATGTATTTAAACATGTCTCCAAAGAATAGGTCACCTGTCATAAAGGCTTCAACATGTTCATCCCAATTGTTTGGATATTCCAGCGCTTTCGCCATCTTATAATGATGATAAGCTGACACAGCGACATCCTTTGGGTTGCGTAACATAAGTATCATCTTACCCCGTTTTTCGACATGTTCTTTTGGCAATCGATGCGGCCAGAAATGCGTGTACATCACTCTCGGACTAGGCATGGATGTGAATAAATCTGGTGGATTTAGATCAACGCAGGCAGGTCTAATAGGAAATGCTTCATCCCCATCCTTACGGAGTAGACTGCGGATGAGTATCTCTGTCCAGTTAACTCCGGATTTCGGATAGGCACAAATCAAGATGTCTCCGCCTCTGTACTTCATGTCTCGCACGTTCCTGGCTTGCTCCTCCGGGTTTGGAGCTAGAGACTTTGGAAGTTTGATTTCTTCGAAGTGGCTGAGATACATTTTTCCCTCGCCTCGAATGAGCTCAGCCTTTTCTCGTAGTTGTATCTCCTGAAAATAGTTAAGTAAAATCTGTCTTGCGTCCATAATGTCAAAACGACGATAATTGTTTGCAATTTATATCCCGCTTTGCTCGTTATTATACGTGCAAAGCGGGGTGTAATTTGCAAACAGGTTGAACAGTTTTAATAATGTATATAAAAATATGAAAAAAGAGAAATTGATTACAGTGGAGTCAAACCCGAGTTTCCATAGAAAACCATCTTTTAAGTAAGGTTTGAAAAGTATTCTCTATTCAGATATGAGGTTAGTGGAAAAGTATTCTTCATTCAGATATTGAGGTAAGTGGAAAAGTATTCTTCATTCAGATATTGAGGCAAGTGCAAAAGTATCACCTCTTGTCAGCCTGCTGTCAGCGCAGTTTAACTAGGGTCGGCACTTTACGCACTACCCATATCATAGGACGGGTTGCATAGTCATTTTTTTTTTTCGCATATCCGATTATATAAGACCCGTCCTGCGAAAAGGGACCATCTGGGTAGTGCGTAGAGTGTCGATCCTTGTCAGACCGCGCGGATTGCGCGGACTGACCAGGATCGAAATTTTTCGCACTTCGCGTACCTAGTGAAATAAGTTTTGAAATGCGACCTCTGGTTGGCCTGTTCTAGAACCAATCTCTTTTTCAAATATTTATTTAACAAACTTACCAGATTGTCTCTTTTCGCACGATGGGTCACATATATATTATAAAAGAATAATTTGTAAGAGCGAAGTATATATAATACCTCTAATTTCGTTAAAAATGAGCGAATTCGACTATACGAATTTATCTCTGGACAGTTGATAAAATCTACGTACTCTTTTATGAATCGATAATATTTCTCTGATTTCATGCACAGAACAATACTAACTCTTTATTCCAAACCACGATCCTTAATGAAAAGAGTGCAGACGGTATTTCAATAATAACAATAATATTATTAATATTATTATCTTTATTTAAAGGAGGTTAAAACATTAAGACAATCATTTTCAGTTATCAATGAGATGAAAAGTGTCTTCTCCGTCTCTCACACACACACGCTCAGAAACATATACGCATGCATTCACATACGCACGCACATACGCATGAGAGAAACCATCTATACTTTTTTTTAAAGTGAGAAAAGTAGACACTATTCTTCAAAGTGTCAACCACTTTCTTTGATTTCTTTAGTGTAAAGAACAACAAATGTACTGGTTGTACTCTTCAAGAAAGAAAAGTGAGATACAGTTAGTTACACCGTGAAATTGACATTCACCTCAATCAAAACCATTCTAAATCGCTCACTCAGCGCTCCATGCATTCATTCCAAACACTCACTCAAACCATTCAAAAACACTCAAACCCATTTTAAAAAAATAGAATAACCAACGTCAATAGAAATTAATTTTGATTGAGAAAAATGGCGATTTCACTAATAGAATTCAAATTATTAACGTCTCATAGTTTCTTGAAGATATAGGAAGCCATGTATAAAACTTGAATGTATTTTTTATTAAAGGGAGGTAATCAATCTTGAACAAAATTTACGATATTGATTACCTCCCATTAAATTCACTCAAAACTCGCTCCACACACTCATTCAATTTCATTCCCAAATCATTCATCTTGTCAATTTCACGATGTTGTTTACTGTAATGATGATGAACTCAGAGATACCCAGCAACACAGACAGACAGAGGAATAGAAACGATAAAAGAAACAAGAAAAGAGGATTAAGTGAAGAAATCTATGATGTGTACCTGAATTGTATCCACCAAAAAAGTGAAAAAATGCTGTTAGATTGTATTTTTTACACAGTGACCTATAAAATTGACTCGTAAAATGACCGACATTTTGAAGAGCAGTGAACCTTGCACAGCGGACAATTGTATCTCCCTTTATTCCCCTTTTCGCTATTTATAAATGATTGTAAATGATTTGTGACCCGTCACGCTAAAAGGAACCATCCGATAATCCTGTAAAATGAATTATTTAAAATGAGATTTGATCCAGCATAGGTTAACCATGGTCACATTTCAAAAGTTCTTTCACTGGAAGGAAGATTGATCATTCTTGATTCAAAAAATAATTACTGGGTAAAAGTGACGACCCTAGTCAGTCTGCGCAGTCTAACTAGGTTGGACACTTTACGCACTACCCAGATGGTCCCTTTTCGCGTGACGGGTCTCAAAAAAATTGAATGAAAAATACCACGAGATAATCTTATGAGTTGTACACCTTAAATATATTGCTTTCGTTATAAAGAATGAAAGGGTAGTTTTTTTCATAGAGTTATAAAACTTAAACATCAATAACTCGGTATGAATACGCAAAGAAGATGCATACATAAGTGTGATTAGATTTTTAGTTTCACAGCTCCAAGAAAAGAAAAAAACCTACCGTCTTCATATCATAAAATAATTTAATGAGCCATGAACGTAGAAATAATTAATATAACGATAGTCTTTAACGTTATTTTAACTATTATTTTCAGACGACATCCCTTGGAACCTTACAAGTAGCTTCGTACTCAAAATTTTTTTCATTGAGTAATAAAACCATTTTTTAACCACCAGAATGAACAAACTCCTGATTCAAGGCGCAACTAGATTCATACTATTCTGAGGTGAAAAACAAAATGGAATCGGGATTTTTATAAACGGTTGCATGATATAAATTGTTCAAATCACTCTTCAATTTTAGATATTAAAACCAGGCGCGGATTAATTGATAGCTATTTAAAGACACATGACTCCCGGACTAGAATCTACAAATGATCCGTTGTCAAAAAAAAAGTAAAAAAAAACTGTCTAATAGATCTCAAGGTGTATACTGTTGGCAACGTGTGTTAACCGTACATATAGCCGAATCAAACGTGGTTCTATTGATTGAATGGAGTTTTACGCCGCTTTCAACATTATCTCAGTTATATCGCGGCGGCTGGAGCACCTAACAATGGTTTCCTGGTATTTCTCTCACCAGTACAACAACCACATTCTTTCCTAGCCTCCAGCTGCTATCTCACCTAGGCCTACGATTATCAACCAATTGGTGAAAGACAAATAGTCGGAAAGAATGAGTGCCGCCGTCGGGGATAGAACCCGGGACCTCTACATTAACAGTCCGACGCGCTACCAACTGCGCAATGACGGCGGCTTAACGTGGCTCTATCCGAGTAACACTCGGGCCATTTGAGTATATCAGTGAAAGCCGATATACTTCCGTGGCTTTTTAAAAGTTTTGACAAATTTGCACGGCTACAGTTAAAAACATCGTGAAATTGACAAGGTGAATGATTTTGGAATTATTTAAGAATGAAATTGAATGAGTGTGTGGAGCGAGTTTTGAGTGAATTTCATAGGAGGTAATCCAATATCGCAAATTTTGTTCAGGATGAACAAAATTAGCGATATTGATTACCTCCCTTTAATAAAATATGCATACAAGTTCTTTAGCTTTTTAGCTTCATATTTCTTCAAGAACCTAATAGGCGATTACAATCTGAATTATGTTAGTGAAATCGTTATTTTTTTCTATCCAAATTAATTTTGAATGCCGTTTTTGATTCTATATTTTTCAATGAGTTTGAGCGTTTTTGAATGGTTTGAGTGAGTGTTTGGAATGAATGAATGGAGCGCTTAGTGAGCGATTTAGAATGGTTTTGATTGAGGTGAATGTCAATTTCAAGATGTTTCTAACTGTACCATGTCTGTGTTTGATCGTACATGTTCTGGCGATTGTACAAGACCGTGAGTTACCGTTTGAGACCGTACGAGGCTGCATGTATAACTGTACATTAAGTCCACCAAAAAGTCAACTAAGCCGTGTCAATATCGTATATAAATCGTTCGAAAGCCCTCCCCATCCAACATTAGGATTACCACGATCACCGTATGGTTTACAAAAGTGTAATTACGGTTTTGTACGATCGCCATACGACCAATACAGCTTTATATGATCGCCATACCACTAAGACGATTCTATTTTGGCCTATACATGTTTTGCTTTATTTATGTGGGTCTGGGGTTTTACGCCGCCTTCAAGAATAACAATCTTTCAAGCAAATCGCGGAGGCTGGAGCACCTATCAATAGATCCATGGTATTTCTCACACCAGTACTACCACTACATTCTTGCCTAAAACTCAATCTGCAATTCCACATAAGGGATAACATTGATATCTATATATTTAACCCCGAGACCAGCACTTAATGCAATTGGGCAGGTGAGTTATGACGAGGATTAGATTAAAGAACATCGACACATAGACACTCATTCCGATCAAAATCTTCCTAGACCATTCACTCAGCGCTCCATTCATCCAAACTAAGTACTAACTAAGATTGATCGATACAATGTAACGCCCAGGGCCCGAGATTATAACACTTTTCTGATTCTCAATTCAAAATTCTCTCAAATTTCAATTTGATATTAAAGCCGTTATTCTGTTTTAATACTCATTTTAATGTATTTACATAAAAGATGATATTTATAAGTTGTTACAAATAACAACTTTTTAATATTTTCTTTTATTTTCATACATTTATTTGAATTGAAAATTTGAGAACAAGTTCTCAGTTGAGTCTGAGAAAAGTTTTATAACCTCGGGCCCAGAAATCATTCAAAAACATCTGAAACACCTCAAGACGATCAACATTTCATGCAGAAATGAATCAAATTATTTAGGAAACATTCTGTTGTCTGGGTGAGTTTTTTTAGCGGCTGATTGGTCTCTGGAGTCACACAAACAGAAAAAATACGCATATTTTAATAACTGCAGTTAGAATTTATCGCTAATTACGATTATGTTTTACCCCCATAAAGTCATTCAAAACTCGCTTCACAATCTCATTCAATATCATTCCGAAACCTTTCAAAATTATCTATCTCGGCAATTTCACGTTGGTACTAACTGTAATAGGGATCAAAAGTAGTATTCAATGAGTGCCAAGCCATTATCGAGCAATAATGCTCAGAACTGTTGATCGACCTTTGTCTTTTTTCAAAGTTTATCTTTCTGTATGCACGGTCTACACATAATTGGCTTATCAATGCACCCAAATATGTGCGTGTCCATTATCGGACAATTTGTCAATAAGTAAATCACACAACTAAGAAATTCTATTGATAGACATAATCCTTCTGTAAAAGTAATCTTTTCAAGCTGTTACCTTTTACTGGGTTTGTTGTTGAATAGAGCATGTGTTTATCAATTGATGAGCGTACGTGGCATAAGATATTAAGAGTGCAGACAATTTGTCGCATGCAAAAATGAATATTTTGTTTGCCTTATTCTATTCATGATGTAAATGTTTTTACTCACTACTATGGCTAATACGGAGCGATTCTCGCTCCTCCTGTCAAAATTAAATTTTGAATAATTTTTAGCTATTTAATGAAAATGTCAGCCATTGGGATGTCAAATATACTCTAGAACAACCTGTCTCCAGAAATAAAAATCATGGGCTTTAAATGCTTTGTCTGGTAAATGTAACTTCATGTATTTTTATGGCCCGAAATGATTTTTAAGACATGGCTAATATCACGGAGTAAAATCACTTTTCTCAGGCTCAACTGAGAACTTTTTCAAAATTCAACTTGTATTTCAAGCTGTAGCACTTTTGTAATACTGTTGTAAGTGTATAAAAATAAAAGATAATACTAATAAGTTGTTATAAATAACAACTTATTGGTATTATCTTTTATGTACATACACTTATTCTAATCATTTTTCTGAGAAAACACCCACTTGAGCAAGGATTTTTTTATATAGAATTGGCCCTGATCATGGATTTTATTTTAAGAACCCCCAAAGCCAGTCAATCTGTTTGGTCCCTTTCTAGATGACGTTGCATCGTACGTGTAACAAGTAATTGATCTGTGATTTTTGCATCATTTCTGTTTGTTTCGTGTTCATTTTGTGCAATTTGTGTTATTGTTGTTGTTGTTATCGTTAGGAACTTAAAAATGTATAACTCTAATCGCTGTTGGATATCTAATTTTCTTTTGACCACCTATTTGTTTTGTTTAAAGGTATGACTTCTTTTTAATCTAAAAAATTACATAAACTCTTTTGTTAACCCAAAAATGATACTTTCTAATTTTCCATGACATAAACCGCTCTGTATTGTAATACTCGTTATTTACAATAATTCGTTTTTCTATGTGATGTTAATTGTCTATATAGGTTCGAGCCCTACGTTCTGAATGCAAAGGCATTTGCGAACGTAAAAAACAGAACTCTTCTTTTCACGTTAGTTTTTCTGGACATAAATCTGAGGCATAACTGCGGGTGCAAAGAGCCTGCAAGCTTCAGGCTTTCTTTCGGCTACGGAAAAATAAGTTAAGAGTTTGAAGAGTGGAAGCTGGGGTACAATTTTGTACACGTTTCGTGAAAAATGTCATCTTGAACGCGGGACTTATACAGTTAACAACATCGTGAAATTGACAAGGTGAAATATTTTGGAATCATTTTGTAATGAATGCGATGAGTGCGTTTTGGCTGAAATTGAAAGGAGGTAATCCGATATCGCTAATTTTGTTCATAATTAAATAATTAAGCGATATTCATGCCCGCCCTTTTAATAAAATACACATACAAGTCGTATAAATAGCTTATCTCTTCAAGGACCAATCAGACGTTAAAAAAATTAAATAAATTTCTTTTTTCCCAGCTGTATGTATTTTACATGTAGTTGTTAATTTTATCACTTCAGTGATTTTGGGGCATTTGTGAATGGTTTGAGTGAGTGTTTGGAATTAACAAATGGAGCGCTGAGTGAGCGATTTAGGTTTTGATTGAGATAAGTGTCAATTTTACGATGTAACTAACTGTATAACGAATTTTGAATTATGGTAAGGCAAAAGGTTTTGTCATCCTTCTCGATTCTTGGCTGAAAATTTCTTTTTGTATAAATATAAATGAGTATCAAGTAATTTAAGCTTGCCTAAAGAAAAAAACACATGTACCTGTACTAACGAAAGCGTGTTTGCCCCCCCCCCCCTCTCTCTTCCCCCGAATGATGACATTATGTAGTTCTCAATGATGTAAAAACTACAAAAGGACGCAAAATGTACGTAAAAAAAGTCTGCGATATATAGAACTTTGATGTCGTAAATATCGGATTGTCGTAAATATATATATCAACCTTACATTATTTTCGCTTTCTCTAACTCTAGATGACCCTGGCAAACCCGGATGTTATAGCAGCAGTTATAGACAAAGACAACGGAGCAGCCAATTTTATACAGATAAAAGACCCACCGAGAGAAATTATTAATAAACGTCACGTGACTTTGGAATATAAATGTGCAAGTGATACAATTGTCGGGTTTGAAATTTTAACGGTTCCAGATCAAACGACGCAAAAAGTGAAAGTTTACAAAAAACGATGGTTGTGTCCAAACTCGGTAGACGGTTCTCAATTACGAACGCGAAAAATAAAGATACGTCTACCGTTATCTTTGGCATATAACTACAACGTTTTCAACCGTTACGTTATTTTAACGTCAGAAACTAAGTTACGTGCGTGGATATTACATCATGACTGGTGGGACCACTGTAAAATACAAGACAACTGTTATACAAGATCGAGCGTTAAAGTTTCGTATGACGCAGTATTGTTGCCTCCTTATTCGAGACCGTTTTACAAACGCCCATGCCGTAAATGGTCATGGGACGTCGTTACGATAGCAACGGCTAACCGCATACCTGTTTGTCCTATGGAAGAAGGTAAGATCCAGGCAGGAGTTTAACATTCGACTACAGTTGGTAACATCATGACATTGACAACGTAAATGATTTTGGAATAATTTCGGAATGAATTTGAATGAGGTTGTTGAGCGAGTTTTGAGTGATTATAAATAAAGGGAAATACAGTTCAATATTTTTCAAGCGACCACGTCTATTAAGCTTCTATTTTTATTCAGCGACCGTTTTTCAAAATCACCTTGTTTAAATCAAAATATCTTAAACATAAGGTATTTATGGTCCAAAAATTATTGAAAATGAATCCTGTAGTGTTAAAACTCATTAGCATCGTCTCAATGATACGGTTCCTTTTTGTTTAACAACTTTGGATCATAGAGAAATTCGAAATTACATACTCGTACATATTCAATCAAAATTATGTTTCTAATTTGTAAAGAAAACGTGTACTAAGCAACTTTTCCTTTAACGACCGCTGTTTGGTGGTCCTGTTAGTGGTCGCGTAAAACAAGTTTTACTTTAACCTTTTTAGATGTGATTCAAGCCATCCAATACCCAGTGGTTCTTGGTGGATTGATGTATGGGGTCTACAGAAAGTTCAATCCTTATTTGAACCCCGTATTAGAACAGCAACGCCGAGATCAGTTAAGAAAGCCTAGGTAAGACACTTATAGAATTATTCCATCTTTGCTACCTTCAATTACATTAAGACTGGCTCACCACTTAAAGTTAGAAAGTACTTAACAACAGTAAATATAGTTAGAAACATCATGAAATAGACAAGGTGGACGATTTTGGAATGATTTTGAAATATTGAATGAGTGTGTGGAGCGAGTTTTAAATGAAATTTAAAAGAGGTAATCCTATATCGCTGAGTTGGTCAAACTTTGAAGAAATAAGCAATATTTATGACCTACTTTATAGAAAAAATCTACATACTTTCCAATTTGTGTGTCCTCACGAACTAATCAGACGCTATCAGCTAAAACATCAGACAAAATATTGTGGAATAATTCTATCATTTTCAATGAAATGTTGATCGTTTTGATAGTGTTTTGAATGAATGAAAAGAGCGTTAAGTGAGCGATTTAGAATAGTTTCGAGTGTGGTGAGTGGCAATGTCATGACGTTACTACAACATCGTGAAATGGACAAGGCGAAGGATTTTTGAATGATTTTGAAATGAAATTGAATGAGTGGGAGGAGCGAGTTTTCAGTGGACTGAAGGGGGGGGGGGGGTAATCCGATATCACTAATTTTGTTCCGGACGAACAAAAATAGCGATATTTATTATCTTCCTTTAATAAAATATCAGGGTTGCCAGCAGTCTTAAAAGTCAGGGAATTTGGATATTTTTTCAATGTCAGGGAATTATAAGGGAATTTTGAAAGTTGGTCAGTGGAAAATGAAAATCCTAAAAAGTCAGTGAAAAGTCAGGGAAAAATTATTTCAAAGGTTGAAAGATGTTTGCATTGAAGGTTTTCAATGGCTATGGTATTCTTTAGGCATTTGATATTTGACAACCACACTCACAATTAAGCATTAAATTCAAATAACAGTAAACAAAGTATAAAAGTGATTTAGAGAAGCATTACCTTCTTAACTTGGTGTTTATAAATACTAGTTTTTATCTTAGAACTTCATTCAGCCGAAAGATTGAAAGGCTTAACAACCCTTGCCTCCAGAGCTGACTAATCAATTAGATTTTCTGTTGTATTTTATGAATATAACATCAGTAAAGAGCACCGTATCCTAGAAAAAAAAACACCAAAAAACCCCTGAATTAATATGAATAGATACAATATAATGTACTCAAGCTATATCTGTTTCGAATGAAGTTGTTGATATTAATTTTTAAAGTGATTTTGGAGCGTTTTGAATGGTTTAGTGAGTGTGTGGAATAAATGAATGTAGCGCTGAGTGAGCGATTTAGAATGTTTTTGATTGAGATGATTGTCAAATTCAAGACATTTTTAACTATAATTAAACAGTACATTACAGGTTCACAGTGGCTGTCTGGCTTTACATCCTGGAGTACTGTCCAGGTCCGTATCATCCGGCAAAAACGTGTGGGGTTATGTATCATTTCAATTGGAAAGCTGAATTGAAAACGGTTATGATAATGCTTAAACCAGAAGGTACCTTTAGTGTTTTCCTAACAACGAAATAAATAAACCAGCCCTGCGTTCAGGATGTAAAAACGTTTCGCGAGCGCTTTGAGATGAAACCTCGCTTTGTACGTGCACATACGTGCAAAGCGAGGTACCATTTCGAAAGCGCTCCGCTAATGCTCTCATCCTGATCGCAGGGCAGTCATTGATAAGAATACATGTCAATTTCCGAAAAAAAGGGAAATTGATACTGATCTCAAGTAACATGTATTACATACTTAATTAGAAATAAACATCGAGGCGATGATAGAAAGCTTTATTTTTTTTATTTCGATTAACCATAATATTTTTGTTGTTCACGTCATGTCGTAGCAGTACTGAAATGAATAGGTACTAACGGCATTTAATAAAGCACTGCACCGATGTAATAAATGGCGAAAATATTACGTAATTATCTTCCGTTAGCGATCTAAAGGGAAAGGGTACCAACACAGAAACCCGAGTCATTCCGATTTAAAACCCTTTTCATAAGAAATGGCCAACTTTGATGAATACCACAATTAAATCCTAGATTACATTTGGCTTACGGAGTCCGTACGGTGCCCATAACTCGCCGTAACTCCAAAATTGTGCGGAGTCCATACGGCGGTACATGGTGGCCGTGAGATCATCGCACGGTTTAACGGGTGCCGTAGACCCTTGCGATTTTCAATAAAAAAATCAACCTAGTTTACATTAAACATACATAAAACTATTACTAGAATAATTGATGCGCCCATGCGGCGTTCGCGAGGTAACCGTGCGATCCCCGGATGGAGACTGTGCGATTTGTCAGCCATTTACACATTTAACAGCGCGGTCGCCGTACGATCATCGTAAGGTACCCGCGAGGGGACCGTAGGACGATTCGTTAATGATCTAAAGGCAAAATATCGCACAGTGGCCGTGCCATGTCCGTGCGGCGATCGTGCGATGCCTCTACGACGAGTCTAAGGGCTACGGTCTCCGTGCGGTCTTGCGATTTTTAAAACCTTGTATAGCTATTATTTATACAAAATCTCGAGGGTCCACGACATCCGTAAAGCCGTGCGATGATGGCAAGAACACTGTGTGCCACCGCGCGTTTTTTTTTTTTTTTTTTTTTTTTTGGGGGGGGGGGGGGGGGGTACGGCGAATTATGGGCGCCTCACGGGCTCCGTAATTTTAGCAAAATGTTAACACGGCTATAGTAATACATATTTCAAGGCCGCACGGAGACCGTTTAACGCAGACACGCCGTAGAGGCCTCGCATGATCGCCGCAAGGACATCGCAAGGTCACCTTGCGATGTATAGCCTATTATTGTAAAACGGATGATCCTACGGTCCCCGCGCGGGTACCGTGCGATGATCGTACGGCGGCCGCACGATTAACAGGGTATAATGTTGAAAATCGCACGAATATCCGTGCGGGAATCGCGCGATTATCTTGCGATGGCCGGACGGGCACCTCAAAGATTCTTGTGACAGCTAAATATGAAAAGCCGTGCGGACACCGCACGATTTTGTGAACACTAATGCCGTAGAAAATAAAATCGAGTCAAAATTATCATACAAGAATTATCAGGCTGCTATATCTTACGGCGACCGTGGCAAATGTAAACTAGGCTTAACAGAGGTTTTAATAGTTGTTTGGTGATTTTTTGGCAAAGCAACCATACTTTTAGGCTAAAAAAGCGATTTTGAGGGCCTTTATATTGTTTTACAATCACTATTTCCCGACACCTAATCCTGACAATTTTTACCTTTTCGCTTGTGCGCTAAGTGACACCTAAGATCAACCAGTACATCTGCACAGCCAGTTCAAAGTCTTTACTAAAAAATCTTATGAGATTATGAGAATAATATGAGCAAATTTTATCCAACCGTAATGCAGTTTCTTGTTCTGTACAAAATGACCCTTTTCCACAATGTCTTGGCTTTACCGCTATAGCTATGACGGTCTTATGTTGCTCTACTGCTTGTGCTAAAAATAGCTGCATTTTGATATACAATATACATACATTGGACATACTGCTTTTTCTTGGCTAATAAAGCGCTCTAGAATTGGGTCTCAAACACTTTACATGAGCCTTAATACGAAGAATGAGTGTTTTTTATGCCTTTCATATCTATCCATAATGGTCGATATCTTGCCTTCAATCGCGTGTTAATATTTGGCTAATTTCGCCTGAGACTCTGTGCATATTCCGTAAATGTTCGGAAAATTTCCGAGTTTAATTGCATTAACCGTAAGTAATTTATTAATCAATCGGGTAAGGTGCACACCCACAATCATACATCTATGAGTTCAAATCTCCGACACGCTTTCTTTTTCTTTTTTTTAATTTTTTTTTTTAAACATTTTTCGTCCCCCTTCAAAGCTCACACTTAGGGAATATTATTTTTTTTTTTCATTTTGATATCAGTAAATGACCGCTTTCAGCTTACATTTCATGTGCCTTTATTATTGTATAAAAGTGCATTATTCACTGAACTTATATATCTTAAGTCACGATGAATATATGTTTCCCATTTATGAGAAAAGGACACAATTTTCCTCCTAAAGCTTGTTTCGATCCTGTCCCCAAAACCACGAGGAAGAATAAATAAACTGGCAAAGTTACCACATAGGTACACGGGGTCACTAGAGCTCCATTTGTTGTTGTCGTTTTAATTCTATTATTATTATTTTGGTAATATTAGTAGAAGTTGTATTTTTGTTTGTGTGTGCTGGAAAGAGCTGAAGAGACTAGTATAGTCCGTTTGACCTCTATATGGACCAACATTTCGCCGAAAATCTCAGAAATTAATTGATGAAACGCACATTTTTCTAGACAAATCATGTTTTCCAGCTAATACCATGACGAATTTTGTTTTTCAGAATTTTTTAATGTAAAATAATGATTTTGTCCGTCCGTCTACATGTTAACTTCCAGCCTTTCATACCTACTTGTGACTGTATTAAACGGAACAGCGAATTGTATTACCAAAAATAGTACTGATTTGCATAGGGACCGAGTCAAAAGTGTCAGATTTTAAGAGAATTGTTTTAGTATAAAATCGAGTATTACGATATAATTAAGTTTGTCGAAGATTTTTGCTATCGTAGGATATCAAATCTGAGTATATTCCTTCTTTCTTCAGAAACCGTTTTACCAGATAATTGGTTATTGTTTTTCATTTATTCTGAAATGAACCCTATATTTACATGTTAGGACCAATCAAAAAGCATTATTAAACGAAGTAGTTGGGAATTTCACGAGGAAAACTTGATGAGAAGGCGAGTAATAACGGTAAAAATCACGTGCTATTTAAGTTTAAGATGTCATGAACGTCGTTATGCTAATTAGCATGTCCAAATAAGGAATAATGGACATTTCATCTGTCAAATGTTTAGTATAAAACCACGTGTTTTTACTATATATGTTTACAATTTCTTGTTCTAAACAGCCTCCATCACCCCTCGTGTTTAAGAGCGGAAAATTCGAAAATATTAACATTAACTAGATAGACAAAATCATTATTTTGAAATCATTTGAGTTTCAAAAAATATTTTTTGGAATGGTACAAAGCTGAAATTAAGATTTTACTTCTTACAAATCCTTCATTCAAACGCAATTTTATGTAATTGATGAAAAGGTTGGTCCATATAGAAGTCAAACGGACTATAGTTTACATTCACATAAGAATAGGTTATTACATTTATTTTTTCGAATGAATTTGATAAAGCGTTAAGTAGGTTTATATGATTACTGAATAAGAAAATAATTTTTAAAAAGAAAAAAAAATGTCTTCTTAATTTTACTGGCCAAACGAGTGAATAACACCACCCCCGCCGGTAAAAATAGTCAAAAGGGATTGCCCGATAGAAAAAATATAGAACATTCGAGTAAGGAAAATATTATATGTATTACTCGATTCGAACTCGTGGTCTCGTGAACCAGAAGCGGGTGTCTTAACCTCTACACCACCGGTTTGATTAGTGTATAGGCCTCCAGAAAACAGTTAATTCATAATTCAAATTAGCGGAAATCGTCGACTATCAGTGTTTTCCGATTTCACTCACGGAAAATAAACAGAGTCTCAGGCGAAATTAGCCAAGGAATATTTGCTTAGAAAATTTTCCCATGTATATGCGCCAATCATTTAACCATCCCAGCGTTCATGGTGAAGCAACGGCGCAAACTGTTTGCAAACTTTACCCCTTTTAGAACGTGCACTTGCGTTTAAAGCGGGGTATAATTCGCAAACAGTATGCACAGTTTTGTCATCATGAGGTCATTATTTCTTGTGTATGATACAGGAGACATACATATACAAGTACAACATGTAGACCAGACCTATTCCGCAGGAAGAACTCATTCTAAGCTACCACTCAAAAGATGGTTCCGTCTGGTCGTGAGCTTTAATGTAAACAGAGTAAGTAAAGTGAAAAAATTCGTGAAATTGACAAGTTGAATGATATTGGAATAATTTAGGAATGAATTTGGATGAGCGGGAAGAGTGAAACTTGAATGAAATTAGACGGAGATAATCCAATATCGCTAATTTTGTTCAAGATGAACAAAATGAACAAAATTAATTAGCGATATCTATTACCTCCCTCCAATGAAATATGTATGTATACAAGTTTTATAAATAGCTTTTAATGTTTTCGCGAACAATCAGACGCTTACAACATTCTAGCAATCTTTATTTTGAATGTAGTAATTAATCTTATCTTTTTGGAGCGGTTTTGATTGATTTGAGTAAGTGTTTGGAATGGACGAATGGATCGCTGGGTGAGCGATTTAGAATGGTTTTGATCGGTATGAGGGTCAATTTCACGATGGTCTTTACTGCATCAATTAAGTCTTTTTTGTCGTCTTTCATTTAAAGTACATGTGAACTTCAAAGTGAACAAGTCATTTTCAAAATGAAGTAGCTGAAAACTTTCGAATATGGTGGTTTTGAGATTATAGAAATCACTATCTATTAAAAAATCACGTGCAGTCTAATTATAGCAGATATGTTTTATTTAAGTTACATGTTGATGAAGTTAAATCGAGTAATTTTAAAAGATTTTTTTCAAGACTTGGATACTATGCAGGTTGAAGTTTTAAGAAAGCAACATGTTAATTAAATCAATTTGAACTTTGAATAAAAAATAAATGTTTGAAATTTTTATTGTTCTGCGTCTAACTATTTCGTTCGCTGATCTTTCAGTGGACAGTTGTGGTGAATCAAGACAGAAGCGGAGAGAATGTGACCGAATCTTCTTTCACGTAAGTAAAATATTCCTAGCGTCAACATTCATAACACCCCTGGTATACATGCACATTTTGGGAATCTAATACAGGTAGTAGCTTATATTTTCTTTTTCACTTTAACTCGCATTTTTATTATTATTGTTGTTGTTTAAAAAGAACTTGGCGAGTTGAACATGTGTTTTGTTTAGCCTATGTGTTACATTTTCAGATAATTTCACAAATGCTCAAAGCAAAGTATCTGTCCTGTCTGTGCATTTGTAAATGACTGACCAGAATCATCACTATACGCTCTTTCAAAAAATCGGATCTTAGCCCATTTTCAGGCGGACTGTGAATATTCTTTTCGTAAAAAATGTTGTCTAGGTACAGTTAAAAACATCGTGAAATTGACATTCATCTCAATTGAAAACATTCTAACCGCTCTTTCAAATCTCCATTCATTCTTAACACTCACACAAACCAGTAAGAAACACTTTAACGCTAAAAACGATAAAATCAATAACTACATTCAAAAATTAAAATAGCTTGAAAAAAATCACGATTTTACTGACATAATTGAAATTGTTTCTTGAAGAAAAAGAAATCTGTTTATAGAAATAACATGCATAATTTATTAAAGGGGGTGGGTAGAAATAAATATCTCCAATTTTGTTCATCTTGAAAAAAAAGCGATATTTGATTACCTCCCTGGAATTTCCCTCAAGACTCATTCCCCGCACTCTTTCAATTACATTCCAAAGTCATACCTTAATCATTCACTTTGTCAAATTCACGATGTTATTTACTGTAGGCTATTCAAGGTGTTTTTAAATCGGGCTGCGAAGCAGTCCGCATTTATATATACTGTTTTCCAGAAATCCAGTCTGTTTGACCCACAACATTTTTACCTTTATCTTCTGAGCAATGTGTTCAAACCAAATTATGTGTTTTCAAACGCCGAAGAAACGGCCTTTTCAGTCACAATCTACAAACTTTTTTTTTATCTTATTTACTTTTCGACAAATAGCGAAGAGGCTTATACAAAATTTGATGTAATTTTCGCTTTTAGTAACTACCAATTAGTATTTTCAGTGTTTATAACAAGATTTTCGGTTGAGTAAAGGAGTTGAAACGTACAATAGGTTAACTGTATAATAAATTTGCAGCACTTACAATATTACTGCTCTGATTTTTTTCTCGGACGGTCATTTACCAGTTGTAGGGCTGACAACCAATCAAATTCTGTTATGATTATCACTCGGTCAAAACCCACGCGTAAATTTAGAACACGTGGTAGATGCAAATGGACATCGTCTGCTCGAAATGGGTCAAATAAGTTGTTTGTCATTGGTCAATGGTCGCCTGCACTCGGACAGGGAGGGTGGGGAGTTTTTTGTTCGCATGGTGGAATGAGTACTGTTGACTATGTGTTAACAAATAGAAATAATTTTGTAATTTTGAAAAAAAATGATTTCAATGAGCACTCTGATCACGCTCAAATCCTATTTTCAATAAATTCAAATTTGAGTATGAAGAAAAATTATTCAACAACAAATAAACCGACAAAAACATATGAGGTAAGTTCATATCGGACACGGTTTCGACCCGAGTTAACCGGGTTTCCATCAGAACGACTTCGGTTTCGATACTAGTGATGTCATTTTAACCTTTCAACCTCGACGCTTCTGATCCTGGGTCAGGCCGGTGTTACTTGGGTTCCAAAATGGCGTCGAAAATAAGTGTACAACAATTCGATTACATAAAACAAATGGTCTCTCTTACTTTAAACGACAAATATTTTTTTCTTGTTTTATATAGAATTTTGCACGAGTTATCGCATTTCTTAATTGGATAACGATATTTCATGGTTAATTAATTATTGTAGCGGTAAATGAGAAGTTTGTTTACTACCACCAGTGGGTAACTCCGTTCACATGAATGTCCGTTCTAGGCATGCATATAAGAGTCAATTTTAGATTATTTCACCATCTCGCGCGACTCCCGGGCTGCCATTTGATTTTCCCCATGGATAGTAGTAAGAGCGATCTATTTTTAGAACAACTCATGAATAATCATAGAGTGCTGCTAGATTTAATCGATTGGTCAGAAACCAAATATATAAATAGCATAGTTGGCGATTTCACGTGTTTCTTGAGGGATAATACATTTATAGTATTTGGGAAAACCCAATGCTTGAAACACAAACATGTTGGTAATCAAAAGTGTAAATGGTTTAATGAAAAATGTTTTGTTGCTAAACAGGCTTTTTAATTCTATAGAGAGAGGAATAATATTAACAGACAAGCTTTTAGCCGGGCGCGTGCTCATTCTAACAACGTAAAAAAATCTGCTAAGAAATAATTTAGACTAGCAGAGGGCTATCGAATCAGTAAACTTTCAAAATCGGACAAACGAGGTTTTTGGCGTAAGATAAAAGGTACATATACAAAACCAAAAAATCCATTAGATTCTCTCTCCATAGAACAATTGTTTGATCATTTTAAAAATATAATTGATACACCAGACGAAAACACCCTAAACGAACAATATCCACAAAGCAACATTGATATGCAAAACATTGAAATTAATCCCGAATTGGACATGATTATCTCAGAAGAAGAAATTAAGAAAGCTGTATTTATGCAAAATAACGGTAGAAGCCCCGGTACCGATGAAATTCCTTGTGAAATTATTAAAGCGTCTTACGAAATTATTGCACCTTTCCTCTTCACACCCTAAGAACTGTTACAACGGACAAATACCTCTGCATGAAAACATGTTAAGGATTCGCAATGAAAACAGCCACGAATTCTGTACTTACGGCTACGCCTTTCATAATAATGTCTTTTATCCATCGAATTTAAAAAAGACAAGTGTAGCTTTTACAGTCTGGTACTCCGCATTATCATTTACTTTCATATCTTATCCTGCAATAACTAGAAGATTAACTTTGAAGATTAAAGGGAAATTAGAAGTAACGTGTGTCATTTTTCAAAGAAAAGGCATTTAAAGCTTTTAGATTGCGTTTCATATTAGAAATTCATACAATATCAAACAATAATTCCAATTGAAATAATTTGTAATATTTTTCCTCCCTATAATCACAACTAAAAACAAAAAAATCGAAAAGATATAATAAAGAATATGTTACGGTGCATGACAGAGAGTGTTACAGTATAGTAACTACATCACTAACATAGGTTACAGATTCTTATGGAAAACATTTCTTATGTTTTATTTAATTGAATGCGATTTATGAGCTATTCTAACCAAGATTTCCTGTCTGTCCGTATGTCTATCCGTCCGCCCGTCTGTTAACTTACACTTATTTTCCCAAAAGAGTCCACACTCTCTATCCGATTTACTGCAAATTTTCACATAATAATTATACCAACATCAGAATGTTTTTGTTCGATATTAGTTCGAAATACACCAAAGGAAAAAGGAATTTAAGAAATTTTGATAACAATATACTCGTTGTAGCATTAGAGTCAGGGCGGTGAAGTATTAATGCAAATAGGGCCTTTTGATAATTGGTGAATTATCCCAACCCTTGAACTCTATTTTAAGAACTGGTTTAATATCTAGTACAAGAAGTCCAAGAACTAGTTCAAGAACTGATTCAAGAGCTAGTTCGACTGTTCTTGAATTGCCATTCCAGTTCTAGAATCAGTTCTTGAACTTTTTCGCAGGGAAGAAGGCATTAGAGCATCCCAGGCTCTCGTGGCCGTCCTGTGATTTCGAAAAACTTAAAAACTATTATCATCCAGTAATTCGGCGGGTCTATCCTCTCAGAAAATATTTAAGATCAGAGCACGGCTAGCTTTTTTTACCTTTTTATACAAATCTCGGAGATATCTCAGAAGAATTGATTAGCTTTTTATATAGACTGAATAAAGGCTCTTTTCCCTGCAATTCTCGTATTTACTTCAATGCAAATTAGTGTCCATTTTCAATCAAATTGCGAAACAGGACCTAGTTGTGCTTAGTTTTATATTTTTAGATAATTTCACCTCGGGGTTATATTTTCCTTAGAATATCAAAAGCAACCTCAACAACACACTTTGCTGATTCCATTTGTAAACATGTCTAGTTATAAATAAGCACCACGGTCCCATTTATGACATTTTTTTAAAAACAGCAAATGTAGATTTATTTGAACAAAAGTTTCAAATTTGAGAAAGGCTGAGCGAACAATCGTAACAACGTTATTTGTAGAAGAGATTTAAACCGACGATTTTTCCATTTGGATTATGAGATTTTAAGCTTACACTTTCTTGATCCCTTTCATTTAAAGCAGGTGAATGTTTTACGATGCTGATTAGACTACAATGGCATTCGTATAATTAACATTTGCGAGTGCTTTCTTATCCTGAAAGTAAGATAGATATAGATGAAAAGGAGGTAGGCATAATGTTTTTTCATACATTAAAAAGGATATCAGAGTGTTATTTTAAGATATATCGCATTAAATGAAGTTTTGGAACTTTTCTCCCATCTACCTCGTATTTCGCAGAAAAGACTTAGATTTAAGATAACTCGGATTTCGTTGCGCTTTTTTGTGTGTTTTTGAAAATCCTGGCGTCAAGAAAACTGGGATTTTTGTATGTAAAATCAATGACAGAGGTTGTAACGCTGTAGGTAAGATACTGTAACATACCAAAAGAATTAGGCAGAGTTCGTAACATACGCATAAAATTGAAATGATGCACATAAGTTTCGAAACAGAAGACATTCCTTTTAGATAACGGGTATATTAGAGGAGATTGAGGGGTTTTAACACCAAAAATATAAAATGTTTCAATATTTCTTTTTTCTGTTCCAAAAATCCAAAAAGAAGTACACAAAACACTATTTTTCGATCAAATTTCCCTCAAAACTTTTTTTGCCGAAATATCAATATCAAAAATATTTCGATCAAGATAATTCATTATCCAAGGAATGGAATAGGGATATATAAAAAGTCTAACGTGTCTGCTGGTTGTACAAATAATGTCGAAACCGACATGTATTCAAACAAATTAGCAGACGCCTTAACAGTTTTCATTGCGAATCATTAACATGTTTTCATGCAGAGGTATTTGTCCGTTGTAACAGTTCTTAGGGTGTGTCTTTGCTTTGTATAATCGCATGTTTCAAACAGGCGACTACCCGGAGCAATGGGGAAGGGGAATAATCACTCCTATTTTTTAAAAAGGTGATCCTAATATTTCGGAAAATTGTAGAAGTATCACCTTAATAAACCTATTTTCAAAAGTATATTATCAAATTCTGCTAAATAGACTCACTAGGTGGACAGAAAAGAATAAAAAACTTAATGATAATCAATTTGGATTTCAGAAAGGAAAATCCATTTTAGACTGCATCTTCATTATGAACTCGGTTATATCAAAAGTGTTATCGTCTGATGATAAACTTTATTGCGTGTTCATTGACTACGAAAAGTATTTCGATAGTATTAATCAGGAAAACATATATAAGCACTCATTTTGTAACTTTTAAAATCTATTTACACGCCAGTAAAAGCTTGTGTTCGTTACTAACATGAGTTCTCAAGATGTTCGTCAATGACGTCATCGAACATATAAATTCCGATCTTGGTTAAATTTTTACTTTTGGACCATGTGAAATTATTCTTGATATTGTATGCAGATGACCAAGTGTTATTCGCGAAATCTCGAACTTCTTTACAATCCATGTTGAATGATTTACAAGCATATTGTACTTTATCTGGCATAAAAATTAATTCATCTAAGACTAAAGCAATGATTTTTGAGAAGGAAAGACATACTAGTTATATATTCCACATTAAAAATGTCGCCATTTAAACTGTCAAATATTCTAAATATTCAGGGATTAGTCTTTAACGGATTATGGTCTCGTACACAAAAAGATATTGCCAAACAAGCATTATTTTCTCTTAATAACATCAGCAGAATTTCAGTTAATTTAGAATTACCCATGTCGCAACAATGTAAGCTATTTGATAGTCTGGTTGGTTCCATCCTTCAATTTGGTTCACCTTTGTGTGGTTATCACACTTCATAAGATATTGAAAACATTCATACTAAGTTTTTACGTCTCGCGCTTCGCGTCAAAAAATCGACCCCGTTAGCCACACTATATGTAGAAGGAGGTAGGACACCACAAAGCGTTTCAAATCAATTCAATATGATTAAATATTGGACGCACATAATCACCCAAAATGAAAACAGCATTCTCAAATCAACCTACAATATGTTAAAATCGGACTGTGAAAATGGAAATACATACAGGGGAAATAACTGGGCCTTCCAAGTTAAAAAGTATACTGCAGGATAATGGGTTATCTTTCTTATGGATTAATCAAAGAATGCCCCACATAAATCTCGCATCTATCTAACAACGACTATTTGACAATTATGTTAAGTTATGGTCCTCAGAAATTAATAATACGTCTAAATTGGCCTGCTACAATCTATCTAAGGAATCCCTTGTACCTGAAAAGAATCTAGATATTGAATATGACGTAAAGTTTAAGACAGCATTAACAAAATTTAGAACCTCATCACATGATCTTAACATCGAAAAAGGTAGATATACAAACATCCCTCGTGAAAATAGATTATGCTTAAACTGCAATATGAGTTGTATTGAAAACGAATATCACTTTCGATTGGTTTGCCCAAAATACTCAGAATTAAGGAAAAGGCACATGAAGTACTATTTTTACACTTGGCCATCTTTATACAAATTTAAAACACTTTTAACATCAAACTCTAAAAAGGAAATTATTCACACATCTAAATATATTTATTTCGCAAACAAAATGAGGAACTAAAAAGAAAAAGAAACAAACAAAACTTTGTTTAATCCTGATATTGAAGCCACCGTATCCTGTGACTATTGTTTTACATATGTATCGATCTTTGTTAACCTGTGTGTGTTTTGTTCTATGTATTGTAATATGTAGCTAGAAACACGGTAAATGTTTAAAGATTTTTTGGAATTAAATGGTAATGGTAATGGCTTACCGAGGCTGGACACTTACATTTTGCGTGTTATCCACTGAGCTATTTGTTCAAGACAAACAGCGCAGAAACGGCCTTTTTTAGTTACAATCTACATTTTTTTATCTCTTTTACTTTTGCGACAAAAAAGGAAGAGGCTTATACATAATTCGATGTAATTTTCGTTTTTAATAATTACCAATAAATATTTTCAGCGTTTTTTAACAAGCTTTTCGGTTAAGTTAAGGAATTGAAATTATCTTCGTGCTGTTCTAATTTATTGTTCTAAAACCTGTTTAATGTGATCAATGTCTATCCCTGTGGAGGGGATACATTGTGAAAAAGGGGAAACAACTTCTTATATTTCATAAAAGAACAACAACAACAATTCCTTACTCCTCCTTCCTCTCCGTTTTCCTTCGTCTCGAGTTCTTTCTTCATTTTGACGTCTATTGGAATCGTCTGCTTCTATAGTTGATATGGTTTAATCCTAGTCTATTTTAAGCACCTATTTCTTTGCCATTGCGTTGATTTTGATCGGTTTATTACGGTTTACACCGTTTTCGACTGATGTGGTCATATTGAGCGGCTAGAGCACTTAACCATGGATTCCTATTGTTTCTTATACCAGTACTACCACAACACCCTTACCCAGCCTCCAGCTGCTCCATCACATAGGTTCGCGATATCAAACCATTAATGGACGACATTTTTGTCTGAAAGGGTATTTGCCGCGGCCGAGTATCGAGCCCGGGACCTCTTGAACGAGAGGCAGGTGCGTTAAAAACTGCGCTAAGGCCTAGGATTACCGTTACGTTTTAATAAACTGTCGGTGTTGTTATAAATCTCGTAACTACGGCTTTACTGAAGCCGTAGTTACGAGATTTATAACAACACCCACGAAATATTGTTTGTCCGATATTGCGTCATTGTTAACTGGATAAAACCGTTCCCCATTGTGTTCTAACTTTTAGCTCTCTGTGCGAAAAAGGCATATCCAGTCCACTGGACCAAGGCTAAATAACTTTATCGAAATTTCATGTGAAATTTTGGCATCTCTACCAAATCTGCCGTTATCTGCCTCTATATAAATGCTTCCCTTAGGCATCAAATTGATGCCGGTTCTACCTCATTGACGTCTGACCGTAGAGCGCAGTTGGTAGCATGTTGGATAATCAATCTTAGATGAACTGGGTTCAGTCCCAGGTTGAATGGAAAATGTTTTGTGACATATCTCTCAAGTTGGGTGGATACAATTCTGCAAACTCGAGTTGGATGAGCTGGCGATGTCCTAGAAAAGATGGATTGTTAAGACAAAAAACTCACTAATTGGGCAAATATTTTACCAACTTTTATTGTCCAAATTTGAGCCCTTTTGATTGGCGAACTATTGCACTATCCCAGCCTCTCAATGATGCCCGATTTACAGTGCTGACAACACTTTGATTTTTTCGCGCATTTAAAATTGTTGGAAATACCAGGCACATGTCATTTTATTACAGTCACCCTGGTCCAGACATCTATATGGATGATACTGAGGGGTTGTTTACTTTCGGTGGTGGTGAAAACTTTAACAGTTTTAGAGGATACATTGGACAGGCAACTTATTATAGAAATAAAATCGTGCATCATTCAAAGGTAAGATTACATCTTGTAGGGTTTTCAACATCATGTTCGAATATGTAATAATTGATTGATTGATTGGAACTTTACGTCGCTTTCAACGATTTTTCTGTTATACTGCGACGGCTGGAACACCTAACAATGGATTCCTGCTATTTCTCTCACCCACCAGTACTTCCATCACGTCCTTTCCTAGCAACCAGCTGCTATCTCACATGGGTCTACGATTATCAACCCATTGGTGAGAGACTAATGGTCGGAAAGAATGGGTGCCGCCGTCGGGGATCGAACGCTGGACCTCCTGATTAATAGTCCGACTCTCTACAAACTGCGCTATGACGGCGACTCAAACATGTAATAAATGATTAATAAATAATAAAATAATAAAGATAATTTAACAAGAGGACCATGATGGTCCTAGATCGCTCACCTGCGTCCCTTTGATCCCTAAGACATCACATTAATTTAATAAGCAGATGTCAAAAGAAGATAATTTCTACATAAGATCAATACCATGGAATGTTTGCAGCAAAGAGCAAGACAGATATGCCTTTTCGCTCTTTGATTCTATGTAGAAAGGAAGCCCAAATTTAACCCAAGGGTCTTGATATGACTTTACTTGGTAGAGGTCCATTAGATGATACTTCATACCAAATATGAAACCTGTCTGCCTTCTGGTTTCAGATAAGAAGACTTTTGAAGGTTTTCCCATTTTTCACCTATCATGCTCAGATGAGCTAAAAGGGGTGCGCCCGGGTGAAGCCCAAATATAACCCCAGGGTCTTGATATGAACAAATTTGAGCCCACTAGATGAGGCTACAAACCAAATATGAAAGCTGTGCGTCCTCTGGTTATTTGAAAAGAAGATTATAAAAGATTTTCGCTATGATTCTATGTTAAAAGGGTTGCGCCCGGGTGGAGCCCAAATATGATCCAAGGGTCTTTATATGGACAAACTTAGTAGAGGTCCACTAGATGATGTTACATACCAAATGTTAAGCTGTCTGCCTTCTGGTTTCAGAGAAGAAGATATTTGAAGATTTTCATATTTTTACCATTTGTGCTAAGAAGAGCTAGAAGGGATGCGCCCGGGCTAAGCCCAAATATGACCCCAGGGTCTTAATATGAACAAACTTGGTTGTGGCCAACTAGGTGATGCTACCTACCAAATATGAAAGCTGTCTGTCATCTGGTTTCAAAGAAGAAGAATTTTTTTTAAGATTTTCGCTCTTTGATTCTATGTAAAAAGGGTTGTATCCGGGTGGAGCCCAAATATGACACCAGGGTCTTGATATAAACAAACTTGTAAGAGGTACACGAGATGATGCTGCATACCAAATATGAAAGCTGTCTGCCTTCCTGTTTCATAGAAGAAGATTTTTGAAGATTTTCATATTTTTCCCCTTTCTGTTAAGGGTAAAGGGAAATTAAGGGTGGATTTCATTTATTTGAACAACTTTTGTAGAGCTTGACCTAAGGAACATCCCTGCCAAGTTTCATCAAGATTATCGCTCTGGTTTAGGAGGAGAATATGTTTCAATAAAAATGTGGACGACGCACGACGCACGACGGAAGACGGACGACTGACGCCGGACATTGTACGATTACAATAGCTCACCTTGAGCAATTTGTGCTCAGGTGAGCTAAAAAATGGGTTCAAAAAATAAATTAAGCATATTTAAAACTCATACTTTTATTAAACAATTTGCGTATAAAAAATATGTACACCGATTTTTCAAAAAAAGTCGTATGAAATCCGTCATGGAACAATCTACAGGAACGCTGTATATAGATTTTCGTAAACGGACGGCTTTGCCAGAGTATAAATAAAATTGTTGTTGTTCACGAAAAGAAAGATTTATCTATTCTACATGAAAACAAAACTATCATCCTATTTCTTGATGCTAAAACGAATCAAACTGAGAAAAAAATTAGATAATCCCCCGTAATTTCTCGATAGTCTATTAGAAAGCTTTTAATAATATTTAGATATTTCAGATACCTAGATGCATATGTTTGGCGTGAAAAAAATCTAATGTCTCTTTCACGAACATTGATGGGAGATATATCGAGAAAAAGTATCATGAATTACCAAACTTTGAAGAAACGATTGTCGTTCGTAAATGAACGTCTTTGTAATTCGTGAGAAATACACGACGATAAACCTTTCTGTACGTTATTAACGCTTCTATCATTGCAAGTTACCAGTAATCAATATAGCTAATTTTGTTCATCCTAAACAAAATTTGCTATATAGGATTACCTCCCATTAAATTCACTCAAAACTCGCTCCACACACTCGTTCAATTTCATTCCTAAATCATTCCAAAACCATTCACCTTGTCAATTTCACAATGTTGTTAACTGTAGTATCTTGAATATACATGTAGCAGTTTCCAAATGGCAATAAAGACAACAAAATAGGTATACAACGAGTGCTTAGCACAATTTTTTTTCTAAGAACAAATGCAAAACTTTTGCATCCACCCTTGTATCAAAATGATACACATAGATCATAAGAATACGGAAGAAACCATGCCAAATATCAAAAGGCTACAGTTGACAACATCGTGGTATTGACATAGTGAATGATTTTGAAATGATTTTTGAATGAAGGGGAATAAGTGAGAGGATCAAGTTTTGAGTGCAATTTAGGGAAGGTAATCAAATATCGCTAATTTTGTTCAGGATGAATTACCTTCCTTTACTGCAATATGCATACAAATTCTACAAATAGATTCCTATTTCTCAGTAACAAATCAGACGCTTGAAATTTCAATTATGTCAGTGAAACCGCGAAGGTAGTTGTTGATCTTTTATCGTTTTAGTCATTTTGAGAGTTTTTGAATGGTTTGAGTGAGTGTTTGGAATGAATGAATGGAGTGCTGAGTGAGTGACTTAGAATGATATTGATTGAAATTAATGTAAATTTCACGATGTAAGTAACTGAAGCATATATTTTTTTGCAGATTCCCTACCCAAGTGACTTCCATCCGATGTTTGAGCTTGATTTGCTACGACGGGAACAACGATGTCAGCGCTATATGAACTGGGTCGATCAGAGAATAACAGTTCATAGAAAATCTCTACAGAATAAACTCAAAACAAGTAAGGGAGCCTCTTTTTCAAGATGACGATGTGCATATCGTACAATCAACATCGTGAAATTGACAAGGTGAATGATTTTGGAATAATTTTGAAATGAAATTTCATGAGTGTGGGGAGTGAGTTTTGAGTGAAATTAAGGGGAGGGAATCTAATGTCGCTAATTTTGTTCAAAATGAACAAAATAAGCGATATTTATTACCTCACTTTAGTTCTCTAAATAGCTTCCTATTTCTTCAAGAACCTATCAGACGAGCATAATTTCATTTATTTAAGTGAAATAATTATTTTCTTGCTACATAATTATTTTGAATGTAATTGTTGATCTTATCTTTTTAGTGATTTTGGAGCGTTTTTGAATAGTTTGAGCGAGTGTTAGAAATAAATGATTGGAACGCCGAGCAAGTGATATTGAATGGTTTTGATTGATATAACAGTGAATTTCACGACGTTGTTAACGGTATCTTGGGTCCAGATATGAGGGCGTAAAGCCAGTCTTAAATCTTATTTCTCAATGAAAGTTTGCTGAGACGTTTAATATAAGTACCATCAACACATGGTTTAAGTTAGGTATAATGAAATATTCTAATAAGAAACCAGAGCACCGCCTACGGGTGCAACGCTCGGCTGCAGTTAAATAAAAATAAAATTAAAAAAAAATAAGTCGAAAAAGGGACATAACTCCTGCAAAATCCTCTCAGGGATCCTTCTTGATTGTCTGTGTAGCTCTGTTGATGATGAACACATGCCAAGTTTCATAAAGATATCTTCAATATCAACAGTGATAGTGCCAATGTCAAGGTTCGTCAAACCAACGCCAACACCAACGCAAAGACACAAAGTTCGTCATTTTACCTAGGGTTTTCTCTGACAATTGCCGAGCTAAAAATCTACATGTCACAAAAATAACCCCTCTGTCTGCAGCTCTACATATTACAAATTATTTGAACCTGTGCGTGAGATTTCCAACAATTTCAAGTATGCGCAAAGCAAAGACTCTGACCAGCCTGTGCATCTGCACAGTCTGACCAGAGTCTTCACTATGCCTTTAGTAGATAGATAAGGTCTCAAAGTATCTGTGGACCATCAGGTAACTTTATATTTACAGTATGTGGCCCTCTAGGCTACTCAATGTTTGCACCTCATGAATATTTCAAATTGTTGGAAATGTCATGCACAGGCTCATTTTATATCCGTCTTCAGGAACGTGTCCTAACATTTTCTATGAGTTTATAACAAGAAAACCAGATACGGGAAAGACATGTGGTTTGAATTCTAAGAAACAACGACGGCATTGGGCTATCGCTGACAGACTGGTGAAGAATCAGATTTACAGATATCAGAATATTGACGTCAGGGAATTATCAAATCAACTGTTTGAAAATGCTACTTATCTTATTGTAAGTATTGTCAATAGAACGGTTGGGAATATTGACGATATGTAATGAATGGTGACTGAATACAAAATTCATTAAACGAGTCGTCTACATGTACAGTTAATTACATCGTGAAATTGACATTTAACCCAATCAGAACCATTCTAAATCGCTCACTCAGCGCTCCATTCATTCATTCCAAACACTCACTCAAACCATTCAAAAACGCTCCAAACTCACTGAAAAACATATAACAACAACTTCGTTCAAAATAATAATAACTAGGAAAAAATCGGGATTTCACTTATTTAATTGAAATTGTAAGCGTCTGATAGGTTCTTGAAGAAATAGGGAGCTATCTTATGAACTTTTATGCATATTTTATTACAGGGAGGTAATCAATATTGCTAATTTTGTTCATCCTGAACAAAATTTGCAATACTGGATTACCTCCCATTAAATTCACTCAAAAGTCGCTCCACGCACTCATTCAATTTCATTCCTAAATCATTCCAAAATCATTCACCTTGTCAATTTCACAATGTGTTTAACTGTACATTTTGTATAACCTGATATAACCGAGTCTTGTTTTTATCGCTTTATTTCATTTACAAAAAAAGCCGTCATAGCGCGGTTTGAAGCGCGTTGGACTGTCAATCTAGAGGTCCCGGGTTCGATCCCCGACGGCGGCACTCATTCTTTCCGACTATTTGTCTCTAACCAATGGGTTAATAATCGTAGACCTTTGTGAGATAGCAGCTGGGGGCTAGGAAAGTCTGTAGTTCTGGTGAGTGAAATACAAGGAATCCATTGTTAGCTGCTCCAGCCGCCGTGATATAACATAAAATGTTGAAAGCAGCGTAAAAATCCACCCAATTCATTAATTTAAAAAAAACAACTTGATATACTTTTTTTAATTGACCCCATTTTTTTTCTTTAAACTAACGTCTTATAGAAATTTGACGATTAAAAATATTCGACATAACATATAGCGCCGTTCGTAAATTGACGTCATCCCATGTATTATGACGTCATTTTAATGTTAACGTTAAAAGTTGCTACATGTATACGCTGTGAGATTCTTAATGTAATAACACCCGTGTATAATCAGCAACATATAACGGGGTTATTCATTTCTTCCACACTTACGATTAATTATATACTCTTCAAAAAAAGTTCTTTGCGATTCTATAGTTATGCAGATATTAATTTCGACATAAGTATCTATATATCTTTAGATATTTAAAGATTTGTAACAGAGACGTTGATAAAGAACGTTACGTCGCACGTGTCTTATACTGGCAAACTTGACTTGTCTTATCTGGTTCCACACTTTCTCACCAGAGATCCTACTTAGACTGGAGACCTAAGTATTCGTAGTAGTAGTAGTTAGATTGAAAAATCCTAAATATTCTAACGTCATTCGACGTTCTGGACGAACCTTGTCATCCAGCGTCAGACTGACTTGGCTCTATACATAACGCTGCGAGGCATGTTATAGCAGTGCCAGAGGTACAAAATAGTCTGTCCAGAAACAACAAAGTCATTTGCAACGGCTTGTCCTATAGAGCTTACTTTGTGGCGACCAAAACCTTTATGACGTCATTCCTCCGTTCGCTTGACATGTTTTCGTTACAGGTGTGTGCCTAGACGTTCAATTTCAAAAGGAATCAAGCAATTTCATTTCATCCACAACACAAAGGAGAGCTATTGGGACTGTTCAGTTAATAGTGTTGTAACTGCATGTGCTGAATGAGAATTCAGATTTTACGTTATTTGACGTTGACGTTTCTATCGAGAAACGTTGTCGAGTGATTTATCGCAATAACATGTGATATTCTTATATCCTAGTTACTGTTTACAAATTGATAAAAATGTATCGAAGTTTTTAAATTAACTCAGAAAAAAAATTATGTTCAATCAGTGTTCAACGAACGTTTTTTGAAGAGTATTTTATAGCATTTATAATTACTGGTTATATACATGTATATATGTAACAGTTATAAATGAACATAACACAGACTAATTGCAAAAAATTAAATGCTTCCAATTTAGAATGGGTAGGTTTTCAGATTGTAAGGTACCTCGATAGAAGTGCGATAGCATCTACACCGGTCATCTTATATCATTGTTGTTTGCGAGAATCATTAGAAATATCTTACTGTAAATGTACAAAATTACACTTACTTGTACTTATTATTCAGTTTTTTCCTTTTAATAGGAAGACGATGTATCCAGTATCCCACGTGCAGCTCCAATACTAAAGCAGTCCGCTTGCTATGGGAACACCGATGCTATGTATATGTTGTCTGTTATACTTAATAATGGGCTGTTTGTCAAAGCAGATGAAATACAGGTACATACGAATGCATTGAGGGTTTTTACCCGTCCCAATAAAAGGAGTTATTCGTGAATTCCATATAAAACGTAGTTGAATTAGATGTATTTTAATTGGATTTGAAATATTGACTTCCGACACCAAATTTTCTGAGTGTTGTTGCATTTTTGTCTTAAGTCCGAGGTAATTTTCTCCGAGTGCCTGGTGGCAGTTATTTGTTGGAAAGATAAAACGTATGCGAATCCGTAAAGCAACAATTTGTTCGAAATAACTTTAAGCTCTCGGGGCGTACCTATCTTAATAAACGAATAAGATGCGATTCACAGGAAGAGGATAATAGTTTGTTTTAGTGTAAGATCGATTTATACATTATATTTCATTGAGTGACAACGAAAGCTATATTTTCTTCGCCACGAGTGAAATTACCGGTTTTCTTTGTTGTTTTTCGTAGAATATCAATTGATATCACTCGAAAAACAAACATTTAATAATTCTTTAATCTATAAACGAGACAAGGTCTGAAATTATGAACATTTTTTATGCCCGCCTCTTTTGCGCGTAATTGCCATGCAACGTTCATTATTACATCACTCTTTGGGTCCGCTTAGATGATGTCGAATAGGCTGAAATGAACGAAAATGAGTTTATCAGAATGATAATCTTCCGTTATTCCTCGACAAAACACCGAAATTCATTAAAGAAAAAGTGATAATATAACTTTATTTCTCAACAAACATCCGAAAAGTATTTAGGAAGTTATTTTCTATTTTCTCTGCAGAGTCAAGCGTACCTTATGTTGGCAGCCTTAGAGAGTCATCGTTTATCAGAGCTGGCCCTTGGACATAAACACAGATACGGAATCGACGGTGTGACGTTGGATTTAGAACAGGCATTTAGTGAGTCAATCTTCTTTAAACGCTTATTACAGTTAAAAATATTGAGAAATTGAAAAGGTGATTCATTTTGGAACGAATTCGAAATGAAATTGAATTGGTTCAAAGAATGAGTTTGAATTCAATTAAATCAGTAAAATCATTATTTTTTGTAGCGATTTTGTTTTTAATGTAGTTGCCGATCTTATATTTCAAGTGATTTTTTTGGTCGTTTTTGGCATGTTTCAAGTGAGCGTTTGGAAATGAATGAATTGAACACTGAGTGAGCGATTATGGATAGTTTTGATCGAGATGAATGTCAATTTCACGATGTGACTTACTGTATTCTCCAACTTCTTGGTAGCAAGAATAATCGGAGATTTAAACTTCACGTTTAACTTTAGGTTAATTTAAAAATTGTCCTGATGGTTTTTGCATCGCGGTGCAATACGAATCGCCATCAAGTTTTTGTCGAATTCTTAATGTAACCCTAATTCGGCTTAACTTAAATTGTGTTTCCAAGTTTGTGGTAATATCATAATTTTCCCACAATCTTTAAGTAGAAAGAGAGAGTGTAACCGAAGATACACTATGCATCTGTGCTTGCTGATCTTATTCTTTCCTGTATTCTTTCTGTGTATACAAAATGAATATAAATATGAATAACATTTAAAAGTTAACATGAGAGAAACACACACACACACTTCGTTTAATTTATCTTATAACTTTACAAACATCCATTAGATAACACCCCATGTGATATTTTTTATGATATCACATGGATATTTGTAGACATAATGCGTTTTTTTTAGAAACTTGCAATAATGTTAGAAGCAATGACGAAAACAAGGCAAACAGATGTTATAAGATAAATATAATACTCACTTAGTGTATTGTATGAAAGATATCAGACTAGGTTCTGGGAATTGATAATTGTCGATGCTCTCGGCAGAGCCTCGACAATTATCAATCCCCCCAACCTCGTTATTTATTTTCTTGAATACAAAACAATAAGTAATATTATATATATATATGTATATATATTTCATGATAAGATATTTTCCCTTTTTCAGGATATTTCAAGTATGTTGCAGATACAACCAGGGAGGATAAGGAGCTACATAAAGACACTGACGTGAGTGATTTCTTTAAGCGAGTAAAATGAAATGAGCCTGTGCGTGACATTTCCAACAATTTGAAATGTGCGGAAGGTTGCAAACATTGAACAGCATAGACAGCCACATAATGTAAATACAAAGTAATCTGATGGTCTACTGATACTTTGAGACCTTTTGTATCTACTAACTGCAAAGTGAAGACTCTAGTCAGACTGTGCGGATGCACAGGCTGGTCGGAGTCTTTGCTTTGCGCATGTTTGGCTTCGTTCGAAATCTCACGCACAGTCAAGTCAAGTCAAGTAAAATTTATTTACAGAAGGTCGGGAATACATAACAGATAACACAAGCTCTGGTGAGCTTTTAACACCGACTTGACAATTTAAGACATATAAGACATTACATTATTCATCAAAAAAGATAAGATAAATACTGCCATAAAAATGGAAAAAGACGCATAAAAGATTTGTTTGAGCAGGGGAGACCACTCGTGCATAAGTTTATCAGACATATCCACTTGTTGCCTCCCTTGTTCCACATTTTGATCACAGATTTAGTATGTGAAAATTTTATAAAATTTACAACATTGATAGAAGTTACATACATTAAAAGGTAAAAATAAATTTATTAAGGTATTGTTCATTGAGACTAGAGATATTTGCACACTAGAAAACTTTATTGCACATTTTTTGTTTTGTCAGGGGACAAAATTTGCAATGATCAACACTGCAGACAGTGTTCCCATCCTTTCTTCCATTTTCAACATACATCTATGTTAAAAATTTTAAAGAAAACACAATTCATGCACACAGGAATTCATTTATCATGCAGTAAACTAATAAAGCAGATTATGATAAGCAACTAAAGAGAGAACACAAATGAAAAGGCGGAAAAATGCAGAAACAAAATAAAAAGCTAACGGAAAAAGCAAAATCAAAAGCAAAGCAAAATCAAAACTCATGAAAAAAAAGGTAGAAAAACAGAAGAAACAGTATCCCAGACCCACAGCAGCAGCTCAATTTACTCTGTATCAGTGCTGACAAGAGGAGCATACACATCTCTCTCCATCCCATGAATTTAAAAGATTTCGAAATTGATTGAATGAAGAGACCTCTTTAAAATGTGCAGGAAGGGAGTTCCAAACAACTGCTGCTGTGTATCTGAAAGACCTTCTGCCATACCTTTCTGTCTTTGGTTGCGGAATCTCTACTGTATTTTTGCGCCTAAAATTATATTTAGAATGTTTGTATTTAATGAGGTCATGTAGGTATTCAGAATTTAAGTGATGCAAAATTTTGAAAGTTTCTTGGGCAATTGATCTTAAACGTCTTACTTTTAGTGACGGCAAGCCAGATTTAGTTAAAAGAATCTCGTAGCTACTTTGATAATCCTCATAGATGAATCTTAAGGCGCGTTCCTGGACTTTTTCAATCTTTTTTGTATTTGTTTCGTTTGTAAAGTGTCATGTTAAAGGACAATAGTTAAAGTTAGACATAATGAATGAATAGTAAATTGTTAATCTGCCTAGTTTATTTAAATGCTTCCCAATACGTTTAAGAACATTAAGTTGTCTTGAAGCTTTTTTGCATATAGAACTTATGTGTGAATTGAAAGATAGTAAAAAATCCAAGTTTACGCCAAGTAGCTTAACCTCTTCATTACTTTGAATAGATATATTGTTGAAATTAAAGTTTAGATTCTGTTTATGTGTCTTATGACCCAAGGAAATAGCCTGGAATTTTTCAGGGTTTGCTTTCATCTGATTTATTGAGAACCAGTTTACTAAGGAGAGACTTTCATTTTCAAGAGTTTCAACCAGGTCTGAAAGAGAGTTGCTAGCATATGAAAGGGTATTATCATCAGCGTAGTTGTAGAGTTTTGATTTATGGACAAATAGGAAAATATCATTGATGAAAATGTTAAAGAGGACTGGTCCCAATATACTACCTTGTGGAACACCTTTGATTATTGTTTGAAAGTCACTTGTTGTTTTACCTATTTTGACGCATTGTTTCCGGTCTGAGAGATAGCTTTTAATGAGATTTACCGCCTGGTTTGTTAATCCATAATGTTTAAGTTTCAAAAGTAGCAAATCATGTGGTAAGCAGTCAAAAGTTTTTGATAGATCCATCAATATGGCAGCGAGGTATTGATTATTATCAAGGTGCAATTTCCAGTCTTCCACAATTTTTAGCAGGGCGGTATTACAGCCATAACCTGGTCGGAAAGCACTTAGATAAGGATTGAAGACTTTTTCAAAATGTTGCATTATCTGAACATAGATGGCTCGCTCAAAAACTTTCGACATTACCGGTAGAAGGCTGACTGGTCTGTGGTTACTTTTATCCATTAGGCTGTTTTTTATGTATTGGTACCACCTGTGCTATTTTCATGTTATTTGGAAAAGATGATTCTTTAAAACTGCGGTTTATCAAATCTGTAAGAGGCCTAGCAACCACAGGAGAGCATATTTTCAGCATTTTAATATATAGACCATCATTACCTGTAGCTTTTTTTATGTTCATAGTTTTGATTTGTTTTAAGACAAACTCAGTTGATATAGGCTTGAAGTCAAAATTTTCCGTGATTTGAGAGTTTTCATCAATTTTGATAATGCTTTCATGTTTTTTCATCAATTTTTACATTTTTGTCTCCTATGCTTTTGGCAACATTTATATAGAAGTTGTTGAAAGTGTTACATATGTCCATTTGGTCAGATATAAGTTTATCATCCTCTTTAATAATAAGATTTTTTGGCAAAAAGTACCTTTATTTGTTAAGAATGGTTTAATCGTTTTCCAGAAGTCACCTTCTTTACATCCACCTGAGCAACGTTCAAGGAAATAGTTTTGTATTGATTGTTTTCTTAATTTGTTAACATAATTTTTTATTCTTCTGTAGTTTTCCCAGTTGTGATTTGATTTGTTTCTAAGAAATTTATTATGGAACATCTTTTTCTTATAAATTGCTTTCCTCAGTGAAGAGTTCATAAAAGGTGCTGGATGAAGTGGTTGTTTTCTTGTTTTGATAGGGGCATGTTTGTTGAAGGCTTCCAGAATACATGTTGTCAGGTTTTCCGATGCCTTATTTAAGTCAGTTTCTTTATTTATAAATTTGAAATCTTTTTTGCTAATTTCATTAAGAAAATCTTCTTCATTAAAATTCTTGAAGCTTCTGTATGAAATAAATTTGTCTGCCTTGTGCTGTATCTCCTTTTTGAGCTGAAAACCAATCATATTGTGGACATCACTTAACCCACATTTTAAGCTACAGGTATTTCCAATTTGAGAAGAATCATTTGTTAAAATTACATCAAGAAGGGATGGTTTGCCATTAAAAGTGAAACATGTTGGCTCTTTGATAGCATTAGAAAGATCAGAAATACCGCAGAGATCCCTTATTGGTATACTTTTTACTTGATCTAGAAAATCATAATTTAAATCTCCAATTACTAGATAGTTTTCATACTTAACGCTGCATTTATCTAAGGTCTTCATACACGTTGTATTAAAATCTGCTATTGGTAGGCATGGGGGTCTTTATGCGCCAATGATAAGCCATCGTTTTTTATTTAGCATTATTTCAATCGAGATCGATTCAATACCTTCGAATTCCAGATCTTACTTTCGATCACCAGGTATGTCAGACCTTAGATAAACAGCTAATCCTCCGCCTCTTTCATCCCTGTCCTTCCTCCAGAAGTGATAGTTTTCGACAAGGAATTGGGCATCTGAAAAAGATTGATCAATTTTTGTTTCAGAAATGAATAGAATGTCAACAGTATTTTTTAACAGAATTTCTTTTAGCGAGGAAAATTTATATCTAAGGCTATTTATATTGATGTAAGCTCCAGTAAAACGCTTCGGATTTTTGTGTTTCATTTCTAATAGTTCATTAAAGATGTTATGATGATATATAGATCCAGTGGTAAGCATTTGAGGTTCATTTTCAGAAATGGCTGAATTGTCAAAAAAAAAAAAAACTGTCACTAAAATGAAAATTTGTGCACTCATTACATGTCCATGGCTCTTCAGAGTTGGATAGTTCATTGTATTTTGTTGTAGATATATTTGCACATCTTATGTGCCACAAGTACAGACATGCTTCACAGAAAACTCCCCTATGGTTCTTGGCTACTGCACGCATGCAACCTCTACACGGAAATTTAGTGGGCCCCGGGTTTGTAGCTATGTCTCCAGCTAGAATAAGAATGTATAGTTTGATATATGACCTCAGTTCGATTGGTTTTGAGTACACTCTCCTTGAGAATCTGATATGAAAGTAAAGTTGGTCCATGCAGGATATCTGATTGTCCATTCCAAATCTGATGTTAAGGATTTCGCTGGACTGAGAAGGAGATGCGTCAGTGGGGTTTGGTAATAATAAGTACCTGTGATAATTTTCGTCAATATTGTTGGCTTTCTCATGATAGGGATTTATTTGAAGAAGGACAAAGGCGATAAATAGATTGTTTATTTTCAATTTCATCTTCGTGGTTACTTAGACGATTTCACAGAACGTCTAGCTGACTCGATTTCATCAAAATATGAGGGTACCTCGTTTTTTTTTTTGGTTTTCATCAAGCGTCTGTGACACTTAGACTACAATGTAGTTTTCAGGTTCCTTTTTATAAACCATCGTGCTTCTAAAATTAAAGTCATGAATGATTTTATCTTCTAAAAGTATTCTTCTTCCTGTTGATGTAGCATAACGGCGTCTTCGGTTTTGTTTTCTAGCGATTTTAGTTTTTTTTCAGGTGGGTTTCATGACCGCGTCCGCGTTGACCGGAAGTACTCAGTACACAGGCTCAAATGATTTATTTTGAATAAATACATTCCAGGGATGAAAGGAATAATTTCTTGATTTCATCATGGTACGAATCACGAAACATCGTCGCAGTGAATACTATATACTTGACTGTGATTTACTTTTCAGTTTCCCCCCCCTTTATGAATTAAAAAATAGTATTTCCTTTATTTCGTTTGATCTAATCAATAAGCATGTCTGACATGTTGAAAAAGTCATAGGAGCGCAAAAAAACTCGGATCAGCTGTTGCATGTGTACAGTCTGATCAGAGTCTTTACCGTGCGTCCTTTAGATATAGTTATTTGCATCTTGAAATTGACATTCATTTCGATCAAAATCAATCAAAACAACTCTCTAAATGCGCCAAAAATTCCTTCCAAACACTCACTCCAATCACTCAAAATCACTCGGTTCATAACGCTTCGAAATTGTTCAAAATTATCGATATCTCATTCCAGTTGATCAAATATATGTATGCTTTTTTTGGCTGGTGTAAACTTTTAATAAGCGGCGATTTTGACCGCGAAGACACAAAATCTGAAAATGATTTATATTCTATATAGATTCTATAAAAGAGAGGTAAGTAAAAAATTGCTAATTAGACGAAAATATCGATTATATTTTACCTGCCTTGAAAATCAGTCAAAACTCGCTCATCATACGCAGTCAATTTCATTCCATAATCATTTCAAATTCATTCAACTGGTCAATATTAACATGTTTCTTACTGTAGCCATTGGCTAAAGTGACATCAAGAAAATATGGTTGAAGCACTGTATAACTCTCAATGCCTCTCAAAGTTCACCGTCCTCGTTATATAGGGCTGTTGGAAATGTCACGCGTTCATTTCGTCAAGCAAACAAGTAAAGCTTTCGCTTGTCTTGGACATTTTTTTTCTTATTGTTTTTTTAGCTCACCTGAGCACATCGTGCTCAAGGTGAGCTTTTGTGATCATTGAATGTCCGTCGTCCGTCGTGCGGTGTGCGTCGTCCGTCGTCCGTCGTCCGTCGTCAACAATTTAAGTGTTTACACTCTAGAGGCCACAAATATGATCCAATCTTCATGAAACTTGGTCAGAATGTTGGTCAGGTCACAAGGATGAACCCTATCGAAAATGGGAAGGATCCATGCCATATCACGGGAAAACGAGCCTTATGACCAATTTTCTTGTTTACACTCTAGAGACCACAAATATGATTCAATCTTCATGAAACTTGGTCAGAATGTTGGTCAGGGCACAAGAATTAACCCTATCGAAAATGGGAAGGATCCATGCCAAATCACGGGAAAAGGGGCCTTATGACCAATTTTCTTGTTTACACTCTAGTGACCACAAATATGGCCCAATCTTCATGAAACTTGGTCTGAATGTTGGCCAGGTCACAAGGATGAACCCTATTTAAAATGGGAAGTATCCATGCCATATCACAGGAAAAGGAGCCTTATGACCAATTTTCTTGTTTACACTCTAGAGACCACAAATATGGCCCAATCTTCATGAAACTTGGTCTGAATGTTGGCCAGGTCAAAAGGATGAACCCTATCAAAAATGGGAAGGATCCATGCCATATCACGGGAAAAGGAGCCTTATTGACAATTTTCTTGTTTACACACTAAAGGCCACAAATATGGCCCAATCTTCACGAAACTTGGTCAGAATGTTGGCCAAGTCACAAGGATGAACCCTATCGAAAATGGGAAGGATCCATGCCATATCACAGGAAAAGGAGCCTTGTGACCAATTTTCTTGTTTACACTCTAGAGACCACAAATATGGCCCAATCTTCATGAAACTTGGTCTGAATGTTGGCCAGGTCACAAGGATGAAACCTATTGAAAATGGGAAGGATCCATGCCATATCACGGGAAAAGGGACCTTAATGACAATTTTATTGTTTACTTGCTAGAGGCCACAAATATGGCCCAATCTTCATGAAACATGGTCAGAATTTTGGTCAGATCATAAGGATGAACCCTATTGAAAATGGGAAATATCCATGTTATATCACAGGAAAAGGGGTCTTTATGATAATTTTCTTGTTGTAACTCTAGAGGCTACAAATTTGGTGTAAACTTCATGAAACTTGGTTTTTTGTAGAAATCTTCTCCTTTATGACATCTGCCTATTTAATTGATGAGATGTCGGTCAAAGAGACTCAGGGGAGCGATCTAGGACCATCTTGGTCCTCTTGTTTTATCTATGGAGATATGAAGGTATTAACTAAATCTTCGGCCTACTAAATTGCTAGAAATTATTTTTTGATAGACATAACTGAAACTGTATCATTAAATGATATTTATGCCACAGATAATGGTGTTTGGTGAGAAAATGAAGAAGAAGAATATCTAAATAAAAATGATATCATGGATTGAGAGAAAGGAATTATCCCTAAGTGAATGGTTGTATTAAGGTAGTGAACCCGTAATAGTCCCGTAACATTTCGGAACTCACGACCTTTCACAATGTTAACCGAGGTTTCCTGATGAAATCATTAGGAAACCTCGGTTAACACTGTTAAAGTTCATCACTTCTTACTATTACGGGTCCACTGCCTTAAAATCTCTATCCTGTTACTAGGTATTTACAGAATCAATCCGACTGACGGACGAAGCCGCCGTTAAGGAGCAAACCGATGAAGATGGCGACATATATCATTGGTTGAAACATCAGGCTAAACAGGGAGTTCTCTCAGCACAGGTATTAATTCATTTAAAATGAGCCTGACATTCAAAATTACTTGCTCAATGCTCAATCAATTTCAATCCAATATCACACTGAAACTGTTTTGAACGCTCAGAAATCGTTCGAAATAGTTTAAATTGCTCAAATACCTCTTTCCAATCGATCAAGACCCGAGGTTATAAAACGTTTCACATTCTCATCTGAGAATTTTCTCAAATTTGGAATTTAAATAACTGTGTGAGCATCAAATTGAATATCATTCAATCATTTAATACAGTATTTTTTAGATGTGAGTTAATTCAAATTTGAGAATGACAACAGTTTTATAAGCTTGGGCCCAGATCATTACATGATTACATTGGTTGTGAGCGGATTTGGAACCGTAGAATTGGTCCGCTTAGACTAAGAAATTATAATTCATTTACAACATAGGGGAGATAAGAATTTGGCTAATTTCGATCATTTGAAACAAAATAGGAATATTATATTACCCCCCTTTAATTAAAAAAAATGCTTATCCCATTTATTTGATTTCTGTCCGAAAATATTCTAAAATCGTTCACCAAGTTGCTTTCACGGTGCGTGGGTGTCGTTAAATGCTAACGAAACATATATAAGAGCCCCAGTTTTGAAAGCTCCAAAGTGGAAGATACTTATAGGGCGCTCGTTGGTACATGTACTCCGTTATCCTTCAAAATTGTGTTTATATATTTAGCGTAATACTTGTATTATTTTTCAGAGTTACTAAAACCTTTTTTAATGAAACTGTTTGGCAACGTCAAGGCGAGCTGACTTTAAGCAAACTTCTGTTCTTCATTTAAATTTCTAAAGGTTCTTTATAAGCGGCTTAGAAACTCACTAGAGACTATTTTGATACCTCATTAGAATTAAAAGAATTGCGTTCTTATAATGCACCGAATAATGAATAATTTCCTCTTTCATAGCTTTGGTAATATGTAGTGTACAATACGGCATGTCATTCACAAAAAAGCTAGAGCATTAAACGTAGGAATGAAAAAAAAGAATCAGATAAAAGTAACAAGATTTAAAACATGGTGTAAGGAAAGGGCCACTGGGAACACAGAAAAGCATTTAATCAACTTCCTGGCAAAGGGACTTATTTCAATGATTGAAACGCCAAATTCACTCATACAGATAAAGCGGTCCTTTGAGTTAGGGTATTCAGCGTGATAAATGAACTGACAGGGCGGGGCTTAACCGTGACGTAATTTGGCGAGTTTACTTTTCAATAGTTTGGGTTCTTTCAAAATTTAGACGGTAATCATCGTTAACACGTGCAAATAACTGTACCATGAAACCTAAAGACTTCACATGCTTTGAGAGAGTGAAAAATTTTCATCGTTTGGTTAAGGCCTCGTAACTTCAGCTTGATTAAGCTGAAGTTACGAGGATTTGGTTACCAATCTACAATTTAAGGTCTCGAGTTATATGTCGACTCTCTTAAGAATAAGGTTATTTTAGATAAAAGCTGATTTCCCTTAACCTTAAGGTAACTGCGGACACATACAGGGCCATTTTAGGTCCAAATTTTGAATTGTCTGCAAATCATGCCGAATGCGATAAAAATGAACTTTGAAGTACCCGCAATCATATTTCGGTCATAAAAAGGAATTTCATAACGTAGAGTTGATGTCATGACGTCATTAAGGGGCCGACCCCTTTTTTAAGGACCAAAATCAGTAATTGTCCATTTTTTCGGAAATAATAAACCGATTTTCATCCCGAAAACGCCATTAGCTTCGTTAAAAGACGCACGATGTAATATTTTATTGATATGAAGATATTAAGTGTAAGAAATACAATTAAGTGTAACGTTTTAAATGTTAATGCCTTCAGCGTTGCTGTTTTCGAGTACAGTCAATGGAAATATTTCCTTTTTTCTCGAAAATTTGTTCGGTGACCTACGCTGAAATTTATATATGTTACTGCGAAACCATTCCGCTGAAGAAATTTGAAATAAAAACATGTGTTTTCGGGTTAGATTTTTTGTAAAATTCGATTCCGCGAAGATATCGCAAATCAAACGATATTTCAACGTCGCGTCAAATGTTCACAAAAGCTGTCTTTTAAAATGGATAAAACTTAAATGAATTTTTTTATTTCGTAAAATCACATTCAGATTTAATACTTCTGAAGCCTATATTTTACAATAAACCTTAATTTCAAATATGTTAGAATACGATATTGCACGGAGATTGGCTCCAAATAAGCATAGTACCGATGGTTTTGGTGCGACGTCGAATTCGACGAAAAATGTTGCAACAACTTCACAAAATCGAATTTAATACAAAATCTACCCCGAAGACATATCATTTTTATTTGATTAATGCAAAGCATATTCTTTTCGCTACAAAATAACAAAAAATCATCATAGGTCACCGGACGAAATTTCTACTTATTTACAAAAAATGAAATGAAAAAAGGAACGTCAAATCTTAAAATTCGCGAAATAGTTAGTGTTTGGGGCTTATTTCTCTATTTGAATGTGCACAGAAACTAAACGATTCGCTCGGGCGTTCTTGGACTTTCAAAATGAAACCTTTTTCGTGAAACTCGGCCGATTAATTTAGAAAAGAATTGCAAATAATGATTTTGGCGGGTCGAAAAGGGGTTGGCCCCTTAATGACGTCACGACGTCAAATGAACGAGGTTCAGACCCTTTTCATTGCGTGTTCGCTTATTCCCCTACTTCAAATATAAATCTCAGAAATTATTGTGAGATTTTAAGAAAGTCGAAAATTCGACCATGTTATCTGTCCGCAGTTACCTTAAGTGTAACAACCCCTTACTTAGGCTCCGCCCTGCCAGGGCATTAATCATGGAAAAATAAAATATATCATTACTGGCGTCAATATAAGATATTTCTACCTACACCAGTCTTAAGCATGCTAAAATAAGGATCTATGACAAAGGTTGAGTCGTCGAAATTCAACTTGAATCTTTCCACTGAGTAGAGAACAGGTCCTTTGCCAAACAACATTCGCGAATGCTTTAAAAATAATTATCTTCTTTCTCCATACTTGCATGCAATGTGGGGGACCATTGAAACGAATCATCTTTTGAAAATATGGTTGTTACTACCTTCTATCCAAGTCTTTGTCATAACACTTGTCTTGCGTTCAGTATGTCAATACGGTGCAAACTGTATGTACATTATATTCCGCTTTGCACGTTGGTGTTCGTGCAAAGTGGTGTTTAAATTTTAAACGGTTTAAACATATTTTTTTCGTTTTCCTGTACACAGAGCATATTTCTGACACATGACTTTTGAACATTTTAGTCAAGGATGGGACGAGTTCTGTATTGGGGTTCAAACGGATTAAAAAGAAATTTGGCAGACGCCATGGAATATTTCCGAATGAGTGCAGAAACGGGAGATGCCCAGTCGCAGTACGACTATGGTATTGTACTTATGAGAGTAAGTATGTTAACAACATGCGGTATGTGAATTTGCGATAAATAGATTGGTTACTTCGCACTACATGGCGGATCGTGTTAGTTATTAAAACGTCCATTTTCCGTAAAACATACGGTGATAGACATGAATCAAAAGCAAAGGTCACAGCAAGAGCTTAAAAAGCTGCATCGACGGCATTTAGGTCATCTATCAAAAAATGTTTAACGAAAGCAATTGGTTAGTCTGACAGCGGCACGTTGTCAGTTATGTATGATTTTCTCTTCATAGAGAACATAATCTTTGTTAGCAGTTTTTAAATCGGCATCTGTTCATGGCACCATGGTTGCTTTATAATACAGTCTACATTTATTGAAATCGTCTTTTCCCGTCATACTTGATGATAGTTATTACAATAGAGATACAATTGCCATCGAACTGTATTTGTGCCTTTGCGTGATAATCACAACAATTTCACACGTGCGTGAGGCACAAACCTTGCACAGCATAGACAACCGTGTAATTCAATACTAATATATGCTTATCGCATGAAGATGGATAAATACCTTATCAATCTCTATAGCGCATCGTGAATACTCTGGTCAGACTGTGCGGCGGCACAGGCTGGCCAGAACCTATACTTTGCGCAGATTTGAAATTGCTGGAAATGTGACGCACTTGCTCATTTCATTTTAAATTAAGGGTGTTATACTTTTTTGAGAATACAGGAACATTCAAGACCTTTAAAGTAGTTGCAAAGCTAAAATGTGCGATACGTTTAGTTTTAACATAAAATATGTGGCTCGTTGTCAGACAGTATTATTTCCATTTTTCATAGGGACAGGGAACTGAGAAGGATGTCGACAAGGGTTTGGAACAGCTTAATAAAGCTGCAGAACAGGTAAAACTCTTTTACCGTTTATTCTTTTGACTGCCTCTTAAAATGCGTTTTTGTACGCCGCAGAAGGGAATTGTATACTGGTATCATCAGTGGGTCTATCAGTCCGTACGAAAACACCTCTTCCTACATGCCTGTGCGGATTTGGATTAAATATTCAAAAAGTGTCCCTTGGAGATTGACTATCAGTTTTAATCTAAATTCTACCGTTACATAGAAAAGTGGACCTTCGAGTAAATTTTCCTATGGCGGCATATTTTGTGATGGTAATTCATATTATTACCGTTAAATCACACGGCTTATGCCAAAAAGCATGTCGTTCCAAGTGCAACCTCAAAGTTCTACCCGAGACACCACTATTTATGTACTTAAGCATTTAACGCACACGAAGAGAATTACGTATGTATCGACGTCTGTCATTCAAAATTGGCTGAAATTTTGTTATACTAGAATGCGAACTCATACACCAGAAATTGAAATCATTTCATATTAGCAACTAATCAACAAGAAATAGGGATCAGCTTCAGCAACAACAGAAACGAGAGGACCGTAGACCCTGGGGAGGTCGTCTGAGAATAAAGTTCTTTTACCTAGGTCTGTCTATGCACCATCAAAAATAATATTTTCTGGTAATTTATCAAATAGCTCTTTGCCGATGACGATTACACTGCCCAAAATATGCGGGTGAAATAAGAAATATACATCGTTCCACAATTCAAACTTTTAAACAATCATGAGAAAGGACCACATTTGGAACACCTTTCGGCCAATCTCACGATCAACCTCGGATGTATATAGACGGACTATTTTTAAAAATTACGGGAAAACCTTGGAAAAACTCGATGACGTCACTGTAAATGGCGTTAGCCCTCGAAACTGTGAGTGAAAACATTCGACGTCGCCAAGGCTACTCGTTTAAGTCACTGACGTGAAACCACCGTATCCTAACAAAAAAAATCTGTAAATTCTTAAATAACGACCGAAAAAATATTAATTTTTGAAAATGATTCGTCATTCTCAAAAATTAAGATTTTTCAGCCGTTGTTTACTTTTAACGATATAATCTACAGTGCTAGTTTTTCTTACACTGTCTCCGCCTCACAAAATACACGATTTCGTTACATACCCATCCGCCTTACATACATTCGAGGTATGTTGTAGTTTACGGAAATGGCCGAGTGATGTTCCGAATGCTTCAGTGAATTCCCGACATATTTTTTTCAGCGAACCAGTAGTTCAGAAACAACGTTTCAAACATATCTTCATTTTGTCTTATTTCACGTTCTCAATCGTCCTCTCTACTCTTCCCCTTTCCAGTGAGTTAAGGTTTTTATAAAAAGCTAACCCATGATAGATATGCAGGCTATCCACCTTCTGGCTCTGCAGAAGTCTTAATAAAGTTTCATATATGTGACCCGTCACGCGAAAAAGGGACCATCTAGGAAGTGCAGATTGCCCAGACTGACTAGACTCGAGACATTACGCACTTTAATAATTCTTTGAATCTAGAATTATAAATCTACCTTCCTGTGAAAGAAATTCTGAAATGCGACCTCTGGTTGGTCTGTTCTAGACCCAATCTTTTTTTCAAATATTCATTTTTAGAAGTTCCTAGATGGTCCTTTTTCGTATGACGGATTAAAATTATAGATCCGAGTGCTACCCAACATCCAGTGCTCTGACCCTGGTGGTCCAACAATGGGTATATGCATTTTCATAAAGGTCTTTGAGCTGATTGTCCATAGAAAATATAACGGCTGTATGCCTGCTGTTTTAGATGATAGAAGAACCTTAAAGATTTTCATAAATGGTCCATTGGTCTTATCAAACGAATCCTTTGGTTCTCTGTCCCTGATTGCCTAACATTTAGATTCTAGCTATTTTCATAAAAGTCTATCACCACATAATCTATGCCAAATACAAAGAGTAGAGTCCTAGTTTAGAAGAAGAAGTTTTCTAAAAGCCTTGGTTTACCTCGAGTACTACCCTTTGCCCTGATGGCCCCCAGTTATGATTTTAGTTTTTATATGAAGGTCAATGACCTGATGATCAATACTAAATATCAACGCTCTTCGGGACATGGTAAGAAGTACAATTCAGAAAAATATCTATATAAATCCTTGTCTTACTCCCCTTTTGCTTGACCCTGATGGTCTTAAGGTCAGGATTTTAATTGATTTACTGATTAAGCGTTCCGATGACCCATGTAGGGCCGTTTGCTCAGGAAAAAAGACTTTTAAAGATTCTCAAAATAAAACAGATTCAATTGCCTTTACAACAAGATTTTATCACCGATTTCAATTTCTTTAGCCATAATGGAAGGAGATCACATTAGGAAAATCTGTGTAAACGTCGGTGTGCATGGGATCTGTCGTTTAGGAAGAGACTTCGTTTAAACAAATTGTTGACAGGCGACGGACAACTGGTGGACGCCGGACGAAGAGGTTATCAGAAAAACCCACATGACCACTTTTGAGTTTAAACTGATAAAGAAGACATGAGTCTTAAGCTGCATATTCTAAAAGACCTTGTTCGTAAATATTTAATACTTTCCATTAGAGTCATTAGATATTTTTAGTATTACATGTTTGTAATGTTGACCTTTTTATTGTATTTCATTATCAATCACTTGATAATTTTAATATAGCAAAACGACCAAGCGATGAATGCACTAGGATGGCATGCGAAGGAGTTCCAAAATGATAATGAAAAGGCAGCCGATTTTTTCGAACAAGCCTATAGAAAGGGAAACATCGATGCAGCATTCAATTTGGGCATCATGCATTTATACGGGCAATATCCTGGATTCGAAGCTGATCCCGTGAGTATTTCAATCATAAGAGAGTTTAACTTACATGTAAGAATTGTCGTTAAAAACCTTGCTTGTCTTTGTAGTTTAAACCAAAAAATATTGTTACAATATCGAAATATAAGTTCGGAGTTATTTTTCAATTAAATAATGATCATAGTAAGTATTCGATTGTTTTTTAATTGAAGTTTGGGATAGAAAAGGATTATTTAACTAGCTGTTCAGGGTTTCCGAACAAAATATACTCAACAATATAAGAAGAAGATTGACATATTGTAGAATTGTAATTGTAGTTTGACACATAAAAGTAAAATATCAAGGCGTCTCAATTTCGATCTTTGTCTCATTTCAGGACAAAGCTTTACAACTATTCTTCTTCGCCGGTCGAAGGGGTCAGCTTGATGCCGGAGTTGCAATAGCTTACCAGTGTATGAAGGGTACCAGTAGAACCCCGAGGGATTTATACACGGCCGTCGAGTTCGTTTATAAAAAAGCTATTTTAGTTCATAAAATACTATTAACTTTTTGCCAAAGCAACTTTTTTTAATTTCAACCAAAGTTATGAATCTTGAAATAAAATATAATTACAGAATCTGGGACATGTAGCTTATGGAATATAGGAGCGTTCAAAGACAAAAAAGTAGCTCAATGCAATAACCTTGGCTCTTTATAAAATAGATTTTTACTGTTTCTAAAATGCTCAGTAGTCAATGTCTTTATTTGTTTCTCTAATTGTAAATTTATTTGTCTCTTCAATACAAACTTTCACTTGTCTTGACAGATGGGCACGATTTATTGCTGAGAAGAACCCAGCTATTGGTTATATTTTGAGAAAAGCAATGAAAGCGTACAGAGACGGTAAAATGTGAGTATAACATGTTCTGAGGAATGACTTGCATATGTTGACATGTTTAACATCTTGCTGCTTGGCAAGGTCCAGATTGTCCAGGCTGGGCGTTTTGAGTCGAATAGTCTACTTTTGCTCTTACGAGGTAGTCTCTGAGGGACCTAGGCCTGCGATAGGCGACTACTGGTTTCTCAGGGAATATTTTACTGAGATTACTCGACGCCTCGATGCAAGACATTCAAACCTTCAAGTCAAGCCTTGGAGCCATTTCGGCTGTCAGGGGTACACACACTTGCAAAACTGCAAATGCTGTCCATCTCATGACATGCTCAAAATGCCAGAAGCAAAATGTAGGCGAGACAAAACTGCCGATCAACAATCACATAAATTTGCATAGATCTGATTCGAAAACTCGACTCGATCAATAGATCTCCCGTGGCAGGGCATTTCCATGACAACGGTCACTCATTCCATGACATTGTCCTTTGTTGCATTGAGGCCAACGGTGGATGGACAGACAAACAACGTAAAGCACGGGAAACTTATTGGATTAGACGTCTAAACACGATCCAGCCTCATGGAATAAACAAAAACGAAATATAGTTTGACCCGAATATTAACCGATTTTATCTGACCTGCATCTTTTCGCCAGCCTGTTAATGATAGGATTGTTGTTATTGTTGTTATTCATTTTCATTTTCACTGTCGGTTTCGTTGAACCCCTGATGAAGAAACATTGAGTTTCGACAGCGCTAGTGTTATAAAATGAGAATCAATTACTGAAAGACTGTTAGAAAAAAGCTATTCCTCATATATAGACATATATAATTGATGAAATATGTCTCGGTGGGCCTAATTGTTATTTAAGCATTTTTTACAGAGAAAAAATTCGGGACAAATAAACAAAGGTATCAAGGTATACATTTACTTTTTCCGGTAATGATAAATATTTTCGCCGTACATGTGTGTAAAAATATAAGGCAGTAGTCTCGGAGCTCCAAACTCTTCGGCATATTTCCATAGCGGTCATTCTAATTGTTGCAGTTCCCGTGTTTCCGTCGGGTCAACCGCTTTGAGAATTCTGTCAAAGTTTTTGAAAAATCAAAGGAACTACAGTAGGTGACATCGTAAAATTGATTCTTATTCTAATCAAATCCATTCTTTATCGCTCCCTCAGCGCTCCATCTATTCATTCGAAGAACTCACACAAACCATTCAAAACGTTCCATAGAAACTAAAAAGATAAGTCCAACAACAACATTAAAACTAACAATCACCAGAACAAACCATTAATGTCACTGACTTACTGATTTTTTAAATGGTCTCATGGGTTTGTGAAGACATAAAAATCTTTTATAGAACTTATATGCATATTTTATTAAAGGGAGGTAATGAATATTGCTGAATTTGCTCATCTTGAACAGAATTATCGACATTGGATAACCTCCCTTTAATTTCACTCAAAACTCACCCATAGCACTCATTCATTTTCATTTTTCATTCTAAAATCATTTCAGAATCATTCAGTTTGTCAATTTCATGATGTTGTTAACAGTATTACACTCAAACGCAGTGTATAACATGGTGCCAGGTACCAGATTGGCTAGTTTATTTTAGTAAGGATCTACGACGATATTCTATTCTAAGCCGAAAAAAAGTGGATTTCAAAATGACGAAATCATGTAAGCGATGACGTTAGGTTGTCATCCTCGTTTCTAACACTGTTGCTCTATGGCAGATAATTTTTTTCCACAGAGAATTGAGCCTGTTTTATTACTCGATGGCAGCTGAAGCCGGACTTGAAGTTGGTTCTTTCAACGTTGCATGGCTGTGTGAGGATAATCAGGTACAGTTACTAACATCACGAAATTGATATTCAGCTCGATCAAAAACATTCAATATCACTCGTTCAGCGCCCCATTCATTTATTCCAAACACCCACTCCAATTACGTCATCACACCCCGAAAAAACGCTAACATTTCATTTAAGTTGATCTAATCAATTCAAGATTAAATGTCTGGTGTGGATTTTAAAACGCCCGATCGCTCCGTGAAGACTCGTGAATATAAAAAGGACGGAATAAGCAATATTTCATTACACATCTTTATTTCTATTTAAACTCGCTCCTCTCAATCATTCAATTTCAATTTCCAAAATTATTCCCAAATTATTGACTCGGTCAATTTAACAATTTTATTCAATGTAAATTTGTTGATTCATAAAACAACGTTTACGAACAATCGGTTTTAAGAGAGGTCAGTTGATAGTATTCCTTTAACAAAAATATGATTTCAGCCATTCAAGATTTATATTTTAAATTTCTTTTATTTAAAAAACAATTGATTGGAATAATTCCCGGTTAGAATGCAACTGTAATTAAATTAAGTAACGGGCGCTGTTTCTTCGGTATTTCCTGGGACCGATAAAGGCGGAACCAAGAACAGAGTGCTGTCCAATATTTGACTCCGAACTCAAGAATTAATAATTGGTATGAGAATGAGGAGAGGGGATTCTTCTATTGATAGACATTTTAGGTTTGAATAAATAGCCTGGTAATATGCTGCTGGAGGGAGAGAGGAGGATGATATCTTGATATCGTGTTGTATTGTTATTGTAGTTCGTTTTAGTAAAGTTGCAACGCACAGAATATTTGAAGATATTGTTTATATCTTATCTACAAAAAACCACTATACGATCTGGTCATCTACATTCTTATATTACATAACAAAACATTATCTTGTATGCAGCAAGGCGAAGAGCTATCTATCCAATCTATCACATAGATAACTCCGTTTGGACTACTTTACGGTTCCAGTACTTCTTTACAACTTTTAAGCTCTTCTCACTTTATTTCAGAATGGTATTTCTAGTTTTATAGAAAAAGACTGTCAATGGCGGCACTACAACTTGTCGACGCAAAGAGAACCCCAGTTTGTGGATGCATATGGTATGTGTGTTCTAAGGTAGTGGACCCGTAATAGTACCGCAACATTTCGGAGCATAAGCTATTTCACAATGTTGACCGCGGTTTCCTAAAGAAAATCATTAGGAAACCTTGGTTAGCACTGATAAAGTTCATTATTTCCGAAACGTTGCGGAACTATTACGGGTCCACTACCTTAAGAATTACCTCACACATTAATCATCTTAATTTTGACGTCTGGACATCCTGGCATTATTTGTTAGTGGTTTGGTTCACTCAAGAATTTTCGAGTCACGTGCTTCTGTAATAAATCTGTGAAATTATCCCTGTAACAATTAGACTTAACCCCGTTTGTTTCGTATAGAAATTCGTTTCAGTGTATATGTATGGCAGTTATTGAATTGCTTGAGGTCACTAAATTGTAGATAATAGTATTGTTCATCTCACTTTCAAAAGTATAATGTTTTTTTGATAAAGAGGAACAAAATAAACCATTCAAAGAGTAAGCATGCATTTATTCCGAGCTATTCGTGTATTCTGTTTTTCAGCCTTGATAAAGATGGGCGACTATTACTGGTATGGGTGTAAGAATAACAGAGACGTTATTAGAGCAGCTAATTATTATGCACAAGCTGCCGTCAAGCATAATCCACAGGTGAATATGTTTTAGATTATCAAGGTCGTTATAAATGTAGAATGCGATCGGGAGTTATAAAGGTTAGAACTCATAAAGTGTCATTGTTATATGAGAGACCGCTCTCACCAATGTTCTGCATAGATTCTTTGGTTTAATTATAATGTCTGACACCTGCGTCAGGTCAGATCTACTTTGGCTCAGTGGTTAGCGCATTTGACTTGTAAACCAATAATTTAAATATTACTTGTTCGCAGGGGTTCGAAACCGGCTTTCGTCAGTAATTTTCAGCCATGTTTAAGTTGCGGACAGTTTGTTCATAAGATGGGGGCTCGTCCGAGATTAGGCAATTGAGTCATTTATGTCGACACTGTACTGACTATGTTAGTGAACGAAGCACATTAGTGCCTATATAGGCTTATCGTCATCAATATATGATGATTTTAAGGGGGAGTATGTTATGGGAGACCACTCTCACAACTGTCCTGCATAGCTCCTTTGGTTTAATAACAATGTCTGACACCTGCGTCAGGGAAGATCTTCTTTGGTTCAGTTGTTACTGCATTAGATTTGTAAACCAATTATTTAAATATTTTACTGTTCCGCGTGGGTTCGACACCGGCTTTCGTCAGTAATTTTCAGCTATGCTTAAGTTGCGGACAGTATGTTTAATGAATTAGTTCATACTTATCGGTTTTGATTCGATTACGACTAAAGTTTAAGCTTATAGAGTCACGTTCTAACACTTAAACCTGATGTTATCAAGACACCCCAGCGACGGTGAGACTCGAATAACTGACCTCCTGGTCACGGGTCAAGCGCCTTTACCACTAGGCCATCCGGGCAGTTTGAATTGTTATTCCAAATTTGCTTAAATACAATGAAAAACTTTTGAAGTAGCATATTGTATTTCTTTATTGGTTAATCCTCAGTTTCCAATATAATAAATAATATTCTATTTCCCCCCACTTTCAAACAGGGTTTTGTCACTCACGATATCAAGAACAGTATTGTCATATATTCTAAACAGTTTTAACTCTAAAATCTAGGCTTTCTTGTTCATTCACATTGACAAGTCTTTTTCATCAAATGAGTACTTTTCTTAATTGCTTTTTTCCGATAACATTTTATTTTACATTGTCTTTTTCATCAGAAACTTATCCCATGCTGAAATATTTCAGGCGATATTCAACATTGCTTTCATGGTAGAAGAAGGCGTACATATTCCACGTGAGGTCCTAGATTCTATGAGGATCCCAAGACGATACCAGTCTAACAATGTTACATTGTTGGATTATTTATATACCAGGTACTTGAGTCAATATTTATTCCTAATCTTTTCTGGTTTACAAAAGTAAAACAGGTGGTATGTACTAGGATCAGACTGCACATATTTGCAAGCTGATCTTTATCTATACTTCCTGCGAAAGCAGGAATATTCTGGTTTCAGCATGACAAGGGTTGGTTTAAAACACCGTGGAGTAAACAGGAATTGTTTTGGAGTTTATATAGCATGAAATTGAATGAATGATTTTAGCGATTTTTGAATGCTTTTAAACAGGGAAAAATAATATCGCAAATTTCGTTGTATATGAAAGCTATTAACAATATTGTGTCATCTCCTTTTACAAAAATCTAAGAACTAGCGCCCGCATTAAATTGAGGCTTTTTTATTATTTCTATCACTATCTATCCTACTGGCTCTATATTTTACTCATTACGGTATAGGCTTTCATTTGAGACAAACACCCTATGTCAAGCTGGCCTTGAGACAGTGACCTTGACCCATTGAAAAAATATTCATAAACTTAACCTAAAAACTTGATATAAAAAAACCCAAAAATTTAACCTCGCTTTTATTTTCTGAAGCTTTTACTTAGAGGCAACATTCCTGAATATATAGTGTGAAATTATTGACTTGACTTGACCTTTATGCAATGAATAAATTAACCGATGAGAATTTTATCATCGAGGATAGCCGCAAGCTTTCGAAAAAAATCGTTAACCCGTGTAGTTTATTTGTTTTAAAAATGTTTGTAAAGTGTAATAGTGCCAATACACACTGTTTGACTGTGTGGTCTAGAGGTTTAGTCTGATGACTACAGATGCAGGGATCATGAATCCGAATCTGCTGTCATCCCACTTTTTTTTCTGTTAGCCCTAATTTGACTAGTTATCTCGTTTTTAAATGACAATATTTTTTTGCACAGCCCATTTTATTTATCGCATTCTATCTCCTGAAATAAAGTACGCTGTCAAAGGGCCTAAAATAAAGAGCAAATTTGGTTGATGATCGAAGACCTATGTGGGATTAGCAACTGGAGTCTCGGAAGAGTTGTTGCGGTAGAACTCGTAAGAGAAACACCAGGCATCTATAGTTAAGCGATTCGACCCCTGCAATATGACCGACAAAATATAAAAAAAGAAGCGTTAAACTAATTTAAACAAATAAAAAAAAGAAACTGACGGGAAAAACAAATAGTTTATAACATCACGTAAATCTATTTGAGAATCCAGTGATATTCAACACTATTCAAGAGAAAAAATATTAAATGGATTGAAACCTAGAGGAGAAATGAATATGCTGTCATAGTGACTCGAACCACGGACTTTCATCTTCTGATTCTTCAATCTTTCCACGTGCAATGACAAGTATCTACTCATCTCGGTGTCATTTAATAAGTATGTATTATGAGACTTGGTTCACGAAGTTAAACGAGACCTAACGGAGATACCACGTGACAATCAATTGAGCATGTAATGTATGCTAATAGAGGTTACGGTCAGTCATATCAATGATTTTTCACTATACACACTCACCAGTCGATAGGCTTTAACCATAGACTAACCTTCTTGTCATTTTGACTTTGACCTGCATGCACCTAGAACCCCCCCCCCCCCCCCCCCCCCAAAAAAAAAGGGAAAACGCCCAAAAAAAGCTTTAACAGTGCTAAAACTTTCTGAATGTTTGTATCTAGGGACATCATTAGTACTATAACATAGTCTTTAGTTGGAAGGCTTTCACCAGTGACAAAGGTCCTTGACAATTTGATATTGATCGATTTTGTACCTTTAACAGTTTAACAACTTTCCAAATACTAATTGAACAAAAACGAGCTTAGATACATGTTTGTAGGGTATCAATGAAAATTTACCTATTAACGGAGGAAAATAAGTTGTTTGTCTTTCATTTAGGACAATTTGTTGATGGTTATTTTCGTTTGAACTCGTGCCAGAGTATCACTGTTAGAAAAATTAAAATTATGCTCTTGTTTTCTTCCTTCCAGATGTAAAGACTCTCATGACTCAGAAGCGTATGTTCCGTGCTCAATCGCTCTTTGGAAGCTCCATCTAAACATAGCCTGGACACAGTATCAAACGATTCTCAAGGTATGTTGTAACATGCATTAGCTCGGCATCAACTTGGAAGAAAGCGTCCAGCTATTGTCTCCATCTTGTCGTCGGTGTATGTGTACAGTTGATAACATCGTGAAATTGACAAGGTGAATGATTTTGGAATGATTAAGGAATGAAATTGAATGAGTGTAAGGAGCGAGTTTTGAGTGAATTTAATGGGAGGTAATCCTATATTGCAAATTTTGTTCGGGATGAACAAAATTTGCGATATTGATTACCTCCCTTTAATGAAAAAGTGCATACAAGTTCTGTGCACAGCTTCAAATTTCTTCAAGAACCTATGAGGCGCTAACTATTTGAATTATGTCAGTGAAATCACGAATTTTCTCTGTCAAAATTTATTTTGAACGATGTTGTTGATTCTATATTTTTCAATAGGTTTGATCGTTTTTGAATGGTTTGAGTGAGTGTTTGGAATGAATGATTGGAGCGCTGAGTGATCGATGTAGAATGGTTTAGATTGAGTGGAATGTCAATTTCACGATGTTATTAACTGTACAACATCGTGTAATTGACAAGTCGAATGTATTTGGAATGATGTTGAATGAGTGTGCGGAGCGAGTTTTGAATGGAGTTTAATGGAGATGATACATTGTAGCTAACTTTCGTCAAATTGGATGAAACAAGCGATGCTTTAATGGCTTACTTTGAAATAAATTTATGTCTTTTTCAATTTGTGTATCTTCGGGTGGCAGTCAGACGCTTAAGTACCACACTAGCCAAAAAGGTGTGGAATATATGGATCAGGGCAATGATATGTTGATAGGTTTAAACAAAATCGATTTCACTACAAAATGATCTAAAGAATTTTTCCTGTGTTTTTTTCAAAGTAAATAAACCCGTGAACAAACAGATATCTGCCAAGGTGTTTGAGACTCTTCTAAAATCGTATAATGCAAAAAGAAAATATTTCCAATCAATGTATTTTTACACGTTTTAATAAGAATTCATTAAATTGTACATGTACATAAAGAAACCCCTTTTCTGACAAAATTGAACAAGCTAGATGAAGGGGCATGTTTGTGAAATTATAATAGTACAGTTTTTGTGTCAAACTGATTAAAATCCTTTCAGCGGTCTAGCAAAATCAAGTACTCGAAGTATATTTCTGTAACACAGATATCTTCCGTTAAGCAACCGCTAAGCCGACCGAAATTTTACAAGTACAATGTACCAAATGGAGGTATAAAAGTAATCACCATATAACACATTAGAATAAATAGCGAATTCATACATTTTTATTAGGTTTTAAGTTTCAAACCTGCATGAAATCAAGAAATACAGAAATTGTGTGGAGCGAGTTTTGGGTGAAATTCAAAGGAGGTATAGAAGTCCAATATTGCTTATTTTGTTCAGGATGAACAAAATTAGCGATATTTTTTACCTCTTAATAAAATATACGTTCTATTCTGTTTATGTGTCTTCGTGGACCAATCAGACATTTCAAATTCTACACCAGCCAATCAATTCGTTGAATAATTTGATCGATTTGAAAAAAATGTCGATCGACTTGAACGATTTCGAAGTGTTTTCAAATAACTTTTCGGCGTTTTTGATCGATTTGAAGGAGTGTTAGCAATGAATGAACGGAGCGATAATTGAGCGATTAAGAATGGTTTTTATTCAATTTCATGATGTTACTAACTGTACCATGTTCATATTTTAGCTGAATTGTATCTTTGCAGATTGCTGGATTTACCGGTGTATTGTCAATTCTGACGGCTTCGTCATACGTCCTGTTTCGATCACATGTACGACAATCACATCAAGATATGAATACTATTTGAAATTAATGAGAAATAAATCATGAAAGGAATTTACCGGAGTGATCCAAAATAAACTTGATAGCTGCAGGAGATCTAAAGGATTTTGGCACCATCAAACTGTGTGTATTTAAACTTATGGATAAAACAGACATATTAAGAGAAGCAAGCATAAAGAAACAGAGGCAGGGGAGAGAGAAAGAATGAGAGAGAAAGAATGAGAGAGAGACAGAGACAGACAGAGAGAGAGAGAGAGAGAGAGAGAGAGAGAGAGAGAGAGAGAGAATCCTAAATTTCTTTTCATTTTCTGTTGAATGTCTTGTTATTCATTGTACGATTGAAGCTTATTTGTGGAGTGAAAATAGAAATCTTTTAGATTTTCTTTTTTTCTCGGGATGTTTTGTGATATTAAGACAAAAAGTAGCCCTAAATGGGCTTTGTATAATTACTAAACGTGGTCGTCAATCAAAAAGTAATTGACTAATAAAATCACATATTTCTCAAGGCATGAAAAAAAACACGTTGACAGCAATACTTTTCGGCATGTTAAACACTTTTGTGAACATGAAATATTGTATCTTTAACTATCTACAGTTAACAACATCGTAAAATTGACAAGGTGGATGATTTTGGAGTGATTTAGGAATAAAATTGAATGAGTGTGTGGAGCGAGTTTTGAGTGAATTTAACGGGAGGAAATCCAATGTAGCTAATTTTGTTCAAGATGAACAAAATTAGCTATATGCATTACCTCCCTTTAATAAAATATGCATAATAATTCTATTAATAGCTTCCCATTTCTTCAAGAACCAACCAGACGCTTAAAATTTCTATTATATCAGAGAAATCATCGATTTTGTTCTTGTTTTATTCATTTTGAAGGTAGTTGTTAATCTTTTATATTTTAGTAATTTTGAGCGTTTTTGAACGGTTTGAGTGAGTGTTTGGAATGAATGATTGGAGCGTTATGTGAGCGATTTGGAATGGTTTTGATTGAGAATAAGGTCAATTTTACGATGTATTTAACTGTATAACAGGTTACAGTTACTCGCATGCCTTAACGATAATTGCCTACAAATTTTGAAATAACCTAAATATTGAAAAGTTAACTCGTCATTTTACGTCATATTTAAGTCACGCCCTGTTAGTTGAACAATAACGCAGATTTTGCTCTTAAGTGTATGCATATGGTCGAGGTCGATTTTTTTACCTAATTTTGACAACTGCACTTTTGGAAAAATCAAAAATAGTGCATGTAATTTTTCCTCAGCTTCGAATGTGCTTATATAAGAATAGGTATCGGGCGATATTGAATGTAATATACATTTTTTAAGTGAATAAGATAAGCCAGTTCTTGAAATTTAAGCATTTCTTCCCAAAGAGGTCAAGTTTAGGTAATTATCAATATGACCCATTTCAGTTCTGAAAATTTGGTGTCAGGATTAGGGTAGTTCACCCGTTACAGTTCCGCAACGTTTTGGAAGTACATGTAATGAATTTTAACAGTGATAACCGAGGTTCCCTAATGAATTTCATCAGGAAACCTCGGTCAATATTGTGAAAGGTTATTAGTTCCGAAATGTAGCGAAACTATTACGGGTCGACTATCTTAATGCTGTAAACGACGTTTCCACAAGAAACACAGAAGAACTCAAGCTCCAAGTTTGAAATAATGAAAATTACGAACTAGACTCATTTTTTTTCCTAGAACTGTGTTTAAATAAGAAAAATTAAGCATTGCAGATCAAGTCAAGGACCTGTGGTATGAGGGTATTCAGATCGCCATATTGTCTGACGTCAAACACGTGTTGTCTGTCGGTAGCTATCGCATTTAATTCGTCGACATCGGCCCCTGCAAGATACACCAACAAAATGCTTTGTATAGGTTTTAACTGATAGTAAATGCGTCAATGAATGGGATACATATAACAGTAAAGAAACATTTCGATGGCTCGGCGCGAAACAGTTGTAACTCCTAATATTTTGATAGGGAGTTACAACTCTTTCGTGCTAAGCCATCGATTTATAATACAATGACCCGAATCGTAAAATGAATTTCTCTCGAGAAGCGAACATTTTTATTCTAATCGGTTTGCAGGAACCCTCCACCAAAGCGTATGTTGTTGTTCTTTATCCCCAACATCGCCAATTACAGTTATCAGCTTCATGAAATTGACAATTATTTCGATCAAAATCACTCAGAGTCACTCACTCAGTGCTCCATTCATTCATTCCAAACACTCACTCAACCATTCGAAAACGCTCCAAAATCGGTATAAATGAAAAAATAACAACTACATTCAAAATAAATATCGGTATAAAAAATCGACGATATCACTGACATAATTGAATTTTGTAACCGTATTTACGCGTTTGCGAAGACTCAGAAATCTATTCATTGAAGCTGTATGCATATTTTAATAAAGGGAGGTAATTAATATCGCTAATTTTGTTCATATTGAACAAAATTAGCGATTATTGATTACCTCCTTTAATTTCACTGTAAACTCGCACCACATACTCATTCAAATTCAATCCAAAATCGTTCATCTTGTCAATTTCATGATGTTGTTAACTTTATCGACTTCGACATATATTTTCTATCACTACACGTGGGCAATCTTACACTAAAATTGGATGAACAGCGATATACTTGAAAAGTATTATGGTGGTACATGTAAATATATTTGTTCAAAGAATTTTCAGGAATCTATGCTTAGCTTTCCAGTCACGGCGATATCAATGAAAACACTCTTTGATGTGGTGATAAACCCCATTCAATCAAACGAAAAGAATCAGGAATCATCCAAAATGCAGCTTGAATAAACTGTCATTAAGATGTTTGAGTAGCCGGTAGGCGACAAAACCTCATACCAAGCCCACCTTACTGAAATAGTTGGATAAATCCCTCTCGATTCTGCTTCCTGGAAAATTCACCAGTACTCGCGCGAATGGGTGGGCCAATGAAAGAACCAATATCGATAGCCGCTCCCGGGAATCGAACTCAAGACCTTTTGACCAAGAGCCCGAGGCTCTACAACAAGACCACGGACACCACCACTGATATAGTTGTAAATGTTGCTCACCTGATCCAATGACAATACTGATGACGTCGTGGCTGACAGCGTGAAGTTTATTGGCTTCGTGGATCGTATCAGATTTATCGTTCGACTGTCCGTCCGTCAGTACGATCACCACGTTGTCGGCGTTAGATCTATCACCATGTTTGTACTGGAACACGTCGTTACGAACGGCCTCGAGTGCGTCTCCAGTTCGGGTTATTCCGCCCATATATCGGATTTTACTGGAGGCGCTAATGAGTTCAGATTTCGTGCCGAAAGAGTTCAGGTACCAGCCAATCTAAATAAGACGAAAAAAACTTACATTATTCTTAATAATACAGTTCAGAACATCGTGAAATCGACAAGATGAATGATTTTTTTTGATCATTTCGGAGAACGAAATTGAATGTGTGTGGAGAGCGAGTTTTTAGTAAAATTCAAGGGATGTTATCCATACTAGTTTAGTACTCCTCTATAATAAATTGTAAAATATGAAGAATTGCATTTTTAATGATAGTGTGCAAACGACATTGAAAAGTGGTTAACGTGTTTATTCCATTTCATTGTCATAAGTACATGTATTCGCCCCGCAAAAGTTAAAAAAACGAAGCTTCAAATCGAACGACATGTTGTCATACTAAGGGAAACGAACATTCTACTTGTCTGATTGCTATCAAGATAAGGCTAGTTATTCAATACATATCGAAGATGATCGAACGTCTTTGATTGATTTCTTTGAACAAAGCGATAGATCTTTATTATCACTAGTATAAATTAGGGTGCCTAACTTAAGAGGTAAATCTGTATATTTTAGTATATCTGTTTCCGCATGATACGGTTGTTTTATTTTACGGTCGTATCATGGAACTGGGTACTTCATTCCAGTTGCAAATGTGGCGAGGAAAATGAAACAATGTGTAGCTCGCGACAGCATATAGACAGAAATAAAATAAAGCGTTAAATTGTGTTCATAATACAATATTTTACACAATGACAATTATTTTTTCTAACCCTTTGCTGTTTAATCTCTGCTTTTTACGCACCTGTGATTTTATGATTGAGAAAACATTGTGAAAAAAGAAGAAATTGCTTCTGACAAGCAATTTCTTCTTTTTCCATACTATTTTCTTATCTACAGAATGGTTATTTTTCAAATTAAATCCATTTTAAATTTTCGTCTGCAAAACCTTTGAAATTAGACAGGTCCAAAATTTTGTAAAATAGGAAAGTGTTAAAAGAGATACCTGTGGATGTGAGCTGAATGCCATCATGGCTACCTGTGATTCAAATGGACCAATGGGAAGCCGGTTGATAATGGCGTTCGCGAAATCCAATGACTTCTTAAAGTTTTGTGCCCCTACTGAGCCGGAATCATCTATTACAAATACAATGTCCCGCATACATCCTGGGAATATAAAAACATTTTTATACTATTCTGTAATCGTTGTAGAAAGATGTTGAATTTTACATTTTTCCCCCGCATGGAAAGAGAATGCATAAAATGAAGCGGAGAATCAATTGCCTCGCCTTGTCCCAGTAAAAATGTTCATCCTTGACAAATTCGATTCCCAATATTTATGCTCCGGAAGAATTTTAAGTGTAATAAGATTTAAAGAGGTCTTGTAAATGCTTTATAGGAAGAAAATGAGTTATGCAGTGTTACCGATAATGCGAGGTCTCAAAGACCCCAAGACACAAGCTCTGCGTTCCGGATCTTCAAACGGTGCAAACAGTGTTTCAATAATACAATGCTTTACACGCAGGTGCACGTGCATAGCGGGATATAATTGGAAAGCCGTTTGCACTGTGTTTTAAGAAAGTGAACAGTTTTAACCATAGTCAATCTGCGCATTCTGGCCAGGATCTATTCTGTACATATATTATCCAGATGGTCCCTTTGCACTGTCTAGAATAACTTAGGTTGAGTTGAGTAGATGCGCTGAATTATGAATAGATAAAAATGGCTTTCCAGAGTATTACTCTCTTAATTTGACATTACACATATAAACCTTTTTTTGTCATGAATAGATATTTTTTTTTCAATTGATCAATTATCTAATTTTTCCGAAACATATAAGAATTAAATTTTTAAATTGACTCATCTAATACACTTTGACGTAATTCTCACGAGTACGAAAACGTCAATCTCAGTAATTTATTAATACACTTGTGTCAAATCAATTATGGCGTATAGAAATATTTAACGGTGTTGCTTTATTCCCCAGACAAAGGCGCGTTTAAAAATGAAAATATATAAACGCAGAAAAAAGACATCCTACCAGAAGGTTTCGGCGCTGTCGGCCGTCTTGTAGTTGTTGTCAGAAAAGGAAAGTTACAAAAATCTGTATCACAACAGGATAACGATACATCACGTGCGTATCTCCAGGTCTCGTGCAGTGAACGTCTACCAAACGGAAATCCTAAACCCGATCCGTCACAGACCTGAAGTATACATGGACGATTAAAAAGTAAATAACCAGTATTAAAATATCAACTGTCAATTATAAATTTGTATTATAACATTTTGTTTTATGCCAAAAAATCCGTAATATTGTTTCATTTGACAGGAACGTTTTGGCCTTGAGGCAGGCAAATATCGATATCCTACCCGTTGACGAGAAAAGGCGTTCTAAAACTATGTCAATAGAACGTCCACGCGAAATTATAACGTTATTTACAAAACGAAACGCGCTACCGCAAAGATGACCTCAGAAAAGCGTTTCATATTTCGCGGATTTTCAAAAGTATTAATATTAGTATTAGAATTATAAATTAACGCCAACAATTCCACTATGAAAACAAATCGAAATCACTCACCCTGCGCTCCACTCATTCATTCCAAACACCCATTCAAACCATTCAAAAAACGGTCAAAATCAATTAATACGATAAGATCATCAACTACATTCAAATTAAAATTAGCCAGGAAAAAATCACGATTTCGATTACATAATTTAAAATGGAAGCATCTGCTTAATTCATGAAAAATGGGAAGCTTTTTTATAGAAATTGTATGCATATTTTATTGAAGGGGGGTAAAGATATCGCTAATTTTGTTTATCCTGAACAAAATTATCGATATTGCATTACCTCCATTTAATTTCTATCAAAACTCACTCATTGCTCTCATTCCTTTTCATTCTAAAAAGCATTCACCTTGTAAATGTGGTGTTGTCAATTTCACGATTTTGTTAACTGTATCGATCTTGATGCTTTTATTGGCCCTCACATTTGGCGCTAGCGCTGGTTCATTCTCGAGAAGCAGAATCGGGACGGATTCATTTAAGTTGAAATAACTTGTTTTCAAATCCATGTAAAATAGATACATTTAAAAACTGATAAGCAGAATGATATTTCGGAATGAAAGTGAATGAGTGTGATCAATGAGTTTTGAATGAAATTAAAGGGTGGTTATCTTATATCGCTAATTTTGTTCTTGAACGATGAAAAATAAGCGATATTATTACCTCCCTTTAATGAAATATACATAGAGGCTCTAAAAACGGCATTAGGCGTCCGCATCAACCAAACATACACTTGCAAAATTCGATTAATTGAGTAAAAGTGTGGATTATTTTAGAGATTTTTATTTTGAATGCATTATTTGTTGATTGTATCTCTTTCAGTAATTTTGAAGCATTTTGAATAGTATAAGTGAGTGATTGGAATGAATGGAGCACTGAGCGAATGATTTAAACTGGTTTTGATCGGAGCGAGAGTTTCGTGATCTTCTTAACTGTAGGTTTAAACAAAACAGGTCGAATATGATGTTGAGGTAAAATGTCTACAGTTGTTAGAAAAGGCATGTGGCCAAAGGTAGAATATTCATAAGTAACACTTCAAATAACTTCAAATGTTGAAACCAAAGTTTCAGACTCGAGTTCGAATATCGAAAATATGTAAAATGCAAGGTACATTAATCGTACATGATTCTTAAATATGCAAAGATCAAAAGATATAAGGTTTTCGGGTTTAGTTTATGCTCCCCGAAAACAAGCAAATAACAAGAGCACGCATACGGGTGCAACGCTCGACTGTAGATGCTGGATAATGCAAACATTCGAAAAAGTCGAAAAAGGGGCATAAAACTTAGAAAATACTTCCAGAGTTTTCTCCCTTGATAGACTGGGTAGTCTTGTAATGGTGGCCACACATGCCAAGTTTCATGAAGATATCTTCAATAACAACAGAGATATTACCAGGGTAAAAGTTTGTCACGCTGACACGAACATCAATGCCAACATCAACGCGAACGACGCAAAGGTGATTAAAATCCCTCGGGTTTTCTCCGAAAACAGCCGAGCTAAAATTACTCTTGACTTTTCGTGAGAAGATTTAGACTACGGGATAGATATATACCCTACCGCCTTCTGTTCGCAGGTCATTATGAATTCATCGTGGCCATCTAGTGCATGAAGATGTTTCGTCATACATGTCTGTAAAATAAATTTTAAATGTGAACTAATCGAGTTGTTCATCTTGCTATAATTTTAACGCAGTCAAACTTTTGACCAAATAATCATCGAAATGACTAGCGCAGACTGAACTTGAAACTTTTCTCTTGCAACTACCATTACGCATATCACGTAAATTCGTAATAAATCCTCTTTTGAAATAATGTCGTTGATGATTGATCATAACATCGAAACTACAGCTTATTCAAGCTGTAGTTACGATGTTTGATTATTCACCGACGGACCCAAATCGTAGAAAAGGAGAGTGGACGGGGACATTCATCTTCTGTCACAGTCCACATATCGCCTTTATCCTATGTATTCTATGTTGGCCGTCCCCTGAGTGCATATTAATTTCAAAATATTAGTTACGCCAATGATCTGTCTGCTTTTCTGTTTTTTTTTTTTTCTGAATCTGGAATGATAATTTTACCTTCCCGTAAAAAATGTTCAGGGAGTCCGTTTCATGATTGACTCTACTGAATCTTATATTCTTTCCAAATATCTTTTTTTACGGAGTTCAAAGATGGTTTCTTTTCGTCCGTGATGACTCTTTTTTTAGTCCCGTAATTATCTTATCCTAAAACCCTCTGAAAATCATTTGTTGTAAGACCTCACTAGAATCGCCCAGAGACGACGGCTTTTCGCGGCATGAAAAAGACACATTAAGCTTATTGTTGTTATAACAATATGATAACATTGAAAATATTCAACGTGGTTATTCCACTCCCACGCTTATGTCATAATATAAATTTGTTTACAAACTGACCATATTTGTGCCACATACAGCTGTAGTGTTGCAGTCATTGGGATTCAAAACTGGTGTTGGACAAGAGTAGCATTCAATCGCTGAAATAGACATAGAGGATACTGAATGAGTATAAACAGATTAAAACGCTGCTGTGCCGAGTTTTAATCTGTGTAAGATGACATGATTAATAATTTTTTTATTTTATTAGCACAAATTTGATATTCTATTCATAATATGACCCGAATTTTTGCGATAAAACGTCAAAATTCTTGAAAGTCAACATTTCAATTTTCCGCGTAGCTTACACGCTGTTTAAAACTGACGTCACCATAATATGTACAATATGACGTATTTACGCGGTTATATAACATTGTTGTTGTATGTTTTTAGCTTATTTGCATAGTTATTTCACTAGTGTAATAACATCCGTGTAATATCAAATCTATTCAACTGTGTTTTTTTTTCACTTCCGCGATGTAGGTCATATTATAAAATTGAAATATAGAAAGGGATTCGGTTCATCCGAAGAAAGGTTATTCTCAATACGTAGTGAAATCGATGAAGGCTTTCAATTAAACTGTACTTCTGGAAGTTTTATGTAAGAGTAATCATGCTGAAACTCACTCCTACAGGAAAGGAAAGTTCAAAAATTGTTTGCTTGGTATTTCAAAACACCAAACTGCTTAAATGGAACTAAACCTATCAATGCACAATATATAACATGGTATAATTTGATTATCAGAGGTATTGTTATGAAACTTCAATACAAAGACATTTATTTAAGAATTATATAAGCTAAACACGAACGTGCTTACTTACGACAATTTCCACAGAATCTCCGACAGGTGTTCATTGAGAATGCTGGATCAGAACATAGGTATGGTCTTGCCTTTTGGAATAACAGGCAAGCTGCCGTGTCCAAATCTTCACATGAACTTATTGGAGCGCCGGCCAAACCATGGCTAAAAGAGGCTTGAAAAAGAATGTTTAAAGAATCTCACAAAAATCATAACTTAAGCAATATTGGGATTTATTTACTAAATCATTTAAAAATGCATCACTGAAAAGATACACATTTTATGTAGTTGGTAATTTAAAGTAAGTGTAAATTGCAAAAGAAACGCTAGTAGCTTGAACCTTTCGAATATGCAAGAAAAATACGAAAATCATTAATTAAGCCAATATCATTTAAAACGATTTGTCTAAATGGTTGATGATTTAAGTTTACTTGTCTCCATCAAATTGGGTGCAATCTCACTGGCCGGAAAATTAGTGAAGCTTGCACACAAAGATTTGTCTCGCGATAAAGATATCTTCGCATGTTTACTTCATTATATTAAATGCTTAGATACGAAAAAAGTGTTTGTTGATTTTATGGAATTATGAAACTTAAATCCTCATCTTTGCGCATTCATACAAAAGTGTGATTAGGTTTTTGGTTGCAATGCTCCATAAAATCTAAAAATACTGTCTTCATCTGTTTGAAATCTTCAAGACATACTTCATAGATTATAGATTACCATTGTGGTTACATATTACTTACCTTAGTCTATATGTCAAATACACAACCTACTTGCACGTCCTCTGAGAGATGCTTGTACCTTATACATGTATAGATCAGAGATGTTGTTAGCTTATTTGTTCATTTGTTAGTTCATTTCTTTGTGTGCATTTCCGGAACCATACGGGGCATACTTTTACAACAAACACTGTACAGGTTTTGTTAAAATGACCTTGGTTCATCAAAATAGACTTTTAAAACACTTGTTTCCTTTTAAATTTGTACAAAACGACGAGTCCGAGCAAACAACAACTACGACACGACGAGCATAGTTCGAAAAAAATATCTGTTAAACACATATGACACTGTCATTTTTTTTCAAAAACAGAAGTTTGATAAAATATGGAAATTAACTGTACATTCTGTAGGCTGAAGAATGAAGTCTTCAGCAAATCTAATTTCAAGGTGAATCTTGACAGATGACCTTGATGTTTGTACCAACAGAAAGCTCCTACCACAAGCAATACACATGTACGAAGTCTTTACATGTATTAGTATCCAATCAAAAGTTATGGTCAATAGTTAACTTTTTGTGGAAGAACCGGACAACATACAGGACAGAATCAATATGCCCCCGATCTATCAATGTTCGGGCGAAACATCTACTATGTACAGTCTGACCGACCAACATTGCAAGTGACGTCATGATTTGTTTATTCTTTTATTGTTATGTGAAATATATAAAATTTAATAAATAGTAAAAACACTTAAACTCGGCAGGTGGGAAAATAGCTCGGATAGTTAGTGTGTTCGGACTACGTCTCCGCCCCTCGACAGTTTTGTGGTAGTTCAAAACTCTGTCAGATTACATATTCTATGTAGTATTATGATATTTTTTTAGTGTATTTTAAATATAGAAATTGATTAATTCCATCATTTTAAAATTGAGTCATTCCATCATTTTAAAATTGAGTCGTTTAGTTGTTATTGTGTAAAAAAACTTTTTTCATTTTATAATATTTTTTTTTTCTTTTTCTAGTGATGTGTCAGTATTTCCATACTTTTCTATTTTACACTCATACACATGTATTCATAAATATCACAAAAATCGAAAGCGATTTTTTTTTTTCAAAATCGTTTCTTGTGAAATTGCTAATGCTTATACATTGAATCAAGTTTTGAATCTTGAATTTATGAAAAAAGAAAGAAAAATCCATTCCTTTTGCGCCGATACGAACACCTGAAGCACATTACTTAAACTATGGTGCGTTACCGACTGCGCTAATTACGACAGTTGTTTAAATGTGGGTTGAATAACAATTTAATTTCAATCTTGCCTTTGAAAAGTAAACAAAAAGTGACGTCACTTGCAATGTAGGGTGGTTGATTCGTATGTACTAGGAGTCCACTACATTATACTACAGTTAGTTTCATCGTGAAATTGACATTCATCTCAATCAAAACCATTCTAAATCGCCCACTCAGCGATCCATTCATTCATTCCAAACACTCACTCAAACCTTTCATAAACGCTCCAAACTCAGTGAAAACCATATAACAACAACTTCGTTTAAGATAAAGATAGTTTCGAAAAATAATCGGGATTGCACTGAATGAATTTAAATTGTAAGCGTCTGATTAGATATTGAAGAAAAAGGACGATTTTTATAGACAATATGCATTTTTTTTAAAAGGGAGGTAATTGATATAACTAATTTTGTTCATACTGAACAAAATTTGCGATATTGCATTACCTCCCATTCAATTCACTCAAAACTCGCTCCACAAACTCATTCAATTTCGTTCCAAAATCATTCCATAATCATTCATGTTGTCAATTTCATGATGTTCTTAACTGTACATACAATTATGAACAGGTCCGATTTTCTAATTCAGGAGAGAAAAATTTCAGGGATTTTTTTCGTTTATACAATGATCCTCCGCATGCAGCGAAAATCCATGTTCGAAGGAATCACCAAGCTTTGTACAGGTCAACTGGATGCTGCCCCTGTTTTTTGTGTAAGAGGTCCTGGGTTCGATCCCCGACGGCGGCACTCATTCTCTCCGACTATTGGTCTCTCCCCAATGGGTCGATAAATCGTTAACCCATGTGGGATAGCAGCTGAAGGCTGGTAAAGGATGTAATGGTAGTACTGGTATGAGAAATACCAGGAATCCATTGTTAGGTGCTCCAGCCGGCGCGATATAGCTGAAAGATTGTTGAAAACGGCGAAAAACCTTATTTAAACGAGCAAAAAAGCATAATACATGAAAAAAAATAGCAAAGACATTTGGCCACGAGTTCGCACAACTACCTATTTGGCCATCCCAGAATGAGACTTAGCAGTTCTCACTAGGTCAACGTTCTCTCTTACAACTAATAGTCTTTCAGATATATTCCTGTCTTACACATCTCATTAAGATCTCATTGTTTATAACGTCATATAACGCACGTTTTCGCGGAATTTTTGTCATCAGAACTTTTCAAAAAATGGAATTAAGGTAGTGGAACCTTAATAGTTCCGCAATATTTCGAAACGTATGATCTTTCACAATGTTGACCGAGGTTTCCTAATGAAAATCATTAGGAAATCTCGGTAAACACTGTTAAAGTTCATTACGTCCAAAACGTTGCGGAACTATAACGGGTCCAAAACCTTAACGTGTAAAATGCTGTCATGTGATAAACAGAATCTGTTACTCGATTTTGTTTGAGACACATTGATCTTTACATAATCTAGATTATCAATGTTATAAAGCTGTCCCAGGCTCGACTACGATCATTTAGTGTCAAATAAAATCCCATGACAATTCCTATGTATCTTACCAAGGAATACTACAATAAACATGTCCTTGTATGAACACATGCACCATACAATCGTCCTTATTCAGATGATAAGACTTTTTCCCTATTGAGGATTGTAGATAAGAATTAGACAAGCCATGTAATAAAGGCCAAACTATTCAAAAATGTTATTCTGTTTTCATAATCTTATATGTCTTTCATCGCTTGAGAAAAACATGTGAGTGAAAACAAGTGTTCGATTCCGATTCCTAAAATCGCTGTTGATGAATACTACAAATGCAACGGGTCACGAAATTAGAGTACTTTTCCTTTCAGTAAGATTATATCTCTAACTAAATAAAGTTCTCAACTGTGATGCCTCGGCCAATTTCAAAAGCACGTTAAAGATTCTGGTGAGGGTATACTTAACAGAAATTTTGCGTTTTACGGTCGACTAGCTCTAAGAAATCGAGATTAAAACATTTACAATCGAAATCATGTGTGTACATTGATAATAAAAAAAATTCCAAATCACACGATCACATTGGTAAGGCCAGGCCATTAAAATTTTCAGTGTGAGAATATACCTTACTACAACAGCAAGTAATGACTGATCCGAAACAATCAAAATGATATGGAAGACCAAAATGACGACAGTTTTAGACTGAAAATAAGCCCCTGCCGTGCTATGCTCATTTTGATGATCCTATCAAAGTCAAATAAATATACGAGAGGTAGTAACAAAATGGACGTATTAGCCGCCAAACTCAAATTGCCTAAGAAAATTGCAGAAAATAGTGATACTTGTGTTCTAATCAATTCATTTTGGAAATATCTAATTGATTTTATTTCGATACTAATATTTATTTCATGCATTAATCAATCTGTCCTATGCTGTACAAACGAGATCAAGAACTTGTGGAATCAACTTATTTAGGTCACTGTATTGCCTGACGTCGAATACGTGATTTCTATCTGTGGCGATGGCGTTCAGTTCGTTTACATCAACTCCTGCAGTGAAAGAAAAGGACTATGATAATGCTGGTATGACTTATCTTTTTTGTGTGTTGGACAATCATTGCTTTTATACATCTTGTTGCATTTAAGAAATCAATAATAAACGATTGTACTTAGTCATAATTCAAGTTTCTAGGTATCGGATCGTTGCATTTAATGTAAAGGGAAATTAGCTATTATTCATAATTACTCGGTATTTTAGATGGTTGACACACTCTAAATCGTATGTTGGTAACCAAATCCTCGTAACTTCAGCTAAACCCATCGATAAAATATGTTCTCTTTAACTTAGCACTCTAAACAATTTCGTTTTTAGAAACAGTGATTTACATGCGTTCGCGACAATTGTTGACCAACTTTCGACAGAACCCCAAATATTGAAAAGTAAAACAATGCTTAAATAACAATTACCCACATATTTTATCAATTAACAAAATATATATTACAATCAAAACCGTTTATTATCAATCCCTATGAAAACACGCGCAAAGCCAGTAGGAATGATCTGATTTTTATTCATCTCAATAGCAGGGGTCAGATTCAGGTCAATAATACCGCGCTATACATGTACATCTTCGGTAACCCAGTCTCGTTCAAAAATGTAAATTACTTTTATTGTTTGGGGATTGTACGTCTGGACTAAGAGGATGGTATAATACATGATTTAATTTATTGCTCTGGCAGGTCGGAGTCTAAATAATGAGTAGTTGCACTTAAGGTTAAGGTAAATCAGCTTTTATTTTAAACAACTCTAGATTTTGCATTGGTTTCAAAACCCTTATAACTCCAGCTTCAACAAGCTGGAATTACGAGAATATCTTACCAAACCATGAAATGTGTTCAGTTTCCTCGTCAAATTACGTCACGGCTAAGCCACGCCCAGCCAGTTGAATTATAACGGAGAATACATGTATATTAGTTTAGTAATTAAAATATGTTCAGGAGAAAATTTGAATGTAGTAAGAAAGAACCCGAGATTTTCAATTTGGATAAATTCGTAGCTATGGAGAATCACAACCCAATTGCGCGAGATATCCCATTTCGAATTTTTTAAAAAAAATATATATGTTCATCTTAAAGAACGCACCTCTTGATATTGACAATTAATGTTAATTACGCATGTAGTCTAGGAACTTCGGAATTACGATGGAACCCATCAGAGAAAAAGGAAAACTTGGGAATAGCAAAATGTATAGACTGCACGTATTGAACATACTGGCTAATGTCGAAACGGTTTACTTGCTAATTATCCGCATCTACACTTATAATGCTGCATTCTTTTATAATTATTCGATATTATTTCAAATTAAACCGCTTTGCACGCAAGTGCACGTGCAATGAGGGGTATGATTTGCAAATAGTTTAAACCGTTTTGTCAACTTGCACGAATGGCAGGTTACTTCTACCGAAGCCGTTCATATTTGCAATTATTTTTTACGATATCCAAGACTGGCAATTTTCGTTTAACGTGTAACAACTATCAAAAGGGTAAAAAATGTGACTTGCTTCCTCGTTGGCAATTCGTAGTGAACTGTTAAACACGGCGAATCGAAATAAAATGATAAATGTGACGAATTACCGCTTCCTATTACAATACTGATGACGTCATGACTGATTGAATGTAGATTATTGGCCTCGTGAATTGTATCTGATTTATCATTGGATCGTCCGTCAGACACAACGATGACGACATTGTCAGCATTCGACCTATCACCGTGCGAGTATTGGAAAATGTTTTGACGGACCGCCTGCAGGGCGTCACCAGTTTTCGTAGCTCCACCCGCAAAACGTACATAGTTCAAAGCATTTAAAATTTCAGCTTGTGTCCCATGGGTGTTCAGGTACCACTTAATCTGAATGAAAGAAGTCATACATATTCGTGCACGTGTTTTGAAATTGTTGGTACAGTCTTATTATAAAATAGTTTATATGTTGTTACATCATTATCGTTATAATTTATAATTCTTTCTCTGCATAATCTTGAATGAAATAGATAAGAAAAAAATAATAACAATTTTGTACTGTCTCTGATTTCAGTTTTTGAGCAAAACTTATGAGATGACAATTGGTTCAATAATAAATTTGACACATCGTAAAACAGCAAGTACAGTTAAGAACATCGTGAAATTGACAAGATGAACGACTTTGGAATGATTTATGAATGAAATTGAATGAGTGTGTGGAGCGAGTTTTAAGTGAAATTATAGGGAGGTAATCCAATATCGCTTATTTTTGTTCAAGATGAACAAAATTAGCGATATGTGTTTTCTCCCTTTAATAAAATATACGAACTTTTCTGTTATTGTGTACTCGTGGACCAAACAGACACTTTAAAATCCACCTAAGCCAATAAAACCGTAGAATAATTTCATAGATTCGAATTAAATATTAGTCCTATTGAACAATTTCGGATTGTTTTCTAATGATTTCAGAGCATTTTTGATCAATTTGACTGAATGTTTGGGATTAATGATTGGAGCGCTTTATGAATGATTTGGAATTATTTTGATCGCAATGAGTGTCAATTTCACGTTGATCTTGGCTTTAAGATAATGATTTGTGATGATTTTTTATACCTGTGGTCTAGAGCTGTAAGGCATCATAGCCACTTGAGCTTCATACGGTCCTATTGGTAACTGTTTGATGATGGCTCGTGAGAAATCAAGCGAGAATTGGAAGTTTCTAGTCCCCACAGAACCAGAGTCGTCCAGTACAAACACGATGTCCCTCATACAACCTGAAATATCAGAACGGTAGATGTTGGTTTGTTTATTTCCGTTCATTTATCGTCGCTACCGTAGCGCATGCCCATATGAGCGACGCCCCATGAAGACGGTTAGTAGTTACGGGGGATAGTGAAAGGATACATAACGCGAGATTCGCCATGGTTCTTTAACGATCTCGGTTTAAACCATCGCCTCGCGGGAATTGGTTTAACACAATTGGTCTTATCCGATAGACAATAAGACAATAAGCCCGGGAATCGAACTCTTGCGGTCGAACTTCAATTGTTTTGAAGTCCAGTGTTCTACCGACCGAGCTAATCAGGTAGATGTTTAATCTGCATTGGCGTACACGTATCTACGGGTAGATTTTGTGCGTTGAGCCGTGAAATCTATATTCATATGCAGATTCCCGAGCTGAGTTTTGAAAATACACCAATACTAAGTGCTCTAGTTATTTATAGGAACGTGTGTACCCACATTCCATATTTTGAAACGCATTGATAAGAACCTTGTAGTCAATGTCTAGTATTGAATGGTCATATTGTCGTTGATATTGTTCAAGAACCTGACGCCTTTCCTACTACAGATGGTGCCTCGGACACTATGTTGGTTGGTTATAAAATGCATTTACAAAGTTCAAGCGCATGTGGTTTTGTACAGACAAACGTCAAATTTCTGTGAATTCGGAGCCTGTGCCGCCAAGAAATCTGTTTACATCGGGCTATTACAAAAGCTCAAGGTTCTACGCTTGTCATAACTAAGTCGATAGCCCAGTTAGACATAGTCGTTACACTAAAATATATCGTAAAATTGACATTCATCTCGATCGAAAACATTCTAAATCGCTCACTCAGCGTTCGATTAATTCATTCCCAACATTGACTCAAATCACTCAAAAACGCTCAAAAATCACTAAAAAGATAAGAATACAGCTGCATTCAAAATAAATGCTTGAATGATCGGGCCATGTTTCAAAAGGAACTATTTTTGTGATAGTAGAAAATGGCGATTTGACTAAAACGATTTAAATTATGAGAGTTAAATTGGTTTTTAATGTGAAGCAATATGTACAACTTGTATGTATACTTTATTAAAGGGAGGTAATAAATATCGCTGAATATTGTTCATCCGGATCAAAATTAGCAAAATTGGATTACCTCTCTTCAATTTCACCCAAAACTCGCTCCTCCGGCTCAATCAATCTCATTCCAAAATCATTTATCTAGTAAATTTCACGATGTTGTTACTTGTTTCTGGCAGGGTAGTTACAAAAGTTAAGGTACCTGAAGCTGGACCCGGTGTTGTCGGTGTCGGTGTCGCGATTGTCGTTGTTTTGAAAGGAAAGTTACAGAAATCGGTATCACAACACGACAACGATACGTCCCGCTGGTATCTCTCTGTCTCGTCAAACGATCTTTTACCAAAGGCAAATCCAAGGCCAAATCCATCACAAATCTAGAAAATTAATTTATTTACATTGTTTAATTATCTTCCATGTATAAATGAAGGAGTTGTGTTAGCAAAGAATACACATAAAGACCATTTTTATCATGACGCGTGATGAACTAAAAAAATCCAAAATACTCAAAATCATTGGAAATTAATTATTCTGTTAAAGTTTCACATGAATGTATCAATTAATAAAAAGGAGTTTTGTAACCAAGAAGGTTAATAATTAGGCCCCCTTTGCTATGACGCAGTATTAAACTGACATTCCACATCAATATGAATATGGTCTCATAATGTAAAATACTAAGTGAAATTTTCACTAACTTGCATATATGAAGAAGTGTTAACAATACATGTACATTCTTCAAATTTAATTTCAAAAATCGGCCTCTCTAGTGCTGAAATCGATCAGAAATATTTCAAAAGGAAGCAATCATTGTGATGATACAGTTAATATCACCGTCAAATTAACACCCTTTCTAAATCGCTCACTCAGCGCCCAATTCATTCAAAACACATTCAAAAACGCTCAAAATAACTAAAAAAGATAAGATCAACAACTAAAGTCAAAATGACTATAGCTAGAAATGAATTGTGATTTCACTGGCATTATTGAAATTGTAAGAGTCTGATTTATTCTTGGAGGAATAAAAGCTTTTTATAGACCTTGTATGCATATTTTGATTAAAGGGAGGCCATGAATATCGCTAATTTTGTTCATCATAAACAAAAATGGCGATGGTGGATTTTCTCCTTTTGTTTCACACAAAGCTCGCTCCTCTCGCGCATTCACTTTCATTCCTAAATCATTCTAGAAACATTCACTTTGTCAATTTTACGATGTTGTTAACTGTAATGACAATGAATGTAATCTATTTGAAAAATCAGCATTGACTCCAAAATACCTGTTGTGGTTTATTGTCTACGTCTTCATTTCAAAAAAATATTTGCATCACATGTTTGATACGGATACCTCGTGCATGATTCATGTTTTAACAAGAGCCATGTTAGATATGGTCACCCCCCGCCATAAAAGCTTGATAGTAAGCTGAAGCCTTATAGATTAAGGAATTCTTTTGTAATTTCAGAGATATGCCCCCTACAAAATCCAAGTCTTTAAAATAACGCAGGAAAATAAATGGAAAAAATTATGAAAGCAAAAGTTATAGCTATTGTGCACTGCAGTTCTCTTCAATAAGAACTATCCATGTATGAAGTTAAAGTTGATAGCTATTAAACTTTCAGAGATATGCTCCAGACAAAATGTAAGTATTCAAAATAACAAAGGGCAATTACTCCAAAATTATTCAAGCAAGAGTTGTAGTTCTTGTGCACTGCATTTTTCCTACATGAGACCTATTCAACAATAAAGTATCAAGTAAAAAAACTATTATACTTTAAGAGATATGTTCCATACAAAATCTAAGTATTGAAAATTATAAAGAGTAATAACTCCAAAATTATGCAAGCAAGAACTGTAGTTCTTATGCACTGCACTTGTCCTCTATGAGATCTATCCACCTATAAAGTTTGAAGTTGATAGTTTTTATACTTTGAAGTTGATAGTTTTTATACTTTCAGAGATATGCTCCGGACCAAATCTTAGTACTAAAAATAACAAAGGGCAATAACTCCAAATTATGCAAGCAAGAATTGTAGTTCTTGTTCACTGCACTTCTCCTCTATGAGATCTATGCTTCTAAAAAGTTCCGGACAAGTTTAGTGACGGAATGACAGAATGAAGGAACGACGGAACGACGGAAAGACGGACGGAGACCAATCCTATCCCCTTCGCCGAAAAAAGCGGAGAATAACAAACCGATATAGACGAATCGATATGCTATTCATTTTGTTTAGATTTATGAACTAGAATTCGCATGTGAGTACATGAACAAGTACTACTTTTTTCTTTAGTGCTTCCGGTCGTTTATCCAGAAAAAACGGTATATTATCACTTGATAATCTCACCGCAAAAGCAGTGTAATTATCAAAAACTTATACCCTGATTTTGTGCATTCCATCCTATCTTACGTCATTTATGCGGGGCGAAATAAGTGACGTCACAATGAACGTTGCATATCAATCACGTGCAAAATGGCGCACTTTACGAAAATATGTTCAAGAATTTCACTTTTTGCCTGATTTTGCAATAAAGAAATAGAATAATCGTTTGTTTTTCGAGTAATTTCGTGAGCAACAAAAGCTATATTTTCACTCGTGGCTGTGTACCTCAATGACAATTAATCGATCTTACACTGAAACAAACGATTATCCTCTATGTATTTCATAGAACGCAGGTAAAACACCCGACTTTCTGGGAACTTAGGGCACACTCAAAATATTTTGTTCGGCATTTTAAGTCCAGAAACCCTTAAAATATGAGATTAGTTAAATGTAATTGCAAATACCTGTTTCTTTTCACAAGCCATTATATACTCATCATGTCCGTCTAACGCATGGAGATGTTTTGTAACACATGTCTGTAAGAATTAATTACATGTTCATTGTATTTATTGTTATAACATCTTCCAGGCTCTATTTATACTTTACACTGTCAGGTACATGTATTGTTTTCAAAGAACCCGTTTCCCAAATCGCGCATAACGAAAATCCTTTATCAACTGTGTTTGAAATCACACAGGGGTGTACGAAAAGTTTCCTTTCATCCAACATGGATATGTCATAAAATAATGTGAAGAACTATCTTTGCATTTAATGAAACTTACAAAGCTATCTGCTCATACATATACGAGGGCTGTCCAAAGGGTTTCGGGAAAGGTTATACATTTCCCTCATTATTCGGCATTATCTAATATCATTTTCAGTAATTAGTATCAGTTATTGGTATGACATTTTATCTTATAACTTTACAAATATCCGTGTGATAACATCCTGTATGATATTTTTTATTATATCACATAGTTATTTTTAGAACAATGATATAATGTGGCTATTTTTAGAAAATTTCATTTCAGTTAGAAACATCGACGAAAACAAATATCCGTGTGATAACATCCCGTATGATATTTTTTATGATATCACATAGTTATTTTTAGAACAATGATATAATGTGGCTATTTTCAGAAAATTTCATTTCAGTTAGAAACATCGACGAAAACAAGACAAATAGAGGTTATAAGATATATATGATACATACTTAGTGTTTTGTATGAAATAAAATATCTAACGAGGTTGGGAGAATTGATCATTGTCGAGGCTCTGCCGAGACATTATCAATTCTCACAACCGAGTTAGATATTTTATTTCATACAAAACACTAAGTATGTACTAAATATATACTACATGCTCACTGAGTAAAATGAACGAGAGTAAAAGTATGATGCGAAATACAGTTATCAACATCTTGAAATTGACACGGTGACTGATTTTGGAATGATTTTGGAATGAAATTGAATGAGTGCGTGAAGCGAATTTTGAGTGACTTTAAAGAAGGTAATCCAGTTTCGCAAATTTTGTTCAGAATGAAAAAATGGCGATAATGATTACATCCCTTTAATAAAATGTGCATAAAAGTTCTATAAAATGCTTTCTATTATTTCAACAACTTCCAACGCGCTTTCAATTTGAATAATGTCAGTGAATTCGCAATTATTTCTACCTTTATTTATTTTGAATGACGTTTTTGATTCTATCTTTTTCAGTGAGAATTTTTGAATGGTTGGAGCGAGTGTTTGGAATGAATGATTGGATCGCTGAGCGTGAATTTTAATGGGTTTGATCAGAACGATTGTCAATTTCATGATGTAATTTACTGTACTATCATCATAAGAACGTAATGTCGACGTGATTGGGGCACTTTGATATCATATACTGAAAAAATTGACTTCAGAGGAATCCAGTTTTTTTTATTGAATTAGCGCTCCAATTTTCGAAGAGCAAATCTTCCCCTCGTATTCTCTAATTAAGAATAAATTCGCCATGATAAACGATTTTTTCGTTTGTTTGAATGTGGTTTTACGCCGTTTTTAACAATCTTTTAGTTATATGGCGGCGGCTTGAGCACCTAACAATGGATTCCTGGTATTTCACACACCATTATTTGCAGTACATACTTTTATAGCCCCCGGTTGCTATCTGCATCCAGAGAAATTAACGAACTTACATTTTTGGTTTACGCGAATTGATTAAACTTCTTTATGTGCTACTACTTTATTTTAGAATAGGAAAATCAAGACCAAGTACCTCGTTTACTCCGCACGTGGTTGTTGTATTACAATCATCCGGATTTAGGACTGGCGTTGGACATGAATAGCATTCTATCGCTGAAATAGTCATAAAAAATACAATTACATATATCGAATTTTATCCAAGTCTACAATTAATTTAAAGATACGTGTCAAAAGTTTCAAAAAATAATCTGCAGTTTCACGTTCAATTTCTAAAAAGTTTCGCAAACAAAGTCATTAAGCTAAGAGCGTTCTAATTTCAACTTACCTTAGAAATATTGTAGTATTAAGTATTTAAATGCGACTATTGACAAAGTGACTTTTAAGGATGACGAAATTAAAGTAAAAAAAAATGTTTGCAAATCTTTATGCCCGCCATAAGAACAAGACAAAATAAATAAGACGAGTAAGAGCTATGGTCATTGTACGTTTACTTTTCCTTCATAAGATCATCCACCCGTGAACTACATGATTCTAGCTCGCATACTTTTTTGAATTATGATCCAGTCAAAGTCAAGTAAATAAATTTAACTAAGGGCAAAAGCACAAGGATATCAGTAGAGTTATGGTTCTTGTACATTTCACTTCTCCTCCATGAGATCTATCCGCATGTGAATTTTCATGACTCTAGATTGTATACTTTTTGAGATATGCTCCGGACAAAAATGGTCTACGGCTGCTGAAGCCTTAAAATTGCTATGATACCTGATGAGTGCATTAAGGTATATAAAATTTACTTACGACAATTGCCACAGAAACGTTTACACGTGCTATCAGCGAATGCAGGGTCCGTGCATAGATCAGGTTTAGCTTTCTGGAACAATAAACACGCGGCTGTATCCAAATCCTGGCACGTGCTCGATGGGCCTTGTCCGCCAATAACACCCAAACACATAACTAGCAAATATTCAAATAGATTTGTTGACGCACAAAGTCTTTTTTGTAATGACAAGTATTCCATAGATTCTCAGGTTTGAATTACCGAGTAGGTCCAGATATGTTCGGATGAAGTGACTCCTGTTTGCTAGTTATACAGAAAAGAAATTTATTTCAAATCTTCAGGGCCCGAGGTTATAAAAATTTCTTAGGCTCAATTCAAACTTTTCTCAAATTTCAATTTGAGATTAAAGCCGTCAATCTGTTTTATTACTCATTTTAGTGTATTAACATAAAAGATGATATTAATAAGTTGCTATAAATAACAACTTATTGATAGTATCTTTTAGTTTCATACATTTATTTTAATATGAAATTTTGTGAAAATTGAGCCTCAGCCTGAGAAAACTTTTATAACCTTGGGCCCTGATTTTCCTGTATATTTGATCTCCACGTGCTAAGAAGACCGTATACTCCAAGTATAGTTCCGCAATTTAGAGTGAGTGATCAAAGGTCAACTTTGTCTACACAGGTTTAGACAAAATTGACCTTTGATCACTCACTTAAACTTGTGGATCTATAGTGGTGAACAGTGCGTATTGACTGTTTTTGTGTATCTTTAAGCATCCAGTTCAAACAACATTGGATTCAATATTAACATTATTTTCGTTTAGAAACGTCCACTCTTGCTAGAGATTTTGTTTACTGTAACGGAACTTTTCACGATGGTCGCTTAATAGAGGTGGTCGCTCGAGCAATGTCGAATGTTTATAAATACATTGTTATGTTCATGTGTTCAGATCCATGTTAGAAAATTGGATATCATGTTATGACTGAATAAAAAAAATATAAAGTGCTATAAGATTTTTGAATTTGTTTGTTTGAATGGGTTTAACGCCGCTTTCAACAAGCTCGCAGTTATATCGCGGCAGTCGGAGCACCTAACAATGGATTCCTGGTATTTCTTTCACCTGTACTACCATTACACCCTTTCCTAGCCTCCGACTGCTATTTCACATAGGTTTACGATTATCTACCCATTGGTGAAAGACAAACGTCGGAAAGGATATTTGCCGCCACCGGGGATCGAGCCCACGACTTCCAGATTGGAAGTCTTATGCCTAACCAACTGCGCTATGGTGGCGGCTAAGTGCTATAAGAAGGAATGACGCAGAATAGAATAAAGAATTGCGACCATTTGCGAATGTCCACAATATAGAGCTAACAACATCGTAAAATGGACATTCATCTTAGATGAAACCCATTTGAAACACTTGATCAGCGCTCCAATCATTAATTACCCAACAAAACCATTCAAAATTCTCCAAATTCACTAAAAAGAAAAGATCAACAACTATATTCAAAAATAGATATAGCTTGAAGCTATTTCGAGATTTTTTATTGAGGGAGGTAACCAATATCGCTAATTAAGTTCATCCCGAACAAAAAAAGCGATATTGAATTACCTCTCATTAATTTCACTCAAAACTCGCTCCACACATTCAATCAAAATCATTCAAAAATCATCCACCTTATCAATTTCACGATGTTGTCCACCGTAGGGAACACTCCGCAAAACGTTCATGCAAATTCGTACATAATGGAAGATATCCTGTTTACAAGAATTGGACGTACAGACAGACAGACAGACGGGCGGACGAAAGATCAGACATAGCAGTTGCTAGTACTGGTCAATAAACGACCAGCCTTTGGCGACGTATAAAAGCTTCTAGGATGAGCATTTGCGAAATTTATCTTTTCGACACACTCGTGCATCGTGAGAACTGTTAAATTGCTTTAATTTCACGGTGTTATCATTGTTGCACAATAGCAATAGAAAAACGAAATGAAATCATTTTCTTACCAAAAATAAAGATAATGCACACAGCCATACTTCCCCCTGTTGTTTATTTTTTATGGCCAAACGACTGATGATAAGAAACTAGTTTAAAGTGAGAGGAT